>JAFIDM010003189.1:37976343-37989584 GCA_023159025.1 Thereuonema tuberculata | reverse complement strand
TCTTGTTGACTTTTGTTTTTCTTTAGGTGTTTCTTGAAATCGCTGGCTGTTAGATACTGGGTGAATCCAGCTGAAGAAGGTTAGGAAGCCTGAAACAGCTGTTCTGGGTTCCCAGTATCGAAATTTCAAAAAACAGATCAGTGATTCCATTTTCTTGTGCGTGTATGTTCCTAATTTGTGATGTTAACCTAAGTTCCGCACGTTAAACTTGTATTTAAAATTGTAAATTAATAAAGTAATTAAAATTATAATATAACGAAAAAAACTTCAAAATTAGTTAACTGAACTGATACAATTCTTTTAGATATATAGTATATATCTGATTTAAATGCAAAGTTACGTATTTTTTAAGATTTATTGATGTTGAATTAACAATTGTTTAAATCTCAGCTAGTTATTATATACAATAGCACTAATATATAAATACAGCAGCACTATAAATTGAACTTATCTAAAAGTAATTTCTTATCCTTAAAAATGCATTTTTATTTATGCTAATAATATCCTTTTTTATGTATAAATAAAATATTTCACCTTCTGTTTGTAATATTACAATTTTTTTAACTATCTTCTTTACATGCACAGGGTAATATTCAGAATCAATTCTTGATGTATTTGATAAATGAAACTTTTTTTCATATCTTTAGATCGGCAACGTGAAGAGCAACGATTGCGAAAGCTATTAGACCAAGATAATTTTTCATCTCTACCTATTAGTACAGAAAAACTCAATTTCTATGAGCAGTCCTCCATTTCACATAGGCCTTCCATTAGTCAAGATTCAGGCATTGTCTTATCTTTGCCAAATGCAGAATCACCATATTTGCCATCATCACCCCCTAATGGTACCACATCTGGAAGTTCAAGTGCTCACAGGTGCATATATTATTACAGTTTTTACTAGTATTAACTAAATATTTCTTGTGCTATATACTGAAATATTCTCGTCATTACTTTTCATTTTTGTCATTCAAATAAGGTAAAATATTTAATGCTTAACTTCCTACTTCAATCTACTGTCCTTTATTGTTTTAGTTACCATTTTATACAGCTGTCCTCCTAAATTGATACGTAGTGATCTTCAAGTCAAAAGTATCAATAGATATTGTGGTGTAAATTATTGTATAGAAATGAAATTTTAATGGTTATTGGCATCAAAATAAGAATTCCATGTTTGCAGATCTGCAATATCATCCTGGACATCTTAAGAATTTAGTTGTCAAAAAAATATCATAAACAATGTTGTTGCAAATGCAAAGCACTTTTGTAAGCTAACAAAATGCCACATGATGTAGATACTTCAGTTATCTGCTGTCAGCTCCTAATTCATTTGATGCAAATTAAATCCACAGCTTAGGAACTTGGGGTTAAAGAAAACCACCATTTATAAGAATGCTCTCAATATGACTTTTTCCAGAAAGTTAGCATATGAACTATTCTTATTATAGTTAAAACTTATTAAAAAGGATGTATGCTGATTATTTTGTTTCTTTGGATTCGTGTATATTTTTTCCTCTAAAGTTATGGTACATAACCACTTAATCATTACATTAGGTCCTTCTCAAATTTTAATAGAATCTATAAAATTCAGAAAAACTTCATCAAGTCACAGCATCTCGAGTTGAGAACAATCTTGTCTGTATACGATCCTATTTTTACCATTTTTGATTGCCCTGGATGGAAAATGTTTTAGTTCCCTGACTTTTACTTCAGGCCCAGAAATGGAATTTTTTTTTTCATTAAAAAATAATAAGATTCCATTTTTTACTTTAAGTTCCATGTAGACTAATTTACATTTACAAAATTAATTAACTGATTATTAGTTTTGTTAGTAATTCTCTTTTACATAACTTTCACTCCTATTATTCTGGGTTATCAAGTACAGCAAGTTGATCAAGGTATTTTTAGAATACCGGGCGTGGAATTAAAAAAAAAAACTTTGGAATTCAAAGTTCTTTGGATTCTTCAATGAATTAACTACTGTCCTAACTTTGGTTCAATGTATTTCATGTCTTTCATATGGTGACCAAACCTTGAATTAAAATTCCTTTTGTTATTGGTAGAATGTAACAAAAGGAATTTCAATGCAAGGGAAGCAAGTAAATCCTTTCAGCTACAGTGACCTAAGAATAGTACTGAAAAGATGTAATATGATATTCCTGAGTAAATCATGTGAATCAAAAGGTAAATTCTGTTTTAAATTGAATTGAAAATGAGAAATTGGTTGATTATACAAACAAAAGTTTGGGCCTCTGAAGAAGCTTTATTTGGTTATTCTTTAAGCACATTCAATAAGAATGACTATACATAAAAAATTCTTTTTTGATCTTTTAGAGGAGACAAATTCAGAAAGTTTTGCCATTTCTTTTAAATTGTAATACTATTTCACATTTGCGTTAGCTGCAGTTAGGATTTATTTACTTATTTTTTTGGAAAAATAGGTTAAAGTACATCAGTTGTATTTTGTCTTTTCCCTTAGGACTTTTCTTAGAGGAGCAAATATTCCTATGGATCCAGAGACAAAAGCTGAAATGGAAAGAAAGAGACAGAAACAAAGGGAACAACAAGTAAGCTATAGTTACTTTGTTTGTTTTTTTAATTAATTTATTTACAGTGCTTACTAAGTAGCTGCTATTGTAACCAAGGAGATACAAATTTCCATCAGAATGAATAGCAGGGCATTATTTTTTTCTTCACAACCCCAGAGATTTCTCATTCAAATGAAGTTGAGAATTT
Source organism: Thereuonema tuberculata (assembly GCA_023159025.1). Lineage (NCBI taxonomy): Eukaryota > Metazoa > Arthropoda > Chilopoda > Scutigeromorpha > Scutigeridae > Thereuonema > Thereuonema tuberculata. The sequence continues at coordinate 37,986,848 of JAFIDM010003189.1, read as the reverse complement.
ATAAGATTTTTTTCCCTAACTTTGTAAGACTGAGATATTATCATTTAAGGAAATTTTAACGTTCGTGAAATAATTATACAAGGGAATAAAAACGCACAACAAATAATCCCTAAGCTGCTTTTGGTAATTAAACCTTTATAAACATAGCAGTTGACTAGCGAGGATATTAACTAATTGCCTTTTTTTATTTTTTATTTATTTTTTAATGTTTTTTTATATGAAGGGCCATTCTTATGTTTACTTGAATTTTGTTTATATTTACTTTGATCTTACTAAGCTGCAGACACTGGGTGAATCTAACTGAGAACGGATAATAACTCTGAAACAGGCTTGTCTTGGATTCCCGGTGTCAGTATTATCAAGAGCAGCTCAGTGATTGTTATCTGTTGTGCCAGGATTGGCTGGCCAAGAAAGGCAATAAATCGGGTTGCAGGATCACCTGCTCCTATTATTGTGCATTTAAAACTTCTCCCATCACTATGAGAGGGGATCTGCTGTCATAAGAATGGGTGTGTGTCCCTCAACAATATTGCCAGGATTTGAGCACTGCCCAGTCCTCTTCCATACGTGGATGTGATGATCATCTGCTGCAAGGCAGAAGTGGAACTCATCACTAACACAATACAAGACCATTTGAGAGTAGACCACGTCTCTTGGACAAGGCACCACTCTAGATGGAAGCCTTTGCTACTGGGTTGTTAGTTAGGCCTTGTTAGGAGTGGTGGAAATGAAGGCCACTGCAGATAGATACTGGTTGCTTTATATAGGAAGACACGTCTCTGTGGATGGTGGATAGGGAGCTAGGAGCTCTGCCAGCTAGGATTTGCCTCACAACAAACTATTGTCTCTAGCAGTGGTACTGTTGAGCCGACCGGAATCTTGACAATGTGAATGAGTGCCCTCAAGCAACCATCGATTCAACCCTTCCCATAGAAGCATCAGTATGATCCAGACAGTAAGCAATTCATCTGCATGATCAAGCCTGGCTTCTTACAGTCCCACAATGTGACCTCTGTTAAAGTTCTGCAAGTGCTCTCAAGGTCTTTGAGGCATTACTTCACATCAAAGTAATGTGAATCTAACAGTTCCATGAAAGAGAATATGTCTAAAAGATTCTGAGGTTCCTTATGTGGACCACAAGATGAGCACTTCCATTGAACCTTGGGAGCGATGGTGACTTTTCTTGACACTAAATTTAATCATTTGAATATCTAAAGAGAAGGATGCTTCCTTCATGGGGCTTCAGGTTTTTTTTACTACAATAGGTGTGTGTCTGTATGTGTATATTCCTGATATGTAGTAACTACAGTCTTACATGTATTAAAGTATAAACTTAAGACCAAATTGAAATTGAGGTGAAATTTTAACTTGCACAGCTTCCAACTGATGATGTGCAAATTGGAAAAACTATTCAACCCATTATTGAAATTATATATGAATTTTACTTATAAAATATGTATTCATATTATTTGATAAATTATAACAATTTAATTAAGATTTTGAAAAAAATCCATAATGTTTAATTATTTTTATAGCCTTCAATAAGATCAAACATTTTTAAATTTGACTAACCATTCTGTCTGTATTGATATTGACCAATAGTTGCAAGCAACTTCGATTGGAAAGGTAGGCAACAAGCAGATTTTTGTAGATTGCGGCATGCAGCATAAGCAACAACGGCAACGGGTTACCACGTTGCTCAGTATTGCCTTCGCTGAAACCTGCCTTAAAATTAAGCTATTGTAGAAAATCTTAATAACCAGCATTTCAAAAAATTAATAGACATATAGGTGGAACCTAGAATCATATTAATTATATTAAATTAACGTTTTATTTATGAGTTTCACAAGTTTCAGTATAGTGTCAAATAGAGCTCAAACTTCTGGCTGCCTCTGTGTGTCCTAGATGTAATGGACAGCAGAATAACATTACATAACGTTTGTATGTCTCCTCTTCATTGAAGGTTTTATTTATTTGTAACACTAAATTTATAAATCAACATATTAATCAGTATGCAAATAAAAATATCAATCCAGTTGAAAATATGTTTATTTTCTTTTAATATAAATAGTATGTATTAAAAAGTGAATAGTGGGCCACAAAAATAATATAACGGTTGGTTCCATTGATATGTTAAATATTCCCATTACTATTCAGTTTATCAATATACTCTTAAATGGATAACACCCGGCTCCCTTATAGCCGCTTTACATTTACCATTTCACTCGCCATAACCTCGCCATAATGGTCGTCATCACCTCGCCATCACACATGTCGAGGAGATTGCGATAGATAGCCCCTGCGCTATCTTTGAAGAAATGGTGCCATTCGAGATGGCGCAATGTCACACCAACGCTCCTGGCGACGAATTGTAGAACTTGGAAGTCCAATCGATTTGTATCTATTTATTCGAAAAATTACTGATTACAAAAATGATTTTCATGATCGGAGGGCATCTTTTCCTTATGTTTTCGTGGATGCTTTCATAAAATGTTACATTATTAATTAAAATCATTTCAGAATTTTGGCTTGAAAATTTGAATCGACAGCGATCGAGATCTCGAAAACATATCGTTGTTGATTGAGATTTAACGAGACTGAATTATTTATCGAAATTGATTTATCAAAACTGAAAACCAAGAAACACAAAACGATGAAAAAAAACATGAATATTTCCTATTTTAATTAATTAAAAACATTCTTTCACCTATCCGATGCATTGACTAAATGGTTTTTATATAAATCAATGCTATTTTTTTCATAAATAAAACTTAGGCATGATGACAATTGAGAAGTGTAAATGTTCCGTGTGATGGAAGGCGTTATGGTAAGTGTAAAGCGGTACACTAATCAATCACAATCTACCCTGACATGGCCTGCGTTATGGATTGCATTTATGGCGAGTGAAATGGTAAATGTAAAGCGGGGATTATAGTGTTGTTTGGTGGCAAAGACCTGCCAACTGGAAAGTTCATCTAAAAGCCCCAAAGAAAACATGGCTCAAACAGATTGAAGAGGACATCAAAAACCAATGACTGACTCTAGATGTGGCTAAAAACATTGCCACTGATCGCCAGAAATGGAAAGATATTGTAAATAATACATTGAACCCTTTGACAGCAGTGTATTGGCTGCGAAGTAAACCTGCACCCCAATCACCAGCTAAGGACTGATGATGATGATCAATATACTCGTAACTATTCTGTCATTAAGAGAAATTTTGATCTACAAGTTAATGTAATTTTTGAAATAGAGGTACGTCTGTAATGTTTCCTTTTGTGGTGTAGCACTAGAGAATCACATTGATAATCACAACACCCAGAAATTATGAATTTGAGATCTTCAAAGAAACAAGGAGCAGTCATTAACTGGAATCCTTAGAAATGCTTCAAATTATTGAACAATTTTAAAAGTTTTCATCCTTTCTGAAATGGGAATAATATGTTATTTCACTTTGAAGAAGAAACTACTGCATGATAGACTTAAGACCAAAATTATAAACATACTTTTCAGTTTGGGAATTTGAGGTTTACAGAAAAATGCTCAGCCTTTGATTGGCCTTAAACTATTTTTAAGTAACTTTGTACTTGATAATCGTAGTGATTGTGATTTTTTTCAAATTTTTTGATTTCAAGATTGTAGATTTCTCTTTTTCTGAAAAAAAAAAAAATTTTCACGAGAATTCAGGAATTTATTTGATCATCTCGAGAAAGAAAGCAGTTGTTTTCGATAATTTTATTATGATTATTTTTACTGAATATTAAAAACTTGCCGCGCGGGCGTGGTCGTGCGGTCTCAGGCATCGGTCTGCCATGAGGCCAGTGTGCCGGTGTCCGAGTTCGAATCCCGGTCGTGAGCATGGATGTTTCAATTTCCTTTCCAGTGTTGTCAGCCTTTTCTTCACTTTCTCTTCGGTCTGACTTCATTCCGTAATGGCGTCCTAGAGAAGGCAACGGGAATCCACTCCAGTATCTGTTCCCAAGAATAAGTTACGGTTTCTCCTAGGGGTCGCCCTTCAGGGGTCACTAGGGTTCCGTGGACTTCCAACCAATCTTCGGATTGTCCTAATGTGTATGTATTAAAAACTTACACAAAATGAAAATGGGAGGTAAGATAGTTGATGTTTTATAAGATAATATGAAATACAGCATTTCGTATGCAAAGGAACTAAATTTTACTTTTAAAATTAGATCGTTGAAGAAGAAAATAATTTGTCAACGTTAGTTACATTCTCAAAATAATGTAACAGATGTTTTAGGAATCCTGCAAGGATAATCTGTTTGTTAATTATTAGAAGAACATAATTTAACTAAAAAAATTATATGCATCGTAAATTATAATTTGTAATGAATTATTATTTGAAGCCTAGCAGAAATTCTATCTTAAGAATAAGATATTTCGAGCAAAATCTCTAGATAAGTAAGTCTTCTTTCATTATGGGTTGTTAAACATACAGCATTTGTGTTAGTCAGTTTAATCCAGGAATTTCTTTCTTTCCACTGAAGGAGAATTTTCTTGTTTTAACAGATTGCCATTCAAGCCCAATTAGAGGAAAAGCAGAGAAGAATGCAAGAAGAACATCAACGTCTTAGACAAGAAGAGCTAGAAGAAGAAAGACGCATAGCCAGGCAGTGTCAGATTCTTCAGCAGCAGTATGAAAATGAAGAAAAGAAAATTAAAAATGTGAGTTGAAAGTTTATCTCAAGTGATATCCTGAAGTATTTGTCTTGTTTCATATTTTTAGAAAAAAAAAAAAATAGAACTTTTTTTTTTTATTTTTTTTAAAGTTTAAAATTAAAAAAAAAAAAAAAGTGCTTAAATTTAAAACTATAAATTTTTTTATTTTATTATTTTTTTTTTTTTTTGAATTTCATCAGTATTTCAATTTAGATTTTCGGCTATCATTCAGCTTTCTTTTGTTGGAATAATAAATGTACAATTTTGATAATTAGGTCTGTTCCTTTTCTTTGATGAATACTTAATGTCAGTAAGAAATTTGAAATAAATTTCATTTATCAAAATCTTTCACAACTTCAGATCAACTCTTTCATCCTTAAAATTTATATAAAAAATCAAAGGAAGTACGATATTACAAACAGACTTGTTAGTTTGTATTTCATCAAACAGAGTTGAGGTTTTATTTGGTTAAGAGTTTTCTATTACTTTTAAGCATTTCTTTTGGAACTACTAAAACTAACTTTTAGCAAAAAAAAAAGAAAAAGAAAAACCTATATTTCTATGAGGAAATGAGAAAAATAATGAATCTTAAAAGCATACCTAACTAAATTAATACATTTCAAAGCATTACCTAATGAATCTACTATTATTATAACTATTCTCATTGTTGCCCTAAAGAAAGTCAGAATTTTATAAAATAGATTTTGAGAGAGAAAGCAACAAATAAGCTAATCATGACTGATATTTTTTGTAGAAACTGCAAAATAGTAATTCTTGTGCAGCAGTGGTGACACCAAACACTTCTCAGAAACCAAACCCTGTGTCTTCCCAAGTGCCTCAAAGTTCCACATCAGCAGTGGAGGCAAGAAGGAACGATACTTATTCAAGTAGGTTTTTCATGTTAAGTTATTCTATTTCAGTTTTGTATCACTTACTAATTCATTGGAAAAAAAAAACAAACTATTATCTGTATTGTATGTGTAAATTGTAACTAGTATCTGATTCATGTAATATTCATTCTAGTTTGAAGAGTGGATGGTTGATTCCAAGCTGCTTTTGCTTTCAGAAAACTGTCAATGATACCTTGCTTTTGAAAATTTGCCTTTTAGTTCTTGTATTTACCTTCTTTTTATGTGAACCATTATTTACTAATTGAGCTTGGACCTTCAAACAAATCTTTTGAGTTCCAAAAAATTTGTGGAATAGGAAACTTTAAGATTTTGGATCTTTGAATGAGTGCATTGGAATCACACAGTAAATAACCCTGATATTTACGATGATTATAGAAAAATTACAAATGAGGCAATTTAACAACCACCAAAGGAAATCAGCACAGCTGTTTCATCCTTATTACGACTCATTTGCCAGATTTACCCATTTGATTACCAACTCAGAAGGTATGAAAGGCTGTGGAGTCTGATTCCTGTACTGGCAGATTCCTTTTAATGACAACTCAAGGAATGGTTGTAAAAAGTGTATCATTTGTAATGTTTTTCATGTTTCTGAAGTGCACTCTAAACTTTTATTTTTGATGAAAAGCAATGAAATTCTTGATTTGAACAAATAAAAAAATTAAAAAAAAGAAGTTATGTAGTACTGACATTCAGCATCAATCTCCAAATCTATCCACTACTGAGAACTAAGGGTTATAAATGTGCTTTATTTAAGAAATATTTTGCAGAAGAAGTGTTGCCATTGTTCAGTAAAGGCACACAGCATGCAATTGTTATGGTTTTTAAAAACAAATAAATAAATTACAACAATACAGAACATCAATAAAAAAAGGTAATTTAATTGCAATTTACAAGTTAGAAAGATGATTACATTTTAAAATAATTTATTTTTAAGGTATAAAACAAGATACAGGTTGAACCTTTTCAATCCGGTACCCTTGGGACCTGGCCATTGCCAGACTAAGAAATAATAATGCTTAGACTTAGTACCATCTTCTGTACCTTCTGGTCTCTTAGATAACATGTATTAAGGGCCAAATATACAATAAGGGCAATTGCGTCATCAAAACATTTGGCTTCATTGTAAACAAAGTTGGCGCATTGGTGCTAATAACAGCTCCCACCCTGATGGCAAAGCCGCAAACTAAAGGCAGTAGATTTAAATCGTGCCAGACCATGAGAGATTTGCTTAGAGGTCTTACAAAGAATAAAAAGATATGAAAAAATATATATTATATACTAGATAAAATATATATAGTATATAAATATATACTAGAAATATCTAACCTAACATATATATATTTCTTATTCATATAATTGCAATAAATATATGTCAATTGAAAAGAAAGTATTTTTGAGTTTGTTTTTGTATATTTGCAGCTGTTTCAGAGTTGGAAAAAGATTGTAGGTCCCCAGTTGCTGCAGAGAGTATTCAAATAAGAGTCTCTTCACCTTACATTGAAAATAGAGTTCTTACTCCTACCAAATACAGAGGGGTGGACATTTTAAGAGAATTTGGCACACAGACAGGTAAATGAATGTCTTCTACTTTTAGTTGATCTCTCTTAAAAATTTGTTGATATACACTTAAAATTCTTTATTCATCTTTGATAGTAATAGACTATAATTTGATAGTAATTTTTTTTGAAATGTAATAGTCTGTTTTATTCTAAAGGAAAAAAGGAAAAAAAAAAATACCAATTTCTGATTACTAAGTATTTCTTTTGGTAGAAATAGATTTAAGTAAGTTTATTATTTTTATTTTTATATAGAATTATCACCAACAAAAGACAAGTTGGATAAAGCTATTGATACTGATAGCACGGTAGAGAATGAAGATTTCTCGGAAAGGTTTGTCTTCAGTTTATTATTAGTAGTATAATTATTTGGAACTTATGATAAAAATCCAGTGCAAGCTATATTGTATGCAAAATTCTTCTAGATGACTTATGAAATGAGGTCACGTGTCTGCTGTCTTTCATAGTACAATTTACTGCTTGATTAAAATTAGCAACTTACACAGCGAGATCTAAATTTTTTTAAAAATAATTCATCTAAAAGTATTTTTAGGTCAGGGCACTCGGCTGCGGGTTGGAGGTGGCGGGTTCGATTCCCGGCCTCGGCGGAGGGCGGGAATTTTTCCATGCTCCTTTCTCCTCCAAACGGGTCCTAGGGTGTACCCAGCCCTCTGTAACATGGGTACCGGGTTTCTTTCCCGGGAGTTAAAGGCAGGCGGATGTCGGGCTGACCATCCAACCTCAACTTCGTCCCGTTGGTCACGTAACGCTGGGAACCCTGACCTAAAATGCTTATTACTTACACAAAAACCAACAAAGTAAGTAAATAGTAATAAAGAAAAACTAAACATTTACTTTCTTTAAAATGTTGCCTTTTTAATTTTTCTATCTTTTTTTTTTTGAATCTTTGAAAACAATAGAAATAAAAAAATATTGTTTGTTTTATTTTTTTTTAATTATAATAGCTGTCAAATATAAATCTTCCTTCCATTTGCTGAAAAATAACTACAAATATTAATTTACTTAATCTTAATTTAAGATTACTTTTTGATTTTCCAGTTAGGTTAAACCATGGTGTTGTTGATTTAGAGTATTCTATAAGTTCAAGAAACATTAATATATTAGATCTTATTTTTCATACTATTCATTTAGTTCAAAATTACTTACTTAAAGTTTACGGATTTGTTTTTGATTTTATTAGTTTTCTAAATACAACATCTAATGATAGAAGTAAAAATACTTCAGAAATAACATCAACTGTCCTGTTCTTTTAAGCTAAAGTATTTCCAGTATATTTTAAATTAGGTCATTCCTTTAAATCTTGTGTTGATGAATTATGCATAGCTTATAATGGTTTTACTTTCCATTTAGATCTGTCTCTAGTGTGGATAAGGCCACTAAGAAAAAGACAACTACCAAAACTACAAAGAAAAAATCAGAGCAAACAGAAAACCCAAAATTGCTGAATCGGCCAAAATGGGGGGCCAGTCATTCAGAGAAAACTTATCAGAAACAGTCCGAAAAGGATGTTCGCTACTCAAGTAGTCGCCGTTCCCGTGAAGCAAGGCAAAAACGTCTGGAACACGAAGCTGCATTGCAAAGAGGTCAGCCACAAGTTGGGAAATCTAGAAGTAGTGCTCACCTTCAACGTCAATTGCTAGCCAATGAAAGTGCTACACCCAGCACAACTCCTATTCGGTAAAAATAACCATTGTTTTCTTACTAAAGTTAATATTTTCTACTCATAGGAAGAAGATTAAGAACTCAGTCTTTTCTAAGTAGTACTTTATTTAAAAATAAACTGTAATTCCTCCGATACACTAAACGTATTCTATCATTAAAAGCGAAAAAATTATTATGAATCAAAGTAGTTAAGCGTCTGTCATAATTATTTATTGAAAAAAAAAAAATAAAAGTAAATCAGCATTATTGTATTTTTAAAAGATTAAATAATTGGAAAAAAAAAGTTGTTTCTTCTGCATTATCAGCAATGTGTTTTCAGAGAACATCTTTAGAAAATACAAAGTCATTGCACAGCAGCTTCTTGCATGAAGCTATCATTATTTCTTTGCCCACCATGTCTAATGATTTAAAACATTTTACAAAAGAAAATTTTTTTATTTTATTTAGAAGTTTTTATAAATATTTATTTATGTAGAAAACGTTTTTCCGTTTCATTAAAAGTGATTATCTTATTCACAGTTTTTAAGAGAAATAATATATATATGTATATAAAAAAAAAAAAAAAAATGAAAATACCATCCATTTCAGATATCTGTCAGGCATTTCCTGCAGATGTCTGAATCTTATGTATCCGATTACCTTATCTTTTGTATTTATCTTAATTTATCTCCGAATTATTATATAGTAGAACCTCATTTTAACGGACTAATAGGGGCTGAAGGTTGTCCGTTTTAATGAAAGTCCGGTTTATAACAAATAATTCTTATAGGGGTGTAATGCAGCAGGGTACATCAAGGAAAGTACAACAGTTATCTATAAAAAGTGCTTATTATATATCAAATAAAAAACACCCTTCAACATAATAAGATGTGTATGTATATACTGCTGGGTTTGTTTGCTGCTTATTTCTTCAGTTAATAACTGACGGAGGTGCTGTAAGTGTTCATAATATGCAAACACATTTTCATTTGCCGATTGCTCAACATATTGAATAACAAAATTTAAATGGTCTTTCACTTCGCTTACCTAATTGTAGGCTGACAATTTTTTTTTAAACTGTCCGTTATAAGCGACGTCCGTTATAATAGGGTCCGTTATAATGACGTTCTACTATAATTTTGTAGGCCTACAAAAGAGGTTTGATTTCTTTTTTTAAATTTTTTATCTTGTTACTTCCTAATTCTTCTAGGGTTTCGAAATACAATCTAACTCTTAAAGCTTTTTTCTTCAATAACAATATAATTTTGTTGCTAATCTTACAGGAGGTGAAGGCCCCTATTTGAAAAATTATTAAATAAAAAGTATTCACTTACATAAATTACATATCACTTTTCTTTAACACAAGCAGACATTCTATATTTATGCTTGCTTGCCTTTTTTATTCATTTTCCAATGTTCTAAAATTTGTACTCTTAATTCTTCCTTAGTTATTCCCAATCTGCTCTTCTGATATTTAGAAAGTAGTTTTCTCATCAGTTTTATCCTTTTTATCCAACTATCTCAAAATATATCTTTACAGCAAATTCACAAAATTCTTATATTTCCCATTTTTTCACTTTTATTTGAAACATGATTAAACATAGAAACATTTTATTGCTCATCTCGACTGCACCGTGATGCTTTCTATGCCTTTCATGCTACACCTGTGTTTCACTCCTGTGCACTGTGATAGGTA
>JAFIDM010003189.1:37956082-37976333 GCA_023159025.1 Thereuonema tuberculata | reverse complement strand
GAATATGCAAAGTATATTTGATTTCTGAATATTGTTTTATCTCTGAATATTGAAGTAGTATTTAAAATCAGTCACTTATTTGAATAGTATGTTATTGTGAAAGTGAAAGGAAATTTAACGTGCCCGATGATTTAAAGAATTGAGTGAGCAAACGAAGGCACAATGCTACAAGAAAGGATTCGCGCCCTGAGTTGTCACCGGGAAGAAACTGGGATGGACCATTTCGTCCTTTTTAGGACTCATCAGCCAGCCAAACTCTACCGATGACAGACTCAAAAGGTGCGCGAGATTAGCCTTCCCGGGTCTCGCTCCAAAGAAATCCTAACCAAAAATTAAATAAAAAACAAAAAACAACTATTCCTTGTCCTGCAATCTGCTAGGCTCAAAAAGAATTTAAATATGGCATTAAATAAAGCCCAAAAGTCATGTGTTTAAAATGAAAGGAAATTTAACGTGCCCAATGATTCAAAGAATTGAGTGAGCAAACGAAGGCACAACGCTACAAGAAAGGATTCGCACCCTGAGTTGTCACTGGGAAGAGACTGGGACTTTGGGGGGGGGGGAGTTCCCGCTCTTGGGAGCAAGACCCGGGAAGGCTAACCTCGTGCACCTTCTGAGTCAGTCATCGGTGGAGTTTGGCTGGCTGATGAGTCCTAAAAAGGACGAAATGGTCCATCCCAGTCTCTTCCCGGTGAGAACTCAGGGTGCGAATCCTTTCTTGTAGCATTGTACCTTCGTTTGCTTACTCAATTCTAAGTATGTTATTGTGTTGATACAAATAAAACCTCTGCTATTCATGATAAAGGTGACATTCCACTGACTCCTCAGATGGAAATGGACAGAGGCTTTATCAATTAATGATGTAATGGGATGAAAGAGAAGTCAAAAGTTAACTTTAAATTATTAATTTTAATGATTTCTGCCCCTTTAAAGCCATTGTGTTTGTTTTATTTTTTTGTGACTATCATTATGGGTCAAGTAAACTTACAATAATGGTAAATGTCTTTTTTTTTCCTTATGGATTAAAATCATAATTTCAATTTAAAGATAAAGATATACATGTTTATTCTTTGTTTGTTAATAGGTATTCTTCAGATACTGATTTTATTCCTTACCTAAGAAGTTCTGTAACATTAGATAGCCCTCGGCTTACAATAGATAACCTTCCAAATAAGCCTATTTGGCCTCAACGGAGTAGGATTTTGCAGCAACTCTCTACAATAAGACAGGTAAAGCATTTTATTTAGTTTAATAAAATGTAACTAATAATCTTTCTGTTGTTCATGCATGCCTTTGTGAATCGGCACTGTTGTTCAAGATGCTATTAAAAAGTATTATTTACTTATAGGCTGAGCAATAAAAAAAAAAAAAATACAAATTTCGTTTTTTTAATTATCTTTATTTTATTTTTCATTTCTTTTTTTTTTTTTAATTTGTCAGAAAAAATTCATAAATTCATAGGAAAAAGAAATATTAAAAAAAAAATTTAGAGAGTGATCTTGTTCTCTGAGAAAGATTTTTTTTTTCCCCTCACGGAAGAAGAATAAAATGCAGTTAGTATAAATTTAATTGAAGGAGAAAAGTGAAGAAATTTATTCATAAAATTAGAAAGAGAATATTATTAAATATATTCCAACTTTAATAAATTTTAAAATCCCATAAGATCCTGAGAAAAATTAAGTACCGTTTAAATGTTTGGAATCTGAAGTTTATCATGGCGATCAGATCCGTTTCTAATGAGTTATGAATCACAATAAATTTATTGCAAATGAATACTAGGCACACTGATTTACAAGATAAATTTACAATTTTGACTGAAAGGAAGATGATATCTGTATCCCTTACATCCCAATCATTATCTTGTAATACCATTTTCATTTAAAAGACTTTAGTTTCCAGTTAGGTTAGTGTCTGCAGTAACAATAAACAGAGCTTAAGAATAACAGTTGGAGTTGTGGGACAATCAATATGGAGGGAGATTCGGTGTTTTTCTCATTGGCAACTCTATGTGACATATTAGTGCTGGAAACAAATCTGCGTATTTTTTTTTATTTTTATTTTTTACATATCGAAAGGCATACCTTGTGTTCCACAAGTATTCCACAAGGTTTACAGAAGTAAGTTGAAGAGAACATAGAAATGTAAAAATTAACAAAAACAAAAATAATCGTTAACTTCTACAACAACTTAGATCTTAGTTTGTTTTGCAAAGACAATCTCTGCTGGGAGAAAAAAGGACAGTGCAGCAGCAAATGTTCTGGATTATGCTCTTTATAACCACACAAGTATGACCCACATGAGGCAAGGCCAAAACAAAACAGATAACCGTGAAAATTTCCGTGACCAGTGAGAAACTGAGTCACCTTAAAATTAGAGAGAAAATGTTTATTTTATAGCCTAAGAAGAATAGTGGGGAAAAATTTCTTAGTCCACTGAGCCTTTCCAGAATGCACAGACTCGGCATTCCAACTTATAATGGTTTTACGGCTCTGAAGGAGCTTATTAAAATCTGCGTATTAGCTTCTTGTTTTTAGTTAAGCTGAAATTTATTTTAGTTTTTCTTATGAATTTTGTAAAGGCATTATGACAATATAATTAATTGTTTTTAAATTATTTATTCCAGGGTTTAAAAATGAAGCAGCAAGAAATGGAATATTTATTATACAATGGAAGGAACTCTTCATCTGATCAAAACTTCAAATTATGACTGGCTGCTAAAGATTTAATTCCTGTTGCTAACTTGATTCTATTTTAATTGTTCTACAGTTATCTCATATAGAGATATCTGCTGAAATTAAAACAAATCTCTGTTGTAATTGTTACAGAGAGTAAGCTGCGAATTTAATTTTGGAACCCATTTTAAAATGGGAAATCCAATTAATGAATAAGCTTGATAATGCATTATTGAAAGAAAAACAGAAGAAGATCAGGTATGAGATACTACATAAATGTCTATATTTTTTAATAAAAATAAATAATTATTTCTGGATTACTCGTGTATAAGTCAAAGTAAAACGAGAGATAATTCAACTTAAAGCCATGATTTTGAGAATTCCCTAATTCCTGTAAGAGAAGTAGATATGTGAGGATCAGCTTCATTAATTCAACACAGTATTAAAAAGATGGGTTGCAACCTTCAGTGCCTTCTAGCCCATCATTTCATAACTGTTAAAAGCACCAAGATAGCCCTCCTGAAGTTCGTTTTTATTGTGATATTTGGTAAAAGACCAATAGCTTATCAATATGTCACTGGCAAGTCTCAAGTCTTCTCTCATCTTACTTCTTCCTTTCATTTTGTTTCCATTTCAACCTTCCATTGGTTCAGAAACATTCATTTTTCTGGAAACAGTATACCTACATTATTCTAGCTGAATGGTCTTTCTTCATTTTGGTCATAAAAGAAGTACATTTTAATATTCTCTTTCTTTAAAGATAGATAAAATAATAATAATTACCACCGGAAATTTATCATTGTTAAAAAAAAACAGCATTTTGCATTTAAAAGCCAAGTACGAGATAAGATTAGGTGCTGCTTAAAAATGTAGAATTGTACTTCTTTGAAATGAAGATATTGCTTGTAATGTTTTCAGAATGAAACGTAAAATTTTAAGTATTAACCTATTCAGACAGGGTGGTATTTTAACAACTTTATTTTCTGTTACTTGACATCAAGAAGATTGTTTTGAATTTCTGAGCCAATTTCTGTTACAAATGTTGCTCCTTAGCAGAAATTGTTTGTAAATGTGATATGGATTTTATATTTTTAGCCCCCCAGAAGGCCATTTTTCTTCCTTAACAAACTATGGATTCCTTAAGTGGAACTGTAAAGTGTAGTTTGTCAAGTCGTCACCTGATTTTTCAACTTTCTGATATTATTCATAATTAGAAATAAAACAAGTACTGCGATCATTACCTAAAGCTTATTCTCTTACAAAATAAGATCCATTGATGGGAAATGTCATTGTCTATGCATTTTCTCAAGTTAACAACTTTATGCTTATATGATGCTACTCATTTAGAGTCGTAAAGATTCTTCAGCATTGTGTGATATATTTATTGGGTCCTTATTAAGACAGTCGAAGAGGAGGTTCGAATAAATTGCGTGTGTATACTGTTGTGAATTGTTATTTTCTACATTTGTTCAGTTAAGTAGAGTTGATTAGGTGCTTGTGTCCTTATTTTTGATAGTAGAATTAGTTGGTTTTAGAAAAATGATAAATGTGTTATACTTGCTTCATATTATTAAAATTTCAAGACTGTCAGTGAAAAAGACATGCCAGTTGTAAGACATGCTCATTTTGGGTAATTTCTATTAATGCTAATAAACTGAAGCTCATTAAATTTTTCACGGAAGCTGAATCCCATAGAAAATTTCAGAATTTGCAAGAAAGGATGTTTATTAAATAATTGCATTTATGACAGTTTTAAAGAGAACTTAGAATTAATAGAAATACAATTTTTGATAAATGTTTTTACATATATGTCTTTTTCTAAATATAAGTTATTTGCATATGAATAAGCCACACATTATTGACAAAACATTATCCTCAAAATCGGATTGCAGTTTACATTCGAGAATAATATTGTTATTTATTAAAAAGAAAAAAAGATACTAATCTACATATGAATGAGCTGGCAGTGCTATTGACAAATATTGTGAAACCCACAGCATAGATCATTTGGATGACTGTTATGCATCATTTGACCAAGTGCCAAAATTGGATTTTGAGATACTTGCATAAACGCGAAAGCTATATTACTTCAGATTTTTTATGGAATGAAGAGTGTTTTATATATATTTATATTTATCAAAATGAAGATACTGATCATTATCAAAATTAATAATTATATCCTTCCAAGGTCGTTAGTCACATGATGCAAATCTTTTTCGTTATGATTTGTTAATTGGCATTTATTCAAAATTAATTTTCTGCAGAATTATGTTGAGATAGCAATCAGGAACAATTTTTTTTTATAAAGAGTTTACATTTTTTGCTAGTAGATGGAGCAAAAATTAAAAAAAAAAAAAAAAATCTGTTTTGGTGCTTGGTCAAATGATGCATAATACCATACA
This sequence comes from Thereuonema tuberculata, assembly GCA_023159025.1. Lineage (NCBI taxonomy): Eukaryota > Metazoa > Arthropoda > Chilopoda > Scutigeromorpha > Scutigeridae > Thereuonema > Thereuonema tuberculata. Next base: position 37,971,259 of record JAFIDM010003189.1, on the reverse strand, counting down.
TTTATCTGTGAGAAAAGAAAATATTAAAACTGAATTAAAAAAAATTATTATGCTCTTTTTTCTTAATTATTTGATGGCATTTTATGATATTTGTCCTGTAAATTTTAAACAAATTACCTTGCCAAGCAAAAACGTCAACATATTAAGACAGAACTATCAAAAGTCAAAACTGTTTAACATTTAGTTTTAGAAAGTTTTTTTTGGAATATTTTTTTTAACAAAGTTATAAAATTTAAAGTTATTTAAAGTTATAAAGTTGTAAAATTTATTTATTTTAGGAATTATAAGATGTAATGAGATTGGTATAATTATGTAGAGTGAGTTTGGACAAAGTACTGTAAGTGTAACTGTAGGTATTTTAATTTACAGAGATAAAAATGTAGCGTGGCATATATAATATTATTCCAAATATGAAATATTATTGAGATGAGAGAACATTTAACATATGTGGATGTATTTGTAGAATAGAAGAAGCCTACACACATAATCACAAAAATTTAACTATCAATAATAAAGTAAGAAACTGGTAGTGCTAATTGATAATTATATTTTCTGTAGGCTATTATATATGTAGGCTTGAAATATTATTGTTTCAAATTCTTGAGCCAAAAAAAGAAAAAAGGTGTGGCTTATACATGTGCAAATATGGTAAATAACTGTATTTGAAATGGAGATAGTTTGATTTTGTCATGCTTAAATATTAAATAATTTATTTGTTTTGTACCCAAATAAAAAAGAAAAAAAGCTGTAAAAGGTTTAAAAACTTTAAAATATTTTCTCATTTCTTTTGTCACCTTTAAATAAGTTTATAGTGCAATTTCTAAACTTAAAACTGTACATAGTACTTATCAATGGAAGAAAAAAAACCCATCTCATCAATGTTTTGTGTTCTTAAATTAATGACAACCTTCAGAGACTAATTACTATAAACCATTTCATCTTATATCACATAATTAAATATTTTGACATCTTTACTCATTATTTATTTTTCTACCAGAAATCATAAAATATTAGAATATCATATAATAACTGAGGTTTTATATGAAATATTAATCAGATGCACTTATGCAATCACGAACATCATACTTCATTCATGAACATCTGCTAAAATGAAGGTAATTAAAGGTGTTTCTTTTACAGTAGTATTTTTTTTCTTATTTATCAGCAGAACAGTTCGTTTCATTTTAAATAATCATGTTTATATTGTTAATTTATTAAGTTGCTTAAATTTAATCAGCATTCAAATTAAATATATTGTACAGTGTTAAATTATTTTACATGTATAGTTCTACAAATCCGTTAACTCAGTTGTAATACTTATTATTACTTGTTATATGTATTTTAGCTTCATTTTTATCATAAAAGTTGAAAAAAAATAAAAGATCTTTTTCTCCAACTGTCGAGGCAGTATTTTATGAGGATGGAATCATTAAATTTATTTTAGTGATGTCACTTATACAATAATACATTAAGTACAAATTTAAAATGTCATATGGAATATATTGTAAATCAATCAATTTTTTTATTATTATTTAAATGATTCTGTAATTTCTATAGTTGTTACAGTTTTTGTTTGCTAACTTCTGGTTTTCCTAATTGAAAGTTTCGGTAAAAAGTTTAAAGTTTTAATCATTGTTTTATTTATTTTTTTTGCATATCTTAGCCATATCAATAGTCTTGCGATATTTCCTCAGAATTCTCAACTCAAGCAGTGTTTTCACAAAAAATTTGAGGGAACCTTAAAAGTTAAAAAAGGACTATTTCCTTTTTTGAAAACCCAAAATTTCGTAAACTTTACTGTGAAGTAGATTAATTTTGTTAAATGTTCTAAAAATTATTACTGAACCTCTCTTAATGGAAATGTGAGGGTGCATTCCAACTTCATCCTACTTTTTCTCTATTGCTCTGAATCTTTTTTTTTTTCTTTCTTTTTCTTTTTTTCCATTTGATAAGTTCGAAAACCCTTCTATTATCAGCTATTTTTAATAAGTTTTCCGTTTGTTGTTGTTGTTTTTTTTTTAAATTTGGATGCTATCGGGTCATACAAAGATATTTAATTGTTTCTGATTTCTTTCAATCGCCAATTGCAGGAAGCTCTTTTCTTATAACTACATTTTCCTGTCTTAAGAAGTTTTGCTGATCCAAATTTTTAAATCATACGTAAAGATTGGTTATTTAATTTTGGCATCCTCTTTTTGCTTCTTTTATATATATATATATTTTAAGTTTTCCTAATCGTTTAACATACACATGAGAATTGATTGAGGTTACTCCTGTAATGAACCAACATCAAAATTCACAGATTAGATAAGAAAATTTTGATCTAACAAAAAAAAAAAAACTTAACATAATGAAGCCAGTCATATTAACAGTGCAGCAAGTTCATATTTCATTTTATGTAAATGTATTAAAAGCCAATCTTCAAAATAAAAAAAAAGATATTATTTAAAATACAACGATGATTTATTTGAAATATGAAAAGGAAAGTTTCAACTTCTTTGAGACAAATAATATTCTCCTAATTGTGCTGTTCTCAATTTTGATTATGTGAGACATAACCATAGAATTTAAAAAAAAAGAAGAAATTGAACAGAATAAGGGGGTTTGCTTATACACTTATTGAATTGTTGAAGATTAATAAAATCTGAAGGCTTAACGTATTAAATGTACATCATCGTCCGAGAACACACACAGGAGAATACAACAACATGGACTTGGGGAGGATAAACTCCCCCCCCCCCCATTAATATCCTCATGGTTGTTTCATTTTGCCCTACTGTTAGTGCCATTCTCTGATTATGCAGTTTGCCTAACACTTTGAAACTGATTTCACTTAATCTTCAATAATCCAGTTAATGTCTTTTATCCTTGTTCTCTCAATTTGTTGTTTTATCGTTAAGCTAAAATACTTAGAAAGAAATTGATCCTTAAGATCCTGACTCAAGCAATTCAGTCGACCTTTTATTTCTTTTATATATTTCTTTTACCAATGCTCCTGAAATTCTGAAAATTTAAATATGAACTTATGAAGCATCTGGGATTTATATTTTCTTAATTTTTAAGAAAATATTTTTCGTAATTTTCAAATACTGTATAATTAATTAAAATTAAAATTCAAAAACAGTCAATTTTTAGTTTTTTTTTTTGAGGTATTACTTAATACAGTGGAGCACCGTTCATACGTTTCTCGTTTATACGTTTTTTTGAATGGTCCCGGCAAATTCCAATGCATATTAACGTTAAATAATTTCATTTATACGTTTTCCTGAAATCGCAAATTTCATTTATACGTTTTCCTGAAATTGCAAATTTCATTTATACGTTTTCCTGAAATTGCAAATTTCATTTATACATTTTCCTGAAATCGCAAATTTCATTTATACGTTTTCCTGAAATTGCAAATTTCATTTATACGTTTTTTTCAAGAACTTAAGAAAAGAGAAAATGCAAATTTCAACCTCAGATTCCCACCTGCCGATTGTCCAGTCTTAGAAAAGGCACGCAGTCTTAGAAAATTGCACTGAAAAACCTCTGCCAAGTTTTCAACAAACAACATAGGTTTTAACACCATGCAAGAATATCTCATTAGCAGTGATTTAAATGATAAAATTAAGATGGCACTTTTAACTGTGAACAATGAACTTTTTTCTCTGCATTCCAATAAGTCCGGCAACCTAAAATATCAAAATATTTTGTAAACGCTGAATGAATATGAATAGTAGTACTAGTTGTACATTAAATCCGGAATAAAAAGTTTTGTATTACATACCTCTTGTATTTCATTTTCGTGTAATATTTTAATTTTCCTCTGACTTTTTATTAAATATATGTTTTAATATAGTAAGAGGCGTTGCAGAATTATTTATTGGACTTTTTATTGTTGATTATTACGAAATTGTTCGTAACTTTTGTGAATTTCGTTTATACGTTTTTTCATTTATACGTTTTTTTTTCTCAGTCCCTTGAAAAACGTATAAACGGTGCTCCACTTTATTTTCAACTTAAAAGAACTTGATGAAAACCTGAAATGATTAAAAATTTGTAAAATAATGATTTGTATTTAAAATTTTTATTATTAGTGCAATAGTTAATTTTTTAAAAAGTAAAAATTGAATTTTTAAAATTGTTTGAGATTAAATTATTGTTTTTTACGTGCTATCAAAAATCATAATAAAAAACGTTTTCATTAAGGCTTTCTAAATATCATGCAAATTCATTTGATACTGTTAGTTTCCAAAAATAAATTTGTTTTGAAGCATTTTTTTAAAGAAATAAATTTTAACAGAATTGACAATTTTTGAATTTTAATTTAATTTATTACCGAATATTTTCATAATTAAAAACAAGAAAATATAAATCCCACATGTCTCACAAGTTCATATTTAAATTTTCAGAATTTTAGGTGCATTGATAAAAAAATATATAAAAGGTTTGCAGTCACCTGAATTGCTTGACTTAGGACTTGAAGATACTGAACTAATCAATGTTAATTATAGCTAATAAAATATGTAACAACTATATGATAAACTTACATCAAATTCTATTCTGGTTTTTATTTGTGTATATTTCTATTCTATTAAAAAAAAAAAAAATAGCATTAAAATGTGCCTTTATAAGTTACATCTAATATTTTTTTTAAAAATTTATATTTGATTTGTTACACTAACATTTTAAAATGAAAAGCTTAAAAAATACAGTTGTATGTACATAGAAGTAGATATTGATATATGTTTATTGTAAATAACTTGAAATTTTTTCTTCATCTTTTACTTTTGAGTCATAGAAGTGTGAATTTAAAGTTTAACGTACTTATCTTTATGTGTGTCGTTAAATGGTTATCACTGCCTGTAAATGAATGTTTAATGATGGATAAGTAGGCATCGAGATAAATTTGTTTTATATCTTTATCTCTAGTAATTATGCTGCTTTTTATACATTTTTATTTTTCTGATTTCTGGAATTGAAAACACTATTTATCTTTTAGATTTTTGTATTTACTTTTGTATTTATAATTAAGAAGTTAAAAACATCAGTTGATTAGCATTATTAATACTGTCATTTTCAGTTTTGGTTTTTTTATTTTTCATAACAAAGACATTATGGCTTGATTCATCATATTTTTATTATTTATTTTAGCTTTTTCTATGAAAAAAAATTTATAATAATGTTCAATTACAAATAAAATTGAATTACTTTATTATTGACATCCCTGTTTAGTAGTTTTCTAACAAATAAGAATATGTTTTTTTTCCCTAATTGAAAGATAGGATAGAATTATTTTTATTATTATATTGATCTGAACGTTACTTAAACTATAAATAATGTCCTTTTTAATTGTTTTTAGTTTTTATTAATCTTTACATGTTTTTTGTTTGGTGAAATATCTTATTTATTTTATTGAACTTTCTTGCATGAAATTGTTAGATTAAGTCGTTTGAATTGTGTGAAGTTTTGTTTTTAATTTCCTTTCTGACAAATCACTATCAGTACATCTCGTACTTGAGAGTTAGAAAATGTAGGTAATCTACATTTGCTTATGTTTTGCCTTTTCCAATGCAAACATCATCTCATGACAAATATTCAGAATTTTTTCCCTCCAGTTCTTATCGTGCCTATTTTTAACAATAAATTAGGCAATAATGACTTTCTGCAAGTTTACATTTTCTGTATTGCGAAAAACCAACTTTGCAAATAAATAATTTTAATTCATAGCCTGTTTTGATGAAACCAAGCTTATTTTCATAAGTAACAACAATTCCTTGTTTTGCATCAACTAAGTTATTAAAGACCAGCACTGCTACACTTTTGTTAAGTTCATGATTATCTGAAACCAACTGGAATGTTAGAAATCAAGTATTATTAGAATAATGAAATGTCGTCGCATTTTGTGTTTGTTGGGATAAATCGTTTTCTTCATCAAGCATCTTCCATATTAAAATTTTGACTATCAAAAATGAATCATGTTTAAAATTTTGGGTCTCAGAAAAATACCGTAAAATACCGGAATTTTTAAAAAAATTAAAATAAAATTTCTCCTGAAAATAAACAATTAAAATAAATAGTAGATTAACAAAGTCTTGTCATCTACAGAAACATTTGAGAAAAAGGCAGAACCTATAAACATTGTTCCTTCTAAGCCATGTACAAAGACAAGAAACTCAATCCAATTCAGATAAAATTTATGGATTAAATAGATAATCTGCATTTTTTTAAAAAAAATATTTAATTATAACATATTGACAAAAATTATAATTTATATTTTATTGCTGTTTTTATTTCAATTATTCAAATCCTTCTATTTATAAATAACATCCATGTAAGATGTTGTTTGACTATCCTGGGTAGAGAAGATGATACAATAATTATTATCTTAAATTTCCTAATGCATTATACGTAATAAGTTTCAACAAAGTACACTTTAGAAGGAACATTGTATATAAGCCTTTTCTTTTTTATTATGTTTCTTTTTAGATCATAAATTTCTTTTCAACTTAAGATCCAATCAGTATTTTAAAAATTTTAGTTTTTGTTGATAATTTGCTTTGTTTATCTTTGAGGAGATCTTATTTAAGACAATTAAATGTTTATTATGTCTTGATTAAAAATGTTTCCTATCCAAATATGACTTATTTATCAATCTGTGAACATTTTTTTTTCCTTATTAACTACAGTGTTTTGACTGCTATTAAAAAAAAAATGATATGAAATAAAAAAAAATAAAATAAAAAAACAATTTTGACTTTGCTTTTTTTTTATTTCAATTATTGCTTGAAGTCTGAAGGATTTGCCGTGGAATCAAAGATAACATAAAAACACAGACATCATCCTTTTGAAAAAAAGAAAAGCTAAATAAACTATAACATTGAAATTACAACGTCAGAGAGAAAACGCACCTGACACCCATGGACGAATTGTTTGTCAAATTAAGTTTTCGAAGTAATCAACAATCTTATTACTAGAAAACTGAGGTACATTACTAAGACATGTATTATTGCTAATATATCTATATCTATATCGCCCGTAACACCCAATACTGGGTATGGACGCTCTCCTACCAGAGGAGTTTAGGCTAGATACCGCAAGGGGGCGCCAACCCCAACGGAAGAAACGGACAACACAGAAGAAAGGAAAGTGAAACACCCATGCCACTACCGGGATGCGAACCCAGGAACTGGCGCATTGGACGCCACGGCTGGCCGCCGCCGAGACCGCACGACCATGCCAGCACGGCTTATTGCTAATATACTCTGCAATGTGTTGTGGTGGTAAATCATAGATTTCTAATAGTCTGCTGAAACACTATCCTCTATATCTCATGCATGTATGTAGCAAAGCATCTTTTGAATTTTTAGCATTTTTTTTTCACATTTCGGAGATAGCCCCTGAAATGTTAATCACTGTAAAGGGATTCTTCCATTACTCTAAATCTCCTGATACTTGCTTGTTAATCTTCACTTCTGAACTTTTTTCATTAAATAGACCTATTTTTTTTATAACTGACGGAAACTTCTTTGATGATTTAGAAGCTCCACAACCTTCATGACTTTCATTTTCCTCAATGAACTAAGCAGTTTTCCTTTTCTTTTCATTGCCTTTTTGCTCTTCATGTTTTCTTTTTTTCATCTTAAACCTAACACTTTTATTTAAAAGATTCTAATAATTCTGGCCATATTTTAACAATAGTAGATAATTGCTTTCTTATTGTGCTGATATTTCAGAGACGTTTTGACAAGAGATCAAACGTTGGAGATCGCATTGAAACTAATGGCCTAGTAAGGCTTTTCAGTGTTATAATCCTACTGTTACTTTCAACATGTTGAAATTACTTGTCAACATAGCATACATTAAGTTACATTTCAATCAGAAATGAAAATAAACGAGTCTACAAACTTTTATTTGACCTTTTAACGGAGGACTCTGCTCCAAAATTCTTGGTGTTGTTTCCTCTGGAATAGATTCATTTTGCAAGCTTTAATAAGGTAAAGCCAAACACGGCCATTAATAAATGCTGCATTTTTACAATGTAACCAAATTGTTTCAATTGCTTACCATTATACTCACAGAACATGACTACTCCCAGCACTGTATGTAACATAATATTGAATTCAAAAGTAGATGAGTTTTAGACTTGGATTTTGACAAGACCTTCCACATAAAGATATCGGCAGTGGTTTTGGTTTCTTTTTTTTTTTTGATTGGATGGTGCGAGATCAATGCTGAATTAAATAAATTGGGTCTCTTACTTTGTGTAAACTTTAAGGATCCTCACACAATCTAAAGCCGTATCTGTTTAAAAGTGATATCTATCAAAAGGGTATCTCACAGGAATGCTGAAGAATATCAATTGCTAATCCATGGCTTGAAATTCTTGATACAACTAACAGTTCCAGCTAGTTGCAGAAGATTCTTGGTTTATAGATTTGAAGCATTGCAACTGGGACATCTCTGCTATATTTGGCTTATATTATATGATGGATGAAAACAACAAAACAACAACAACTTTTAACAGAACAAAGTCAAGAGAAACTTTTCCAGAAAATCAAGGTAAGAATTAATTAAATTGAAAGCCCAGCTTACTTGAAATTAAAATCAAAATAATCTTTAAAGTGATATGAAACAGCATGTGTTCTTACTAATAAATTTTGATTTGTCTACGTTTATATAACAGATTAGTAGTAATTGTTGTATAAAAATATTGTTTCAAAGACAAATATTACTTGAATAAGAAAAAGAAAACAGCACCTGTACAAAAGAAATTGCCTTTCTTATTTTAGATTAGACAGTGGCTTCCACTAACTAGGTCTTGCCTTTCTGATTCGGTTAAGGGAAGGCGAGGGTTGGGCTGATGAGTCCGTAGAAGGACGAAACGGCCGTTCCCATTTCCTTCCCGTAATCTAAAAATCAGAAAGGCAATTTCTTCTTTTGTACAGGTGTTGTTTTCTTTTTCTTATTCAAATATTCCCCCAGCGCGTTAAATTTCTTTATTACAAATATTACTTGAAAGAAAAAAAGGGTGTGATTGATGGACAGATAATGACAACCATTTTGGCATCAATTGTTGTCCTTAGTATGTTTTTAACGTACTGATTAAGAGGAACATAGGAAAGAAAGGGGATTAATGTTTGTTGTCACAGATAGGTCGTTTAAAACGATAAAGCATCTTCATTAGCTTTCATAATTGGGCCTTCTTAAGTGTAAGACAGAGTATATAGCGGCGAAAGTAGAAATTAAGCATTACTCAACATATTAAAATCAGCATAAGGAAACGAGATCCTTCAGTTAATGTATACAACTAATGAAAAAGTTTGAACGAATAATCACAAACGAAAATTTTTTATTAAGTTACTAAATTTCACAGAGACTTCCAATTAGTCATGGAAAGCATAATAGTAAGTGTGTTATGAGCAGAGCCGTCGCTGGGCGCTGCGGCCAGGGAGGCACCGCGGCACGGCAAAAATAAAAAAAAATTGGAAATTCTGTTTTTTTTTTGGTTGTTGAATTGGAAATTCTGGTTTTTTTTCTGGTTGTTGAATTGGAAATACCTGGGCGCCGCGACCAGGGGGGCGCCGCGGCAAGGCAAAAATAAAAAAAAAATTGGAAATTCCGTTTTTTTTTTTTCTGGTTGTTGAATTGGAAATTCCTTTGTTTTTTTTTTGGTTGTAGATTTTTGGGATGGTAGGGAGGGCGAATATCAAGTGTAGGGCGCCTGACGAAATCTTGTCCCGGGCGCCAACAAACCACGCGACGGCCCTGGTTATGAGTAATCATAATTCTGGGTTGTCCAAGTAATATTTTTTGGCATTAAGATAACAAGATCGGTAACTAGATCATATTGAAGAACTATCATTATTTTCAATTACGTGCTATATAATATTCATAAGAGTATCATCGAGTCGATCACATATTAATTATTGCGTTTTTATTAGCTTTACGCCCTTCTTTTTCGGCAAGGATCAAGAAAACAAAACAAAACTAGTACACAAAAGTGTGTAGGCCAAATTTCAAGATCAACTGAGCCGTTATTAGGAATGCACATTCACAAACTGATTTGTATCAGCCTCCAAGGAAAGTAGGCGAAAAACTAGTTTATTAATCTACATATCTCATTGGATTCAGCCGCCATCTTTGTTGATTCCTTTTGCTAAGAAAAATGTAATCTGAAAGTCAGTATATATACAGTGGCGAACTCAGGATTAAGGTTTGGGGGGAGGAGGGTTAAGGATATTGTAAAAAAAGCCCATACAGATGTAGGCCTGTTTAAAAAAAATTATAAATTGTTTCAATTAGGCTATCACTTCCAAAACAGACGTCAGTTTTAATACATATACGTTTTAAGATACATATTCTCGTTTTTTCTTTCTTTTTTTTTTGGAGGGGGAGGGGGCTTCCTTAATCCCCCCCAGTGTATGCCACTAGATATATATACATATATATTCTATAAATTAAAGAAAATAGTCATGCAATTACGGATAGCAAGTATAGGGTTTCAACCTAAAAAAAAAATCTATTTATTTACTGTATTTCTTCTTCTTTCTTCGAATTTGGCCGACTATGGACCACGTGAAATAACTCATGATTATTTTTCTACTTTCTTTCTTTATTTACTGTATTTATTTTAAATAAATTCATCTTTTCACTACGGGAGTTAAAAGAATCCGTGAAATTCTGTTTACCATTTGCCTTATGAGAAATAACGCTGCTTTCGCTATAAAGTTACGAAGGAAATGATTTAATTTAATTAGGAAATGAAGTTATTGCTTCAATTTAACCAAATATTCTCCAATAATCACTTTGGACGCTGATGTTGATGAGAGAAAGGTCTGTTCGGAAATTGCTCATCAGTTTTGTAATATCAACATTTTTGTAGGATGATTTATTTGTTCGTATTTTTTTACATTTTATTGAAACTGGAATCCTCCGGTAAGTGGAATTTTTTGGGATTTTTTACTTGAAGCATTTAAGGAATATTTCTTCATGAATTGTTTTAAACTTTTTTAATTCAGACTGCCATTTAATAGATTAGATGATTAATCCTAAAGTCTAATAATGCTAAAGATACTTGGAACAATTACTTACTGCGAAATAGGGAGCCGATAAATTTAAGATAAACCGAAGCTGTAGTTTTTGTTTCGTTACAATTAGATACGTAGCCCTCATTCACTTATACCTTCAAAGTTGCAAATTTTGCTCGAAGTTTCGGACACCTGAGCTTTATAACAGAGAATATGGAATCTGTTAGTTGATTTATAACCTTACTTAATAGGTTTAATTTACAAAGTTTTAGTTTTATTTATTTATTTATTTTGCAATATGATAATGAGATGATATATTTCACCAGTGGCAATTCACATGAGAAGGGCTACTTATATGCTAATTGCAAATTGTAGACATGTCTATTTAGAATCAAATTTTAATAAATCATTTTCTCATTGAAATAACTTTAGTCGTTGGAGTACAAGCGCTTGCCTTTACAAAATTTGCGATGGTGTCATGAGAGCCCACAGAGGGGCAAAATATATTGGCAGTGTAAAAAAAGTCTGTAAAAAATTGTATTTTACATTGTGAAATTATATAAATAAACATACCCTATACACTCGTGTAAAAATAGAATTTTTTAGACCATTTTTTAAAGTTAAATTTATAGTATCGACTATTATATGGATACTACTTTTGCGGGGCTGAAATTCACGCTGGAAACAAAAATACCGTATTAATAGAAAATATAAAAGCCAAATAATCTCTAAATGAACAAAAACATAATGAATTACAGTAATAATACTAATTCTATCGGCCTAGCTTTATAAGAACTGATGGTATGATATACCGACCCAGTAATGCGCTAATGTAAAGTCAATGAATTTCAGGGTAGGCCTAGCTGCCGTTCCTACATGTTCCTACATGCGACATCTGCGAACGGCAAGTAGACGGAGTATTGTATTACTTAGTATCACACTAATTAGATTACTTTTTCCTTTAAGAAATCGCAAAAGTTGATCTGTTATCTGTTAAGTATTTTAGGGTTGACTTTTACACGAGATAGCCTATATGGAAAATTCCAGATTTTTTGGCCAAAAATAGGGGGTCGACTTTTGCTTGAGTATATACGCTAAGTCAACTAAAGTATAATAAAATCTACCAGTTTTAGACCTCTTAGAAGAAAAAAAAAATTATATGACTCACTTAAATTGAAAATTCCAGGATGGGGCAAATGCCCCAACATGCCCGAACTTGCGGCGTCCAGTGGATTGTGTTTCTTTGCTTCATGCAGAAAATAATGTTATACACATACACCCAAGATATATTAGTATGAATTGTGTAATTTTAACTGCGCGCTAACCAAAATGAACATAAATTTATTTTGGTTTGCAAGGAATTTTTAAAATTACGATTTTTCAATTAATTTATTTGGTCTAGATTACAGCCGTGGAAGAGTATTTTTTTTTGTATTTCTTTACTTTTAAGTGATATCTACCAATTGATTAGTATTTTATTGAGTTTCAGTATTCAATTGGTGATTGAGTTTTGAAAAAAATAAATTTTTTTTTATTTATTTATTTATTTATTTATTTATTTTTTTTTTTTAGAATTTGTCTAAATTACGATTTAAAAGTGGAAAAAAAAAATCTTTTAGGTTTCTGCTCATTATTTTAATTACAATGTGATTGTAGTCAATAATTTTAAATTATTTTAAGTTCTCCTAAATTTAAGAACTTAAAGCAAACGGATAAAATTTTAGTCAATACTCTTGTAGATTAATTACTTCTGTTTGCGTACACTAGATGGCAGCACCTAGTTGAAAGATGAAAAATAGAACTGATAACCTGTCAGACTAGTTTTCAATATTTTTTTAAAAAAAAGTTTAAGGTATATCTTAAGATAATGATAGTAAATTGTTGTAGTTATGATAATTCATGAAATGGAAAAAAAAAGGGGGGATAAATTGACATTTAAAAAAAATAACCAAATGATTGCTGTACCATCATATCCACAAATGATAGATTAAACATATCAAAATGAAAAAAAAAAAAAATCATTTGTCAAATAAATAGACAAATGATATCGCAATAAAACATTAGCAATTCTTTTTTAGCAATAACCTGACTAATGTCAATAGGAAGGACACTATATTATTATTATTAATCTATCAATAATTGTACAAAAACAAAACAAAAACAAACCTGACCTAGTCTTATTTAAATAGGATAAAAAAAATAAGATTAGAGTACCAAATGCCCGTTTCCTACATGGTGTAGGAATCTTTACAAGTTGAGATCGTACATGAAGAATAATGATTGTAACTGATTAAATTCAATCCATTATTGAGTTATTTTAACAAATCTGAACTGAACACCCTCTCCGCTTAACAATAATTACATTTGCGAATATTTTTGGGGGAATTTTTTTTTTTAAATTGAGATTGAGGGCGTAGCTTCGTGTAACTCTTAAATGGTAAAGTTTTGCCAACAAGTGATAATAAAACATTAGAATATAATAATTTCAAGATCTTCAAATACTTTTTTTTAACTTTCCTATATCACTAATGATGTCAGACTCGTTTCGTTTCAAGATTAGGGCGTTTTCTCTGTGATCCAACTAAATTACGTATCTAATTAAAATACTAGATCAATTTTATAAAGAAATTATATACAGTAGAGCGTCGATTATCCGCGAGCGGATGATCGTTGAGTTCCGCGAAAAATTTTTTTAATTACGAACCTCAAAAAAACCGATTTTAATCTAAGCCAACAACAGGGAAAATACAATAGGCCCTACAGGGCGAAGGTCGAAAATTACTGACAGGCTTATTTTGCATCGTGATCCTATAGGCCTTCTAGGAATTTGTGGATGCAAACGTAGAGCAAAGGTTTCTGCTTTACTGTACATATTTTAAAAGTTTTACATATTATGTTTTTTGTACAATAAAGCGTAGTTTTTAATAATGAAATATTGTTTTTCGTGTTTACACCTCATTTTTAGTCTTTTTTTCGGGTTATCCGCGAAGCCCTTGCCACCCAATTCCGCGGATAATCGGGGCTCTACTGTATTTACGTTACGTTTTCATTTTGGGTTTCATATTCTCGAGATCTGTAAATACTAATAAAAAATCAATAACAGATTCATTGAATTTCATCAGCATCTGATTATATTGATGATGGACAATTTCTTTTTTCTGGTTGATGATCAGGGAATGGAAATTTGATCGTTCGTTCCAGTGTCATAGAATCCTAACTACGTCACCCACTATCGATAACCTGCTCTATTTTTTCTACTTTCCTAGATGGAGGATTTTGTTTTGCGAAGATGCGTTTGGATCGAACAACATGTGCCCTTAAAGATGTCATAGGGGAAGCGTCTAACATAACATTGTGCTGTTCGAACACCAACGCATCTGCGTTTATCGACATTCCTATGCTTTACGGAACTGGTGGTCGTCTAACAGTTTGTCGTTCTTGTTCTGAAGGTATGTAATCCATTAGACAAGTTACGAACGTAATTAATAATATCAGCGAAATCAGAATTAAGTATTTGGCTTTTATGGTAGAAGACTGATTATGTTATAACTTGTAAATTGTTGTTCGCATTTAACATTGTCTCGTCTCTAAAATTTCAAGTTCTCAAAAAAAAAATAAAAAAATAATAATAATAATCTTCAGCATACAACTAGCTTAGATTTTTGGATAACAAATTGACCATTTTGTCATTTTAATGCCCCTATACAATCTGATGGGTTTTTAATGTTTTCTCTTTTTTTATTGTAGTTCGACGTCGATGTCTTGTTCCTGGACCTCTAACAAAAGCACTTCGTTACACTTCGAAGATCTCAGATCCTAACGTTGAGTTGGGTTCATTTATTTCTTTCCGCTGTGAGGATGGTTTTGTTCTGAATGGACCCCAAACAATCATCTGCACAGCTGCCGGGTTTTGGTCTGATCCGCCTCCATCTTGTTCTAGAGGTAAGTTTTCTACAGGTTTTTCCCTAAACATTTTGAACAGGTAAAATCTTTCCCTTAATATTAAAATTCACAAGGAAAGGAAATTTAAAGTAAAGTTTTTTTTGTGGAGGAGGAAATGTTTAATTTTGTTGTTATGAATATCTGATTGCCTACAAATAAGCAGACTTGGTCACTTTTAATCAAACTAAAATTCTTTCCCCACCACAAAAGGTTTATTTCTGAT
>JAFIDM010003189.1:37910196-37941713 GCA_023159025.1 Thereuonema tuberculata | reverse complement strand
AGCCACAAGAGAAACTTCCTTCAAAAGAAGTCAGTTCGGTAGTTGTAGTCAGCCACAAGAGGAACTTCCTTCAAAAAAAGTCAGTTCGGTAGTTGTAGTCAGCCATAATGGAATCCCCCTCCAATTGAAGAAATACTCGGTATCTAGCCGAAGAAGTGAGAAGATCGTAGGAAGTAAGCGATTCTCCTACACCGAATAGAAGGAGTTCTATTCCTGCAGAAGAAAAGAGTAAGTCGGCAGGACGTCAACTATGAGCGGTCCTTCTTACACCCCACGGAAGAAGATAGAAGTCCATTGGGCAAGGAGCCCAAAAACTCGTTGAAGAAGGTTCCTGATTCGGGACAGCCCCCCAGGGAAGCAGCAGTCAACCTGGTGATAGAAAGTTCCTATTGCGGGACGAGCCCAGAAGGGCAACGACCCAACTGAAGTTAAGAGATCCAGATCCGGGACGATAATCCAAGAAGTGTCAGCGCAGTTACAGGATCAATACTTCAGACGATTACCAGGAAAGGTGACAGTCCAGCTGAAGGGAAGAAAAGGGAACAGCATTAGAGAGCCACTGCAGACGCTAGAAGACGATCCAAGGAGAAGTAAACCGAATGTTACGTCTACGGCTCCCGTTCCAGAAGTCTGGTGTTGAAAGAAAATTCACCGCCCAGACAATTCCCTTATTTTCGACTATTGCTTTCCTATTTCCCACTATCCCTTCCTATTAAGATAGATTAATTATTATTCCTATTGATAGGTAACCGCTGTTTGAGCTACTTGCAATAAAGTCAACTCGGTGGTGACATATATTAAATCTTTTTTTTTTTTAAAAAACCCTAAGAAATATTTATGCAAATTTCTTTTTGTATCTTCCTTGAAACTGTTTCATGCAGATTAGATTATAAAAAAAAATAGCCTACAAACCTGAAGACATCTTTCTTATCTTTACATCTCAAATAGTGAAGACATTTGTTTTATAAATAAATAACTCAACTGCGATGCTAAAGTTCTTAGTAAGCAACATCAGACTCCTTTAAACTTATTTCCATATTAAAAAGCAATGAAAAGTCAACTCGAAACCCAAAATTTTTATTTTAGTCGGACTTAAGAATGGTTGTAGCTCATTTAAAATTTCTGTAGTGTAAGGTTCTAACAACCATGTGGATGCAAGTTTGTTCCATCATCGCAGTAATGAATTTAATACAGGATGATTCAAATTCCCTGTAAAACTGAAAAGAATACAAAAACAATACAAAAACAAACAAAGGAATACAAAAACAAATCGTATTCATAGTGAAACGCTACCCAAATGAGCTAGAGGGCGCTCTTTGGCAGCATATTAGTTGGGCAGTGTGAGCCATTGTCATTCGTGACGTTGACTTTGTACAAGTAGGATATATAGCTTCACTAATGCTGAGAGAATAGATATGCATCTAGCCCATGGGCAACCGAAACGGACAAGCTGCTGCGCTGTTCAATTCTATCGTGAACGTTTTCCCTTACTGACATGTACACAATTATCAGACGTTTGCGCCGGAGATTCTGTGAAACTGGATCATTCGATTTATTTCACCTACTGTGAACCTTACTGTCCTATTGTAAACATAGGGCTAACAAATATGTTGTCTTTTATTTCTAAACCTCAATGTACCTTCTAGCATATTCGGGTGGCGTTTGCGAACCTACCTTCCACTATGAATACGGTTTGTTTTTGTATTACCTTTAAAGATTGTACAGGAAATTTTGAATCACCCTGTATATCACAATTCATAATTATAGCTTTCTTATCTATTGGAAATCATGCATCAAAATCACCTAATAAAAGGTGATCGATCTGTTAGAAGGTGCTGTACAGTTTGTAAGTGATTTTAAATACTTATGTCTAATATCGGTGCTAAAGGACAAGTTTTTACCCGATTAATAATAAGTAAATCCGGTTAATAATCTCGATACAGCTGTCCTAAATCTTAATTACGGAAAGAAAAAAAAATGCCTTAGAAAAGAAGTGACTAAATCTTATCTAATTATAGAATTAAACCTTTTTTTTTTCATATGTTGGACATCATTAAAGACATCACGATAGAAGGTGTTTATTAAATTTCGTATTTGCTTTTCTTTTTCAGATCTGCTGACTGTGTTTATTTTGTCTTAGTGTGATCTCAGTGATGGAGCTGGAATTGACGTAGGTTTATGTGATTCAACTTTTATCAACTGCCAGTGTGGATCACCTGGTTACACTTTTCCGATTCAAGTGAAACAGTAAGAGGGGTTTACTATTTTAAAAAAAAATCAATGAGACAATATTCTTCTTAACAAGAATAAAAAACGAGAATATTGTAATCTTGCTGCTGGTTATCTTTCTACATCAATGGACTACTTCAATGGACTATTCATTGGACTCTTCCTTGAAGGTGAATGAATCAGAACCAATAGCTGCCGACATTGGAACCAATATATATACTTTAGAGCAATGTTGAATGCCCATATACATAAAATTTTCATTAGGCTACTTTCATTTTCCTCCGAACAATTGGGATGTTGTAGACTTCTTGAACAATGTTTCCTATTTAATGGATCGCAAATTCTCCTCGCAAAGGGTTAGCGAAGAGGCTCGTTTTTATTTCCTTATCCACAAGTTTTCTAAATGAAAATCATTTTTTTTTTAATTTCTTCTTTCGATAGCAGAGACCACCTTCAGATACAGAGCATATCTCTATATGGAATACATAAAATATAACGCGAATGTTAAACGAATTGAATAATTTAAGTATATAAAATATATTAAAAGAATTGTTACTTTGAATCGGAATTTGGAATTGAGTATAAATTTATATTAATTATCATTTACTGGTTATACTTTAAAACAATGCCGCAACATTAATCTTTGAAGTCTTTTTTTTCAAGTTAATATTCAACTTAGATGATTTCACCAAGTCTTTTATTCTCATTTCAGTTGACGTTTCATTAAACTAATTGAAGGAATCATTAAATAAGTCTTAAAATTGTAACTTTGAAATTAAACAAGCTTAAACTCTTTGTCTTATTGGAGCGGAGCAACCACAAGAGAGAAAATCTTCTCTAATGTCTTTGGAAACATGTTTGTTTTTTCTTCTATCGAAGTTCAACGCTCTTAAGTAGGAAGATGAAGGTCAGGCTAATGGATGGTTGTCAGGAAGGCGGTGATTCAAAGCAAACCGCTCAATCGATCGCATTCTTCCTGATTTAGCTACTAAAAACTTGATTTGTTTACATTTTCCAATGAAAAAGTCATAATTCTTCAACAGCACGATCGACTTTCAGTTTTCTTTGACAAAAAAAACCCCAACATCTCCTTGACTTCCATTGTGTCGTTTAGAACCACTTTTTCGTTTCCCTTCTCCGACGAAAATATGTTGACTACGCTTTTTCTAAGCAACCTAATAGATTTCCATAATATTTGTAACACAGGTTAGCGTCAGGGAAATAGGTTTTACACCAAGAAACTGGAAATCAGTCGTATCATAGGGAAATATTTCCACTATATACTGTATCATCCGCGCTGGGCAGGTTTTCTCGGGGTTCTCCCATTTCCCCTGCACTCCTCCCACCATACTTTCTCAGTCTTTCTCTCCATCTGTCCTTCTTTCCGTGGGTTAGTACAATAGACCCCCGGTCGCAGTGCTTGGCTTCTCTGCCACCCACATTCACTACATAAACATATACTGTATCATTATAAAGTCCTTGTGCAGTTTTAATTGACATAAAACATTAAAACTTTACAATTTACACCTTATATGACTCACAATGGAAATGTGGCTGACACACTTTTTCTCCGAAACTCTACATCGGATTTCGATGATATTAGAGATGCTGGTAAAGTCAAGGAGGCGGTTGTTTTAGACAAAGAAAACCGGGAGTTTGTCGTATGGTTGAGGAATGAAATATCGAAAAGTAGCGTCGTAATGTCTGCGGAAAAAGAATTCAGCACGACTTATCACTCCTAGTTCTGTACAACACAATTATGAGTTGTAAATTTCTTTAAATAATAAGGTGTTTTATCACAGATCCCTGATGGCGCACTTTGCTTCTCTTATTTCATTTTAATTTTTTTTAACTTAAATTTTCAATCTGATTTCGTTGCTGTAAATGGATAATTTTATATTTTGTTTTCAGATGTACTTTTTTTTACCGATGGAAACCTAATTGTAAGCCATGTGGTGGAGTCTCAGCAGATAGTTTGTGCCCTCGTTATTCCACCTGTCTTGAATGTGAGGCTGGAGAAGAAAAATGCTCTGCTTGTCCACCTGGAAAGTATGGCAATTGGTGTACTGGAAGTAAGACTTGTACTTTAACCTCTGTTATAAGCTATTCTTTAATCCCGATTTTTTTTTATTTGCCCTTCAGGCAAAAATTCAAAAAATTCAAAAAAAATAAATGTTTTTTTTCATAGATCATTCTAGAAATGTGGAACTAAGAGTTTATAAAAAAGATAATGCTGTGCCGTATGTTGTGGTAATATAACATTCGAATAGGGTTTGGTAAGAGGATTTCTGAGGCTCTAGATGTGTTTTGTAATTTATAATTTCGTAGCTCGGTGTTTCAAAAATTCCTGATCTGGTTCATATTTCAGCTTAGAATATGCCGAGATTTTTGATAAGAAAGAGTGATAAGATAAGCGTCCACAAATGTCACAATGTGAAGCTTCAGTTCGTATTGCATTTACAACCAGTCTAGTTGAAACATTGAAAAATACACTGAAAATATTTGGAAGCCGATGCAAATACGAGTTGGTACATTATTAACCTTTTCTTCTTCTTTCATCGACTTTGGCCACGGGCTAGCCCTACCTGACAACATCAGGGTGAGTCTAGGAAATTCAAGAATGGGGACGAGATTCACATGTCGTCCAGAATAACCTGAGATAGTAAGTCCCAAGGGAGAAAGGGATGAAACACAGAAAGAAGAAAGAAACAGCCATGCCCACTCCGGGATTCGAACCCAGGTTCTGACACAACGGCCACACGGCAGACCACCGTCTAGACCGCTCGGCCATGCCTGAACGGCTCTTAACCTTTTATTATTAGAAGAAAACAGAATGTAGTATATATTTCTGTCAAGAATTTAGTAATTATGTTAAAGTTTGGCTGTAAAGCTAAATATTTATTACAGGGATACATGCTCGGGTATTTTCTTTGGGAACTTTCCAACGCATCCTTTCGGCATAGCAGTATCCCGTGGTATACCAATTGCGAAGCTCTGATCTAATGTAATGCTTTGGATCCCCTATCTGACCAAATGAGCCCGAGATCTTGTGATAAGCACTTAGATCACGAATATATATATATATGTAACCGGACAGCGATTTATATACACGTGGGCTGTTATAGAAGTCATGTTTTCTGCCAAACATGCGGCACCACTGCAATTCTAGAATACATGTTTGAAAATCTGTTTGATGTTCTTCTGATGGCACCACACTGATATGGTCTGGGTGAGTGAGAAATGTCATAGGGGGAAGTGGAAAATACGTATTTGGAAATCATCGTTTAATAAGGCAATGCATTGAAGCCAAGGAAAAAAAGAACACAGGAATGCTCAATACACATTGCTAACATCTCTCAAAGTAATCTCTAAGATTGTCCACCGTGTCTGTCCACCTTAATACCTCCCGAATGGAAGGTCGGATCGACAAACTGATTTCGCCATCGTGTTCAGAGACACAAACATCGTAGGAATGGTTTATTTTCAGCGTTCTCCCCATTTGGCATTGTTTTCATTGGATTTCCAGTATTAGCTCAAATGCTAGAGATGCAGCCATCTCATTTCAGTTGTCAGCTGTAATTTATGTCTTAGACTCATACATTGAAGTTTGTCGCTATCTACTTTTTTTTTGTAATTTTTTTTATCCCTTAATCATCTTTTCTGATCTCCGAGTGTTTTTTTTTTCCTTATTTTCCTAACTTATTTCTTTTTCTTTTGTTAATGTACTTCTTTTATTATTATTATTATTATTATTATTATTATGTTTGTATGTTTCAAACCTTGGGTTTCCCCAGCAAAAACAATATGGCGGGTCAAGGACCAAAGCACATACTGCCAAGTGTAAAGACGTGTGCGAGAATGATTAGGGATGTGTGGCTGTGTCCATAAATTTCCTAACTATGCGTGTAGTGTTAAGTACCACAGCCTTCTGCAGTTGTGCATAAGTGATTTTGTGAAGTCCTAGTGTGCTGAGACTGTGGTGCAATGTGTGAGGCACCAGACCAGTGGCAGACAGAATGATGGGTACAACACGTACTCGATCCTGCTTCCAATGCTTCTGGAGCTCGTGTGCTAGATCAGTGTATTTACTGATCTTGTCTGCGTGAGTTTTCTGCATGTTCTTGCTGATAGGCACTGCAATATCAATTAGATAGGTCTGTTTGTTGACCTTATCAACAAGTGTGATGTCTGGTCTGTTGTGATGTATAGTTTTGTCTGTGTGAATGGGGCGGTCCCAGTATAGTTTATATGAGGGTGACTCTAATACACTTTGTGGTATGTACTTGTAGTACGGGACCGTGCTCTTAATAAGTGAATGTTTGTGTGCTAGTTGTTGATGAACGATCGACGCTACCTGATTGTGTCGGTGGAGATAGTCTGTTTGAGAGAGAAGGGGACAGCCTGATATTACGTGGTCGATCGTCTCATGCGTAGTGTGGCATTTCCTGCATTTGTCGTCATGTGTGTTTGCATCGTGTAGAATGTGCTTCTTGTAGTTTCGTGTGGAGATGACTTGGTCCTGTATTGCGATCATGAACCCTTCGGTCTCCCCAAACAGCTCACCACTCGTCAGCCATCTGTTCGACGCTTCCATGTCGACATGAGGCTGGCTGAGTTCGTGATGATGTCTGCCATGGAGTTCCTTACGAGCCCATGATTCACGCAGCTGCTGAGTGTGGGTGTCAGGGGTGGTGAGTGTTGGAGAAGAGTTTTCAAGGTTCAGGGGTGTGAGGTGTGTGTCAGCCTTGACAATGGCTGAGTGAAGTGAGGAGTCTTCTGCTCTTTGCTGGAAATGTTCCCTAAGTGTATGTACTTGTTTTTCGTATAGGGTGATGAGGTTGATGAGTCCTCGGCCTCCCTCCTTGCGGGGAAGAGTCATCCTTTCCGTAGCGGACTTGGGGTGGTGCATGTTGTGTTTCGTGAATGTAGTGCGTGTTGCGCGTTGTAGTGCTTCGAGTTCGGTGTTTGTCCATGGAATTATGCCGAACGAATATGTTAGTGTGGGAACGGCAAAAGTGTTGATAGCTTTAATTTTATTTCTGGCGTTGAGTTGTGTTTTGAGGATTTTGCGAACTCGAGCAAGGTATGTGTTCTTCAGTGCATTTTTGATGTTTGCGTTGTCAATGACGCGCGCTTGCTGGAAGCCCAGGTACTTGTAGGTCTCTCCCTGTTCCATGGATTGGATGGCCAAACCATGGTCCAGTTCAAAACACTCCAAATTCGAAGTCTTCCCACGTATTATGTGTAACTTGCGGCATTTGTCAATTCCAAATTCCATCCCAATGTCTTTGGTGAACTGGGTGGTGGCTTGTAGTAAATTAGTAAGTTGTGCATTGTTTGTGGCATAGAGTTTAATGTCATCCATGTAGAGTAAGTGTGTGATTTTATATGGTGTCACAGTGCCTGTGGTAAGCCTATAACCGTGTTTTGTGTTATCTAGTATATGGCTCAGTGGATTCAAGGCGAGGCAGAACCAAAGAGGACTCAAGGAGTCTCCCTGGAAAATACCTCTCCTTATGGGAATGGGATCTGTAGTGATGGAGGTGTTAGAGGTGCGTAGGTGTAATGTTGTGTTCCAACTCTTCATCGTGGCAGCTAAGAATGCCGTGATCTTGGGGTGTATTTCGTAGATATGAAGAGTGTGTAGGAGCCAGGAATGAGGGACAGAATCAAATGCCTTCTTGTAATCGATGTATGCGATATGTAAGCTCCTATTCTTCGCGCGTGCCTGGCGCAGGATTACAGAGTCAATAAGGAGTTGCTCCTTACAACCCTGGGAATTCCTGCGACAGCCCTTCTGCTGTTCGGAAAGAATGTTATATGTCTCGATGTGTGTATAGATCTTGTCTGCGAGGCAGGAGGTGAGGAGTTTGTAAAGTGTGGGGAGGCAAGTGATTGGGCGGTAGTTTGCAGGTTGCGCTGTTTCAGTGTTCTTGCTCTGTAGGTATGTGACACCCTGTGTGAGGAAACGAGGCATATGTTCTGGGTGTTGGATTATGTCAGTGAGTGTAAGCGCTAGTTTTCCATGCAGGGACGTGAACCTCTTGATCCAGAAGTTCTGGACTCCGTCTGCACCAGGAGCCTTCCAGTTGTGTGCATGTTTTAGTGCTGTCTGTATGTCTGCGAGAGTAATCTCATGGAAGGACATGCAGGGTAAGTGTTCAGTGAGTTGCTGTTCCTCTGTGATCCATGGTGCTTTATCATTGTGGGGGATAGGGTTTGACCACAGAGACGACCAGTATTCATGTAAAGCCTCGCTGTTGGGAGTGTTTGTGTTAGTTGCAGTAGAGGAAGATGTAAGGGATCTGTAGAATTTTTTCTCATTGTATTGGAAAGTGTTGTTCTGTTGTTTGCGCAGAGTGCACTGTTTGTATCTTTGTAATCTTTTTGCAAGTGCACTGAGTTTTTGTTTTAGTGTGTCGAGATGTTCCTGAACCTGGTTATGATGATTTGAATGTGAAGGGCGAGTATTTATGTGCTTGAATATCTTTCTAACCTGGGACATAAGTTTCTTTGTTTTGTTTCCTGCACAGTATTGTGTGAGCCTGGCTATGTCTCCTCTAAGGTCACTGATGCGGCCCTCAAGGCGACGTCTCCAAGGGGGGATGTATTCTTGTGTCCGTGCAGTGGGAGGTATGTTGTGTTGTTTGATTCCAAGTGCCCGAATGGTTCCCTGTGCGGCACAGTAGAGTGTTGTATGTCTTCTAATGTTTGGATGTTGTCAAGGTGTTGTGGGATAGTGTGTGTGTTGAGATGGTATATGACTGTGGCGAGTTGTTTTGATGTGTGTACTTTGGGGAGTGGCGGCCTGAGTGTGGGGTCTGTGCCTGTGTATTGTGCGAGTGCAGTGTAGAAATGATCATGAGCTGCACGTAATATTTCATTAGTTGTATTGTTGGGGCATGTGTACTGAGGGGTAGAGATTGTTTCTGTGTTTTCCATAATGGTGTCTTCTGGTGGGGTGTGGTTTGGTGTCCTGTGGTTGGATTCAGCGACGTTCAATTGTAGTAAACAATCTTA
Source organism: Thereuonema tuberculata (assembly GCA_023159025.1). Lineage (NCBI taxonomy): Eukaryota > Metazoa > Arthropoda > Chilopoda > Scutigeromorpha > Scutigeridae > Thereuonema > Thereuonema tuberculata. Next base: position 37,932,464 of record JAFIDM010003189.1, on the reverse strand, counting down.
TTCTCCCATGCATACTTGCACAAATTAAAGAAGAAGTCGCTGATCCGCTACCCGCTGTTCACTAAGCCCTAACGATGGATAGCGTGTGGTGAAAGCTTGGTGTAGTGCCTGTCTGTATCCTGTTAGTTGAGTACCTAACTTTGTAACAGTGAAGAAGTCGCGCATAAGATCCTGGTTCATCTGTGGTGACCATCGGATGCGCTGGCGTGGTTTCCCAGTCTTGGTGGTCGCCTGCTCTGACACAGACGAAACACTTCCGACTGTTCGGGCTGGATGGTGTTGCCCGGGCATTGTGGTAGCCATACTACAGGATGGGGTGCCACTTTCTCCACCACCACCTGCGGGAGACTGTAGTATATTTTTCGAACGGAGGCCTCTGCCTAACCCCCGAACGCGGGTGACTTTATCCTGCGCCACACCCCATGCAGCATGATCTATATTAGAACGTGTTCTCATCATAAATGGTTGGACCCTTTAGCCTACCCTAAAGCTAGTGTAGTTCCCGCCCCCACCGCGAGGAGGTAGGGTCCATGGGGGCTTATTATTATTATTATTATTATTATTATTATTATTATTATATCGATTGTTCCCCTTGAGGAGAGCGATTGAACTTGAGTTCATGATTTCATCTCTGCTTGTTGTTCCTCTTTTCCTCCCAGAATCTCTTCATCCTCTCGGAATGCTCTTTCTTCCGTTCCTCCGTCCATTTTTTCCCAGGTTGTCGCGATGTTCCTTGCTTAAATTTTACATTCATGATTTTATTCCGGCACTCCGTGCGTTCATCGAGATTCTCTATGTTAATCTGTTGTAGGTCTCTCTGGACCTCTTTCAGCCATTCTGTGCCACATTTACTCTGTTATGATATCGAGTAGTTTCTTTGCCACTCTGGAGTTTTCCATTCTATAGATATGTGTGTAGAATTTTGCTCGGCATTTCCTGATTTCTTCTGTTATTGTGTTGGTCTTTTGATAGAGTTCGCTCTGAGGTCTCTTCATCCAAATGCCGTTTTATTAATTGCCCCGTAAATCTTCCTGAGAATTTTTCGTTCCTGCTTTTCTATTTCCCTAATTTTGGAATGACCATCGATTACCATAGTTTCAGCTGCATAGGTTAACTTCAGGAAGGATCACTGTTTTGTAGTGCCTTAATTTTGCATCTGTCGAAATGCATTTCTTATTATAGTGAGTCCATGTTAGCCTGTAGGCCTTCTGGAGTTTGATGACTCTTTGTTCATTGGCGATTCGGTTTAGCCCTGAGGATTGTATGGTTTCACCAAGGTATTTAAAATGGCGAACTTGTGCGATTTTACCGTATTTTGTGATTAAAGGAGATTTATTTTCTGGCCGTCTTTCCATATATTGGGTTTTCTCGTAAGAGATTTGCAGTCCTGTTTTTTGTGCAATTTCATGTAATTTTTCCACTGCGTGAATTGCTTCAGTTCTGTTGTTTGTGATAATTGCAATATCGTCCGCGAACGCGAGGCATTTGATTTTAAATCGATTCCCTTTCTTGATACCAATTTGGATGCCCTTTACGTGAGGTTCCCATTCCCTTATGATCTTTTCTAGAACAATATTGAAGAGGATTGGGGATAGTCCGTCCCCCTGTCGGACTCCAGTTTTGATTTCGAAGGGCTCTGATATTTCGCCCGTGAATTTCACTTTGGACGTTGTTCCTGTAAGTGTTTGTTCTGTGATTTTTCGGGTTTTTCGGTCGATCCCGAATTCTTCCATGATTTTGAAGAGGGTTTCGCGGTCTACTGAATCATACGCTTTTCTGAAGTCGATGAATGTAATTACTGAATTTCTGCATTTCCTCATTTGTAATATCGTTTTTAAGCTCCAGACCTGTTCAGCACATGATCTCCCTTTTCTGAATCCGGCCTGGTACTCGCCAATTAGTGGATTCGCTTGGGATTCTATCCTGTTTAAAAGTGCTTTGGAGAGGATTTTGTAAGCAACTGGGAGTAGGGAGATTCCTCTGTAGTTGTTGATGTCCGTCTTATCACCCTTTTTGTGTAACTGGTGAATCAGGGCGCATTTCCAGTCATCTGGTATTTGCCCCGTTGTCCATATGTCTGAGATTATGTGATGAAGTTTCTGCGTTAATGTATGGTCGTTCAGATTCCAGAGTTCAGCGATAATCCCATCTTCGTTTGGTGCTATGTTGTTTTTGAGCTGTTTGATTATCTCCGTAATTTCTTCGAGGTTTTTTTATTCCTTCCTTCCTTTTATCGAATTTGGCCAACTAGGGACCACGTAACTAGCTCATCCTGACAACGTCAGGGCGAGGCTAGTGAAATTCAAGAAAGGGGGACGAGAATTATATCCCGTCCAGGATAACCCTGAGATAGTAAGTCCCAGGTGGGAAACGGACGAAATACAGAAGAAGAAAGAAACAGCCATGCCACCACCGGGATTCGAACCCGGGTACTGGCGCATCGGCCACAACGGCAGCCCGCCGGCTAAACCGCACGGCCACGCCAGCACGGCCGAGGTTTTTTTATTATTATTTTTACATTTTTTTATTATTATGGGTCGCCCTTAAATTTATGCTTTAGCACAAAATTATATTCACTTGTTTTATTTTTTTTTTATATTTTTTTATTAAGGCTATTCTAATTTACGTAGATTAATTTTAAGGTATCATTGATGATGCTTTAAATGTTGTATGCCTATATAATTAAGCCATAGCCTTTAGCAAAACAAACATAATTGTTTGTTTCTTAATTGTTATAAATTTTAAATATAAGTAATCTGTTTGAAGCCCAGTTAGATACATAATTATTTTGTAATAAATTACAACAGGAAAACTAGAGTAATGGCAGCGAGTAATTAACTATGAAAATATCTTGGATGGTTGCGACATCTGTCGGAGAAAAAAGGAAACCATTAAGTTTGTTCGTGATGCAAAACATCTTGTACCTTGCTTAAATAAAAAGAAAAAAAAAAAAAGTTTTGAATTGCTGATTAATGATAAGAAATGAAAGTATAAATGATTAGAAGCAACTTTCGAAGAATTAAGTTGTAACTTCTACATATTTCTTAATTTAATTGGTGTAAGAATGGAGAAATAAGTCGTCAATGTATATTATCCGTTGCCATGCGAACAAGCGTTTCTACTAAAAAATATTTTGATCTTATAAACGTATAATTTTGTTAATTTAGTTGCCAAAGGTTCGTTTTATAAACCCCGAAACGTCGTCGTAATGTCATTATTTATTAAAGAAAACTAATTTCATTTGTGTTCTTTAATAGATGAAAAAAAATTGCGTTCATTATCTTTATCTAAAGATCAGAAGTTTACAAATAATTTATAGTAACTTTGTGTGGCTGTAGATGAAAGCAAAACAGCGAACTTTTTACTTTCCCACAATTAAATTAATTATTAATAAGTTAAATTTGTTGTGTGAGAAGACGTTGAAAGAAAATGTTTATTCCCTACAGTAGTGGTTGTTAATCCGAAGGTCAGAATATATCAAGTTTGTTTTTTAGAAATTATACTGTATAATTAAACCATAATTTAAACAGAAAATAAAATAATTGCTTGGTTCAATAAACCTAAATTATTGACATTATACAACATATTTCAATACTGTGTATAGTTTATCTTGTAGAAATCTGAATTTTTTTTTTTTTTTTTAATTTAGGCGTTTTCTATCTTTGATTTTAAAGAACTTAAAAATCGTTCAAACTATTAAGAAGGCGGACTAGGACATAATTTAAAGGAGTGAAGGTAGAATTAAGACTATAGTCGAACCCCGCTTTTACATTCCCTCAAATAACGTTTTCCCGTCATTTACAACATTTTTCTCGGTCCCTTCAATTTTTTTCTAATATATTTTTCCCCCTGTATTTATCACAGCTGTCGTAATATCACAGTTCTCCCTTTCTGTGTAGGTTCTGCTAAACGGAGTAAAAAAAAAAATGGCGTACATGCGAAAAATGAATAGAAAATGGCGACTACCAACGTAAATTTCGCCATAAATACGGTCACTTTATGCAGATTTAATGGCATCAGAAGAAAAATAATGTTTTTACTCGAAACTAATGCGCACCTTTTCCGGCCAAATATAGTTTATCCCCGTCCAACGTCCACTTATTACAATGCTTTGTGATTGCAACTCGCGAGACCATCGCAACTTGGATTGTCTCGACACTCGATGTCTTCGTTCGGTTTCGGCTTAATTCTTGTTACCTCGTCATTTGCCATTCTTCTTACCCTAGTCTTGTTTCGTTTGAAATGGTATGTAGGCCTTGTACCTTGAGATTTTAAAGTGATTAAAATAATGTGTATGATAATTTTCATTTTCTAACTTAAATATTTAATAATTGTAATACACTACAACCTCGTTTATCCGGACTATCTGGGACCAAAGGCAATTCGGAACATCGAAAATCCGGATAATACGGATAATACGGATAATATGGGTAGAAAGCAAAACAAATCCTTAAATAAGCGACTTATTGATCCTTAAATAAGTTTATTACGATTAAAAACTATGTCACTTTGACACTGACACTAGTAAAGCTTTTTTAAACTCGACAAAAAGCATTTTATTACCATAATTTATTGTACAATCTATGCAGGAACTGTACATTTAATCAAATAAAAAGCGAATGTTTGGCGTACTTATAGTTATGTTCTTGTTATCATAGGTAAAATTATCTATGTGAACATTAAATAAAAAAAAAAATGTCTACAAATCTGATCCGGAGATCCGGATCAACGAGGGCCGGATAAACGAGATTGTAGTGTACTTAATGTTCTTGCGGTAACCATTTCCCATAATTAACAGTTTCCCTCAATTTACACCATTTGTGCAGAGTAAATTGAAAAGTCTAAAAGTGGGGATCGACAGTATTTTGTTCTGCACCATAAGATCTCTTTTATTCTTAGAATTATTGATTAAGATTATAATGAAAAGCCTCCGTACTTGACTAAAAAATGAACTTTAAATTACAATTAAAAATGCACCCTGCTAGAGTGCGGACTGGACATCCAAACGGGAATGGTAACAGACAAGAAAACATAGATATAAATAGGGTAAAAGGATCAATGAGAAAGGGGAAAATGGCAGGTTGATTTTTACCCTATTTATACCTGTGTTTTCCTGTCTGTTACCATTCCCCTTTGGTTGTCCCGTCAGCTCTATGGACGGAACTAGCAGGCTGCAGTTTTAATTATATTTTAAAGTTTTTTAGTGCTGAGGCTTCTAACTATAATCTCAGAACATCGCCCGTACGTTAATCTTTTATTATAAATTATTGATTAAATTGACTACTTTCTGTTTTAGGTTGTCAGTGCCAGAATGGAGCCCTTTGCAATCGAGATGGATCCTGTATTTGTCGTCCAGGTTTCGAAGGAAGTTACTGCGAAATAATAAAGGGTAAGTTATGATAGAACTATGAAGTTTACTATCATTATCCTTCATGTAATGATTAGAACTCTTAAAAATTTCCAGAAACTCTTTAGCTTATTAACATTAAATGCTTCAATTGATAAAACTATGTTCGGATTATGAACATATAAAGTCAACATATAAAACTTATCCTATTCCTAGAATTCCTGTTTTAAAAATAGGAATTTTTAGAATTCTTTTGCATTCTAATTGTAAAAAGTGAGTAAAACCTGTGAAATTCTTAAAAAAAAAAAAAAAAAAATGACCAAATCTTGTTTACATACTATCATGGAATAACAATTTTATAGTTTTTAAATGCTTTTAAAAAACGATACTGGCGTAATTTACTCTTAAAAGAGAAATTTCAAAATTATTTACAGGGTCTTCAAAAAACATTCTTTGACGAAAAACAAAGGATAATAATAAAGGTGAATTTAGTCGTGCCGGCGTGGTCGTGCGGTCTCAGGCGTCGGTCTGCCGTGCGGCCTGTGTGCCGGTACCCGGGTTCATAAATAAATTATAAATGAATAAATAATTCAATAAATAAATAAAAATTAACAAAATAGTGAATTAACAAGAAGTTTCTTAAAATACTTCCTGTCTATTTGGCAGAAATATTTTAAACCATGAAAACAAAGAGAAAATCTTCTGGGTCATTCCATGTTAATTCAACAAATTTTTAAAATTTTTCCGCATCACCATTTTTGATTTTGATGAAAATTTGGGTGTGCATTTTACCTACCTTCTAGACCTTAGAAATATCTTTGGTACATTTTTTAAAATTTACCCCTTCACATACAGGTTTATTTCAGGAGCCAAGCTTGGTTTCAATTGTTAAAAGTAAACGGATTCAATGGGTAGGCCATCTCCAAAGGATGAATTTGAACCGTGGAGTTAAGAAACCTTTCATTGGAAACCCTGAAGATTAAAAGGAAGACCACGACTTAGATGGCTTGATGATGTGGAACGTGATTTGAAAAAGCTCCAGGTACGAGGATGAAGGAGAAAGGCTCAAGATAGAAAAGAGTGGGCTCATATTGTTAAGGAGGCCAAGGCCCTACATGGGCTGTAGTGCCATGGAGTTAGTTAGTTTACATACAGGTAATTTTATGCTACAGCCGAAAGCAAAAAATTTTATTTCAGAACTTTTTCATCTTTGAGAAGGTATTTATAATAAAAACTGGGCGATAGTTTTCCCTTTTATGCACGTCTCCTGATTGGTCTGTTTGAAAGACGAAAGAAAGACTCCGTCAGCTGCTGACATTCAATAAGGAGCTAGGGGTAGAGCAATGTTATCTTTTTGAGAAGACTGATGGGGTCCAGAAGATGATTTGTTTTGTAAGGATTTGATGGATTGTTGAACTTCATAAGGGGACGTCGGGGATAGAAAGAATGACAGAGCGGAGGTAAAGAATTATTTACCAAGTTGGAATGAGGATCCTCAGGAAATTATCTAGGTTTTGCTGTGTTTCTGTAGGATTATTTGTTATGAGGTCAGATGGAAGCTTTTGCTTTACTAAAGGAGATATTAGATTGTTAATTGTCTTCCATTGTTAGGTTATTATTATTAACAAAAAAAAGTTCTTTCGATGCTCTAATCTTTGATTTTAAATTATTTTGCACAGCGTTGAGACATTCTAATTTAGTAGAAGTGGGATTTTTCTTTTACGACTTATTACAATTTGTTGTTCTATTTCTTTGAGTAGTTGCGCTGAGATCCATAATTTTCTATTAAGTAAAGAGCTCCTTCGTCGTTGGTGAATTAAAGAGAGAGATAATTATTTGTTAAACCCGTAGAAAAATAGCTTGTTGAAAATTTGTTCAGCTTCCATAGTATTACTCCCATTGTTTTAATTCGTTTACTCAATCGATTGACTGAAGATATTCTTTAGAATTATTCGTGTTTTTTTTTTGTGTTTTTTTAGGAGTCAGGTTTTTGAATATTTGGGAGTTTTTTGCGAGGAAGAATACCGGATCATAGTTCGTAACAAAAGCGTGAATTAGACTCTTGGTTTCAACTGGAAAATTCGTAAAGATTTGGTCTAGGAGTGGGTGAGAAGAGTATGAGGCACAGTGACATGTGGGAGAGTCAATATGCGGGAAGTAGCCGCAGTTCATTAGAGTTAGAAAGTCAATAACAGACTTTTCTACTTGTGTCCAGAAAAAGAATACTTAAGTCTCCCATGAATATTCCTCTTTATTTAATTTGTTTTCATAAAATTGGCATCAGAGTCTATCAAATTTTGAAAATGTAAAAGGTTTCCTGACGGTGGCCTATAAATACTGCCAAAAATTAGGTCTTCATTCACGGAGCAAAAATTACATTCTAAGTAACTTCTAAATACCTGCTACACTTCCCGAAAATCAATTAAATTCGAAGATAGGTACAATTAATTTTAATTAATTAAATGAAATCACGTGTTTATGTCATTAATAATATTAATAGTTAATCATCGATAAAAATTCATTGATTTATTTTCAATGTTTTTCAGTGAAAATTTCTCGGTAAGTTATTAAAAAAAGGATATTAATAAAAGTCTTAGATAAAATACGCTTACTAATTTTGTTTTAAAAGTTTACTTATTTGAATTGAAATTAATTTAAGAAGGCCACTATTCCATAGTTTTCATTTTTGAACTAAAGGTTTCAGACAAATGTTGAAGTATTTTTTAAACGCTGTACTTGATATATTTTAATAGGATCTGTTTATTGGTGCAAAAGTTCACATGCGACAACACGTGATCTTATAAACCTCCCTATCCTTCGGAAAGTAGGCTTAAAGAATTTATTGTCGACGTTTAATAAACTCTTAAAATCGGAATAAAAGTAACCTATGAGTTTTACTATATTTCAACGAAGTAATGGCGCAAAATGTCACATCAAAAGTGTAAATAAATTTGCGAATGTTGATCAATGCTGAAAATAAGAAGTTCGAAGAAGTTTACACAGAAATTTCTAGAAATTTAGGATAAAAATAAATATGAAGCAAATTAGAAATAAGAAATATTAATTTTAATAATTACGTGAAATTTTATAAATAATACAGACAGTTTGGAGACATATATGAAGCCGTACACCTGTGTAATATAAAGACAATTTTAATTACAAAAATGAATAATACTACAGTTTCGCCAAACGAGAGCTGGCTTTCTCAAGTGAAACTTACAACTTAGAAACAGTCAATTTAAAGATATTGTAACTTGAGAAAGCCAGCTCTCGTTTGGCGAAACTGTAGTATCATTCATTTTTGTAATTAAAATTGTCTTTGTATTACACAGGTGTATGGCTCCATATATGTCTCCAAATTACTTCAGTACACGTAAAACTTTCCTAATGATCTAATAAATACAGACAGTATCGACAACAATCAATTTACCAGTTTCAGAGTCTGAGTCAACTTGAGATAATGTACGTAATAGATTTCACATAAATTTTGATACTGGTAATGAAATTTATGACTGATTATATTTTCTATCTAGGAGCGTTATCATGGAAAATTTCTGTATAAATGGATTTTTCTTATTACATTGCTCTCTTCCAAAGGCGTTTCTGAGACACACCTAATCTTCTAGTGTTTAGTTCGACTTTCATAATGTCTATTCTTTATGTCCTTGAGTCTCATATAAACACTTGCATATCTAATAAGTTATTGACTTTGGGGCGAATGTCAATAGGATGTCGTGCTCAACGTAGCTCCTTATTAGAAGGTTCATTCACGCGATTGTTGCTCAACAAATAACGCATTAGTATCACTACGAGTTATCTAAGCGAGATAATTATTTAAGATACTAAGTAATTCTTGTTCATTGTTCCAACGTTTCTTGCAGGTTCTTAAAGGTAGATAACATCCTGTATTAGTGAACGGAATCACTGACGATCTCGTAATATCTCGTTACTAACGTAAGAGCTCGACGTGTGATGAAATTCTGGATTTTGATTCATTTTGGATTCGCCCTATCGTATAAACCTTATGCTACTGCTGCAACGGTTTCCGATGTTTTTAGTCTTCTGATCTAGATTAGCAGACTAAAATTCCCGTTTTGTCTGTCCCTCTGTGAACAAGTATCATTAAAATCTCATTAAATTTTAATGATTAAAATGTTATGATTGCACAACAATCATAACAATCGCAACAATTGCGTCTTTTGCATTCGCAACAATCACATTTATAGTGATCGTTGTGATTGTCAAAAGGCGCAATTGTTGCATTTATTGGAAATAAACACAAGGAAATTAAAGCAATATCAATGATCAGAAGACGTTGCGAAGCATTGTGATTGGATGACATTACGTATTTTAACATTATCCAAGCAAAGAAAACACGATACAGAAAAAAAAACACACATACTATAGTAAACTTTCCATCAAGAAACCTGTGACCTCTTATCGATTTCTCAAGCCACCAAATGGAAAACAAGACATTTACTACATCAAGCCAGAACGTATAAACGTTCTATACGTATTTTAATGTATAAAGAATATTAGAAAAGTCATCTCTTGCTGGAAAATCAGAGAGAATCGAGGATTGATCATAGGGAAGCTGTCTTTGGAGGCTAAAGAGATTCAAAGACATTTCTTCCAGACATGCTAAATATTATGGATATCGGGTCAAGAGTCGTCGAGATCTTGGATCTTTTTTAACCATTTTTAAGATTGAGTGGAAAAAAAAGCGATTTCTCTGCAACTTATTATTTCTCAAAAAAAAGAAATCGATCATCTTTTGTTTTTGTAAGACATTTATCGCATTAAGAATATCGCTTTTGCAATAGCTCATATCTTACATCATAAATGCTCAGGTCAATACGTATACTCAAACTTTCTTGAATATTAATAATGTGGATGCACAGGAGCATTATTATCACTTTAAATATTAAAGAAAGTGATAATATTTTCTTTAAATATTAAAGAAAAAAATAAGTCTTTGACAGTGTGACGTTAGAATTAATTCTCCCTTTCAGTTCTGTTCCCGCCTTCATTTTGATTTGATAATAATGTTTACTGTATATTTATGTCACGCCTGCAAGCAATCGATTTGATCATTTTATGTCCAGTACGAAATATCGATTTATGGCTTTCAGATCTACCAGAGAGCTTGATAAAAATAAACTTTGTCATACACAGGGTGTTGTAAAACTCGTGTAAGAAAAATGCAAAGAAACACGAGAAGAAACACGTTTTAGTGATACACCCATGTGCGGAAACGACTAACTATGGCGGTACGCGTACCCAAAGGTCGCGATATCGGAGGACAACATGTTCTACAACAGCGTGAAATGACCGTCCTGGCTGACCGGTTCACGTTGTTTGTTCCTTTTATTCAAATGTTTCGAGTGTAGTAAGTACGAGTGTTGTTAGTTAGATAGGTATGTACAAGCTCATAGTTATTGATGTGAGGTAGTTAGGTTATTTCTTCCGTCATCGGATTAATGGCTATAACAAAAACTAATGCTAATGTTGTGACTGAAGACGTAGTATTTGGCGTGTTGTTCGTAATATTTAAGTTGTGAATGTTCTGAGCGATACTGCGCAAGACGGAAAGTTTAAACTTTTGTTGTAGATTGGATAATTCGGGTGTGTGTGTTAGTCGTTTCAGTACGCAATGGGTGTCGTTGTTTTAGTTGTATTGTTTATTTGCAGTACGACAATGGTTTCGAAACATGTGTCGCTGTAGAAACAGTTACACCTCCGTTTTCAGTATGTTTATGTCAACAAAACACTAACCCTGCGTACAGTTTCATGTCAGCTGTCGGTTTAATCTGTTGGACATATGCGGTGCTTTGCGAACACCAATAATGTCAAACTCCATTTCCAACCCAACGTGCCACCATAGCACGTGCAGCTACTCACGTGACTTTCGTATACGTAATCACACTATTTTTGTCATTTAATTTGGATCGTCAGAATTCGTAAAATGTTAACCTACTTACGTACGTACAACCCTTTTTTTTCTTTTATGTTCAGCAGTCCTAGTAAGCTTGCAGATCTCTGCAAACCTGTGGTATACGTCGGTGCAGTATTTTATATAAAATGCGAAGGAGAGGATTCACATCCTTAAATATCACGAACAATACGCCAAATACTACGTCTTCAAAAAAACATTAACATTCGTTTTTGTTACAGCCGTTAATCCGATAACGGGAGAAATAATTTAACTACCTCACTCAATAACTACATACCGATCTAACTCAATTCATACTTACTAAACTCGAAACATTTGAATAAAAGGAACAAACAACGTGAATCGGCCAGTCAGGACGCCAGGTGGTGGGCTCACCTGCTATCATTTTACATGCGCTGCTGTAGGACATGTTGTACTCCGCGGCCTTTGGGTACGCGTACCGCCATAATTAGTCGTTTCTGGACATGGGTGCATTACTAAAACGTCTTTCTGCTCCTCACTCCAAACTATTTTTTATTTTTTTGGTTTTTTTTTGACACACGAGTACAGATCTTTATACGGGGTTTTTGAAAGCTGGCTTGAGCATTTGTAAAAACTCGAACGCAACCTAATATTCCATCAGCTTAACTGCTGCGTAGAAGACTATTTCTTTAAATGGTAACTTGTTTTTAGAACGAATTAATAACATTATTATCAAGTAATCGTTATTCTTATAAAACTGAACTAAAAAGAAAATTTTATATGTTACTACACCAACTTTCGAATACATTAACGAAAAGAACTTATGTCAACGGTGTCTTACATTACCTACAGTACCTCGTACCACTGTTAATCTTCAAAGAACTATTAATTTCTGATTTATCGTAATAATGCTTTTATCATAACGTCTTTACCCTTTCAGCATTTTAATATACGTAAATAGTTTTGAGTTAGTGTATGGCTTTTTAAGTCTAACGGTTTTGGACGATAGCTATTTATTTACAGGTCCAAACTTTGCAGTATACACATATATCAGGGCCTTCGCGTGGGCGGGGCGACCGGGGCGATCGCCCTTGGCGCCGCGGCTAGGGGGCGCCGCGGCAACCGCAACAGGAGATTCCGGTTTTTTTTTGGTTGTTGAATTGGAGATTCCGTTTTTTTTTTATATTTTTGGTTATTGAATTGGAGATTGAGGGGGCGCCTGACGAAATCTTGACCAGGGCGCCGTGGCTAGGGGGGGGGGGGGGGGGGCGCCGCGGCAACGGCAACAGGAGATTCCGTTTTTTTTTGTTTTTTTTTTGGTTGTTGAATTGGAGATTAAGAGGCGCCTGACAAAATCTTGCCCCGGGCGCCAACAAACCACGCGACGGCCCAGATATATTGTATTATATATACAGGGTTATTCACGAAGATATGCAGAAACTTCGGGAGCTCATTCTAAATGTAAAAGTAAAGGAAAAAAAGTTATATAAATATAGGTCCGGAAATGCTTCGGTATCGAGTTATGGTTAGCGAAAGATTTCGCCCATAATTTAGTACCCTGGGTGAAATGAAGACTTGCTGGGAAGGTAAATTAAGGGGCGAAATCATTGTTTTCTTATGGTTGTTGACCTGAAAAATCGAATGAAACATGTCGCAGAACTATATCTCCCAGTGGTTTGAAGCTTATCCCACGTACAAAAAAGTTGGCAACACAATAACAGCTGTTCAACAATGATGTGAATTGCATTGTTTTGATTTATTCTGAGAGCTAACAATTGAGGTGTAATCCGTGTGCGTATCTTCGTGAATCATCCTGTATATATAGTGATCTATTTGCATGTTTCATTCTTATAAAGTGTTTCAATCTTATTGCCAGTTGCAACTACACAAAATAAAATTAGCTAACAACTAATTAACACTGCAGTAATAGAATTAGTTTTAAAGTAAATACTTAGATGTTGTCACGCGAGTAGGGAGCGCACAGAATGGAATCTAATTGGTTACTGCAAATTCAACAATGTCAAGGGTATTTACAAAGATTGTAATTGGTTAATTAATAATTACATGTTTGTTATAATTGGTTAATTCGACTCAAATCGAAAAGAATAACGGTTAAATTAACAATAACAGAATCAAAGCAAAATGCAAAGGTCAAAAGTTGACCTTTAAAAGAATTCAATGGATTAATTAAACAAAAGGAATTTATAAAATAAAAATAATAATTCATTTCAATATTATTTAAAAGCAATATATATTTTTTTTTTCGTTTTTCCTCATTAGCACAGTCTTCATTTCTGTTCAATTTGTGTTTTGATTAAATGGTGGATCGCAAGATACAGTAATTATAACGTACTTTGTCGATCTATACTCTAGTTTTGCGCTTTAGGATATTAATTGGCCTCAAATTTCAGATTTCTAGTTATCGTGATCGCAGATGAACGGAAAAACGAACAGGCATATTACTTAATATTATATAACAAAAGATCCCTTAATAAAAATTTTCTATATACTGTGGATTCCGGTTATTTGAGCCACAGGTTAAACTGGGCAACCGTTTTGTTTTGGATGAAGCTCAAAGAACCGAACCTGTATTTACCTGTGACACTTCGCGTAATTTGGACAGCCGCTTAGTCGGATCAAAATACATTAGTCCCGATGTGTCCCAAATAACCGAAATCTACTGTAATGTATATTAAAGTGTGTTATTAACATTTGACCAAATCGTTAAAACACATGGACATTAAGCTTCTGATATGCCTATAGAAAAACACAACATCATCATAATTATTTTTTGTTTGTTTTTTTTTACTCAAGATATAGAAAAACTTAATCCATTAACTCTAATAATGGAATAATTTGTTTTTAGCGTGTGCATTTGTGTTATTGCAGAGAAACCTGTCACCTGTTCTGATCCAGGAAGTCTTAAGGACTCGAAACGCATTCTTTCGTCTGGAACATTCGATAACATTGAAGTTGGAACTAGCATTCGCTTCATTTGTGCTGAGGGAACAACACTCATAGGAGCGGAATCTATCACTTGCACATCAGCTGGGATTTGGTCAAGTAATAAGCCCAACTGCTCAGAAGGTTAGAGATTCTTTAATTCAATTAATTCATTGTAGTTAATAATGGTTTCAATGGAAGTGACTTTGTCAACTTCGTAATCATTTCTGTTGTTTTTCTAATTCTGGGTTTATAGTTTTTTGTAATCAGCGGAAATCACGCTTCCTATGATTTCGTCACTTTACTAATGTTTAATTTTATTGTTTTTCTGTGAAACAGGGAAATATCAGAGTTCAGAAAACGTCAAAACTTACAAGTCAAAAGCTTCCAATTTACTTATTTAATTGAAGTATTTTTGACTGAGTTCTAAGAAATTAAAATGAAAATAAGTAGAATTATTATTAATATTTACCTGCGCTTTCTTAAAATAAGTAGAAGCAACATATGTTTAGTCAACGAATTCCAACAGAATAATAAGACTCATCAGATCAGTTGTGTGTGTCTGATTTTTTTTTTCCTAAAATATGCCAATAAATTCGACACTTTGCAATATTAAAACGTTAAAAGTATTTTAAAAAAAATATTTTAAAAAACCTTATTACAACATGACGTACGTTTCGATAACCTCTTATTTCAGGTATCTTTTTCAAATTCTTTTAAAAATCCCCCCCTACCTCTGAAAGAATCTCTACTGTTTCAATTCAATAGTATTTGAAAATAATGTAGGTTGTTAGTTTTTATCATTTTCATTAAAAAAAAAATGAAATTTTAAGAAATAGTATATTAAAGAAAGTAAGCTTTATATTCGTTCTAATTTCTTATTTTTAAAGAAATCAGATGATATAAAATCCTAAAGATGACTTCGATTCTTGCTTCTAGTTTTCTTAATGAAGAATATATTTATATGATTTTCATGCATTTATGAATAAAATTTGGCGAAACAAGTCAGAACCTTCTACATATTTTTTTAATCATCGATTTTTTTTTTTTTACTTTAGTCTTATAGTTTTTTTTATCTTGTAAGAATTATAAGATCCTAAAAATTGATTGTGTTCTGTTGATTGTGTTCCAGAAGTTTCTCTTACAAGGAGACGACACACCGATCTTTCAAAAGTGAGTGCCCTTTTGTGAGATGAAAGTACACATGAAGTACTTCAAAAATACACTATGCACTAGCAGCAAAGCCTGTCGGACGACAGGCATAAAAAAAATCAGAACAATCATTTTATTATCAACTACGTACTAAATATAAAGTAAATGTAATCTAAATACTGTGCTAACTTGTGAACGAAGCTTCTACGACAAAAATGGTTTTGAGTTTCGAAATCAGCGTAAAGAACTGAGTAAGTAAGCCAAATTTCATTAAAATGGATGCAGTGGTAACAAAATTATTTGGTTTTGAACGTATCTTTTGTTAGAATTTCAGTTGCCGAGGTCAGATCCCAAGAATAAATTTTCATAGAAACAACATGGAATGACACAATGAACTAATATTTCATTCAATTTGAGTACTTTTGATTCAGTGGTACCATTGAGAACCGTTGGATCTTCTTAATAGCTTAATTATATCGAGTTTCAGACAGACAGACATATTGACAGACAGACGAACTTAGCCAATTTATATATATTTATATATATTTGATTCGATTGATGATTTAATTTTAATTTTTTTTTTTTTTTTAATGTTTATCAGACCTATTTAGGTGTACTTCTTACCTCTAGACCTGTAATATAGGTTCTGAGAATTTAATGTAAAGTATCATTTTCCACCCAAAAAGAAAAACGAAATACCAACCATATCTAAAGTTTAATTTATCTAAAGAATAATTATTATTTTTGACTCATTACGCCGAAAGGCATTTAAAACTCACCTTTATATAATCTAAATACTGCGCTAACTTGTCAGCGAAGCTTCTACGGCAAAAGTGGTTTTGAGTTTCAAAATCAGCGTAAAAAAATGAGTAAGTATGCCAAATTTCATTAAAATCGGTGCAGGGGTAACAAAATTAATTGGTTTTGAACGTATGTTTTGTTAGAATTTCAGGTAAAATTTCATGGAACCAAAATGGAATGACAAAATGAACTAATATTTAATCCAATTTGAGTACTCTTGATTCAATGGTATCATTGAGGACCTTGGATCTATCTTAATAGCTTAATTATATCGAGTGACGGACAGACAGACAGACGAACTTGGCCAATTATATAAGTTGATATTGGGGCCAATGCCCCATAGATTTCGGATATTCGGCGTTATTTTCGTCGATTTTCAAGTATTCCCTTATTAGCTTCCTGCTATCGGAATAAAGTTGTTCATTGGTGTAATGGTATCTCGCCGGCCTTTAGATCCGAGGTTTCCCGGTTCGCGGATCCCATGTAGAATGATATGTACTTTTTTTTTTTTTTTTTTTTTAAATTTCATTTTATTTTAATTTTACTTTATTTTTGTTTCTCTGTTTCTTTTTTTTTTTATTATTTTATTTTTATTTTTTATTTTTTTTTTTTTGCCTTCTTTCTTTATGATAATGTAAATCTTTTTTTCCGTTTATGTTATGAATATTACACAGAAAACCAATTTAAGAATAGAAGTAAAAAAATTATATTCTCGTTAACTTTGGTTCTTAATTAATTAGTTACTTAATTAACTAAACTTTTTTTTTCTTATCATGTTGTGATGATACTCTTTTACTGTTTGTATTTAAAATTATTTCAGTTCTGCTTTTTATTTTAGGAAAAATTCGAGAATATTAATTTTGTTTATTTTTTATAATAAGAAAAAAATAAGTTAATGAAGTATTACATTTAAAACTCTTACATAAAAACTTAATTTTTCCTAAAATAAAAGCAGAACTGAATTAATTTTAAATATAAACAGTAAAAGAGTATCATCACAACATGATAACAAAAAAAAGTTTAGTTAATTAAGTAACTAATTAATTAAAAACCAAAGTTAACGAGAATATTATTTATTTACTTCTATTCTTAAATTGGTTTTCTCTGTAATATTTAGAACATAAACGGAAAAAAACTTACATTATCATACAGAAAGAAGGCAAAAAAAAAAAAAAAAAAAATCTAAACTAAACTAAAATAAAATAAAATAAAATAAAAAACAGAGAAAAAACAAAAAAAGAGAGTAAAAATAAAATAAAATAAAATTAAATATTATCGTGCACGGGATCCGATTCGGAGAACCCTGGATCTAGCGAGATATCGTTACGCCAACGAAAGAATTGTTTTCTTGCGATACCAGGAAGCTAATAAGGGAATACTTGAAAATCGACGAAAACAACGCCGAATATCTCGAAATCTATGGGGCATTGGCCCCAATATGTATATATATTTTTGAAGTAATTCATGTGTACTTTCATCTCACAAAAGGGCACGCACCTTTGAAAGATACGCGGTGTGTCGTCTCCTTGTTAGTGCTAATTAATTATAAATTTGGCAACTTTCTATTTATCTAGCATTTGCTTTTGTTTATATTCTTATTT
Source organism: Thereuonema tuberculata (assembly GCA_023159025.1). Taxonomy (NCBI): domain Eukaryota; kingdom Metazoa; phylum Arthropoda; class Chilopoda; order Scutigeromorpha; family Scutigeridae; genus Thereuonema; species Thereuonema tuberculata. Next base: position 37,914,706 of record JAFIDM010003189.1, on the reverse strand, counting down.
GAACTATGCAATAACATTACCTTTATACACAATGGCAAGTTTACTATATGTGCAGGGTCTTTCAGAAATAATAGTACTATTTGAAAAGGATGTAGTTTGAGAATGGTTCAGAGAACAGTAAAATAAGAGGCATGGATGGACAGGAAGCATTCAAGCTTTATTTCTTACCCTACAGATGTTGATTATACGCGTCTTTGTTCACTCGGTAACCGATAGTTATTACAGACAGCATTGATGCAGACTTGTTGCACTGAGTATGGCAGGAACTCGACTATCGGTTTGACGTCTGCCGAGTGACCAAATCGAACCTATTGAACATCTGTTAAGATAACAAATAAAACTTGAATACTTTTTCGGTCCTTCCGTGCCTCTTATTTTACTGTACTCACCACCATTCTCAAATGACATCCTTTTAAAATAGTACCGTTATTTCTGAAAGCCCCTGTATGTATAAAAGTTGAGTCAGTCTTTATTTAAATATAAAATATCTTAAAATGCTTAATTTGTAAGAGATCTGTTAATGAGAATTGAAATTATTCTGCATTTCCTGTTTCATTTTAATAGAGACTCGTCAATTTTTTTAGCATTGAAAAGCTCTATATTCTATTTGCTTATTCATGCTTCTTGTGAAAATACATAAGAGGAATTAGTGAAAGAAAAAAAAAATCCGCAAAATGCTTTTGAAAAAAATAGAGTTGGAAACTCATATTAAATACCTGAAAGTTACTAAACATGAGGTTGTTAAACCGAAATTTAAAAGGTAATAAACATTTTCTCTGTGTAAAAAAACAGCATTTTTTTGAATGATTACAGAGGCAACAAAGATAAAAACAACTGTTTTAGAATAATATAGGAAGCAAGAGAAATTCCCTAAGGGACAGGTGCTTATTGATTCCAAGAGGTTAAAGGCCTGAAGCAGGGTCTCGAGTTGAATTATACTGAATTACGTTTTTAAATATCTAACCACGGATAGAAACATTCTGAAGCAATTGTTAATGATAATGCTATGTTTTATTACCGTTGAGAAGCACTACAAAACGATGAAAAGAACCACTGATTTTCAAAATAACTTCCTTAGCACATTATTTCTATACAGAAAATGTCGAAATTTTTTAAAAAGAAACCATTTTGAAAATACATTTAAAGTTGTCTTAGAATCACTCTGCAGTTTCACTCTCCATGATGCAGATCACTTCCGTCTATGTTCCTGACTCCATAACGGAAAATAAAATATTCTGAGATGAGATGAGACTATTTTGAGATACATTTATATAAGAAGAATACATACATTAGATACTTTTAAGTGTGCTGACTTATATTGACAAAAATGTATGAATTTTTAATATACATGTAGAGTAACCAAACATTGCAAAATATAATACGAGTATTTATAATGTTTCGATATACAGTACATAAAAAATCTACATACATACAGTTTTTATAGTCAGTATATTGAATTTAGATAATACTTGCAAATATTCTTACATGATATTAATTATTTTTCTTTACAAAAATCAGAATAGATTGGAAGAAAAAAAATACATGTAAATAATAATTTTCAATAATCCTATCTGATATATAAAGACAAATATCGTAGAGAATCAAAACAGGTAAAATAGAATTAACAGAACAATGAAATAAAAAGAACTAAACATTCCTTTTTATTCTGTTTCTCTTGATTTTGCCGAATAGAAACTGGGGAAAAATATCTTGTCTTTACACTGGCATCGAACCTTAACCTTTTATTTCCGTCAAACCGGAAGTTTTAAGATCCCTTGATCAAATCTAATTGTATGAGACGAGATTACAAGTTTGTTTTTTTTACTCAAGCTGTTGTGAAATTTTTGAAGCTGGAATATTTCAAATTAATGGATTAGAAATAACTCATAGCAATAATCGCAGAATCTCAAATTTAGGAACGAAAAAAAGGGAAGAACAACTTTTGATATTTATTAATTTTGTTTATGTTTCCTCTCTTTCATTGAAGATCCCAAAAGTTTCAGGTAATTAGCTCTTGCAGACATCTATGCCAGAGGCACAATAAACAGAATGTTCATGAAGACGGACATTATTCTATTATTATTTTTTTGTGTGACTCATTTCGGAGCAGCAGAGTAATTCAAGGTTGACTTAATAGATGGGCAGACGACAACATATGTACGTATGAGTCTAACAGGCTGAATCTAAAATAGGGGGGCAAAAAAGATCAGATAAACATACGACTGAAGTGCAATGTTGCTGAGTTATTCCAATCCCAAGAAACGAAGTCAGACTACAATGAAAACAATGGACATGAACAGTATCTTTATTGGTAGCATTTTGAACATTTTTTATGACGTGTACGAACTATATGCTACCAATAAAGACACGTTCATGTCTATTGTTTCCATTGTCTTCTTTTCCTTGGATTGGAGTAACTCAGCAACCATGCACTTCCGGTCATATGTTTCTCTGAACTTTTTTACTTCATTTGGTATGGGAAATCCAGCCCAGCAGTTTGCTCCCTATTTTAGATTTACCCTGTATATATAAAAGAACTGTCAACTACTGGGTAACGTTCGAAAACGAATTTTGTTTGTCCTGAATTTCTTGTTATTGAGATGTAGCATTTCGGATATTCTATAAATTGGAATAAACTGTGAAATGGCTTTTGTGCTCATATATACTTATTAATATTATTGAAATCTTATTTTGAGTTCTTTTTTTTTCTTGTAGAATGTCCGGTACTGACTGAACCTTCCAATGGTAAGATTGTTTTGAAGAACACAGTCTTTGATAAAACTATCTTTGGCACGACCGCCTCTTTTAGTTGTGATCCCTCCTTTACACTAAATGGTGAATCGACTTTGACATGTAAGAACGACGGCGAATGGAATCACGAACCGCCCACTTGTCAAAAAACAGAAGTATCGACTGGATCAGAAGTATGGCATTTAGACATTTATATACCACGCCCCGAAGCGATCAATTCGCGTACAATTGTGTCCGGTATGATTGATCGTCTTCGCACCCTTTACGCCAACATAGACTTTGTGAACAGAGGCAACTCTCCACATCAGTGTTTACAAGTGGACGATGACGACATTTCACTACCCATCGATTGGAGGAAGCATGTTTGAGTACCACAGCGATGTTACCACCATAAGAAAGACAGGACTCCATAAAAGAGTACAGTAGATTTAGTAATAAGGCAGTCTTTAAAATTTGATACTGATATGATGAAAGAGTTGTCATTGAATTGTAAACAAAAAAATGTTGAAATATTTTCTTTTAATTTAGTATGGAAAAATATCCTTCATGTCATACATTTTTCATTACAAATAAACTCTTGGCTCGAAAGGTTACTACGAGGGTCAATCAAAAAAAGTTTTTTTTTAATTCATTAAATTACATTTATGAGTTTGGCATAATGCCGATGATTGCTGAAATATCTGATAGGGGCACTACTGCTTAGTGCCACGTGATCTTTCTCGTGTGTCATTGGAGGTGCACACTGTCATTTCAAAATAGCGATCCGCTTAAGTAACTGCTCTCCTTTTGAAACCCTTAAAAAAATTGCACAACAACTCAGAAAGAAACGTCCTGGTTTTCTGCACGACGGTGTGATCCTCCTCCATGACAATGCCCGACCAGACGTTGCACGAAACACTCAGAACTATTGTCTAACACATTTATTTTGACGATCACGTTTGCGCGAGAATTACGAAATTCTCGAGATCTCGCCATTAGCCTCTTCAGCAGGTCTCAAGAAATTTAGTATTTTTAATGTCTTGTCACTAGGAAAATGCTACATAATGAATTTATTGTTTGTTTATTGATTGATTTCAAGTTATTAATACTGTATTAAAATGTAGTAAAAGTCTCATGCATTTCCCCGTATTATAATTCATTTAATTGTTTCAATATTTTGTGAGAAGACATGGATAGAGACTATTCTCGCGTAAATTACGTGAAATCACGAAAATACGGGATCGTCAACATAAATGTATTAGACAGTAGCTGCACGGTTTCCACTGGGAACTTTTGGGACATCCGCCTTACAGCCCGGATTTGGTTCCCAGTGTTTTTTATCTGTTCCCTGCCTCAAAAAAGCACATATCAGTCGAGACTTGACATGCAATGACGAAGTCCAATGTGATGCAAAAAAAAAAAAAAAAGGGTTACAAAGCAGGGTCCTGACTTTTATGCAGCTGGGGTGGACAAATTGATCAAACATTGGGCAAATGCCTCAACCGTGAAGATGACTTCGCAGAAAAATACCCTATCTGTACCATTTTAAAGGTACTATCTCATTTTCTTCCAATAAAGGTTTAATTTTTCTGTACTAGCTTTATAAACTTTTTTTTTCCTGATCGACCTACATAGTATTAAAGCACTAACTCAAACTGATGAATATTATTATTAAAGTATGAACTCAAGTTAGATATTCATAAAGATATTTTTAATTAAAAACAGTGAAGAAAAACTATAAATAACACACAATAACTAAACATAAATTTCACTGAGCTGA
>JAFIDM010003189.1:37851906-37865952 GCA_023159025.1 Thereuonema tuberculata | reverse complement strand
GATATTTGTCTGTTTTGATTTATTGGATATCCATTTTAATATTTATTGAAACACTTCTTTGACATTTATTTCAGTCTAGTATTGATATTGATTACGAGAATTAATCTGACAATTTATTGATGATAATTGCGGTTAACTTATAACATTTCTGTTTGATGTTTAGAATTACACTCAATACCTAGAAGGAAATTTGTTTGTAATTATAAATTAATTGAACTGCAAATTCATATTTTTGAATATTTATTCAAACACTTCTTTAACATTTATTTCAGTCTAGTATTGATATTGATTACAAGTATTAATCATAAATATAAAAAAAAAAAAAAATGAAGATGCTAAAATATTAATTTTGACCAAATAAAAAAAAATATTAAAAATTAAAGTAAGATCTTTTATTAGGTAAGGATATAAATGCACTCATAAAACACTTGTTTTGATAAATGATCATCGTTTATGTCAAAGGACCTTTTGACATAACATTTCAACAAGGAAGGAAATTCATCACTGCGAAGGAAATCTTATTTCCAGAAAAATCGTCGCGAGTTTAAAGAGTTTTGCTTGAGATTGGTGGCAGCGAAATCCAAACCATCTGAACTGCGATAAAGAATTAGGGATATAAAAGAGAACGAAAGCAACATGATTTTTATCTGCAGAGAATATTTAAATGGACTAAGTGCTGCTTCTGTGACAACATCTCTCAAAATCTGCTCGGGATCATCAGGATTTTTACTAAAATATGAGAATTTTTAGTCCTTTTGCTTCAAAGTTTACATACGGTGGTAAGTTATGATTAAGAATTCAAATAATATTGTCCTGTTTGTAAATACTTACTTAAGTGTTGTAGAGTTTACAATCGTAAGGAGTCCTGTTAGTTCGAATTGCTTTTCAAAATTCAATAGTAATTTCTCCATTATTTTAACGGTTTTATTATATCCTTATTCATTAATATGTTAAGAAATTATTTAATGGTTTTTTAGTAATCATAGCAAGCAAGTTACTGAAGAAATAAATTGTTCATTATTATTATTATTTTAATTCACGACCTGTTCAGTTGACAAGAAGTGATTTAATTCGTTCATTAACAGCTTCGAAACATTTGAATTAGCTGACAACCTTTGCTATTCTGCCTCATTTCCTTAATAAATATTTCAATTCAGTTCCAATAATGTGATTTGTTTATGATGAAAATCTAGGTTTTTAATCGTAAGATTGTTTGAATTATAATTATTACTTCTTATTTTATTTTTTATTTTTTTAAAATTATAATAGGAAAAGTTTAAATTTGAAAAAAACAAAAAACAAAGTAATTAAAATGCGGAAATTAAAATAAAAGTCATTGAAACAATAGGAAATCTCTAACCAAATCAATACTTATTGATAATTTCCCAAACTCGTAATTTAATTTGTTTTTGTATTAAAAACTAAATGGGTACCGTCGCTTCGCTCCGGAACTCTTGCATATATAGCATTAAAAAAAAAAAAACAAACCTTTATTTATTTAGCAAATTATTATGGAGATCGGATAATACACGACTTCCCAGCTCGTTGTGGCTTCTCCGCTTAACTCAGGCGTATTGTGTGTTGGCACTCACACGGGGGGGTTGCAGCAAAAATACTTGATTTTTGCATGTATCTTCCAAACGCAGAAACGATTGTTAATGACTGATACACCGTTCGATAGAACTTTCAAATACCAACATTTTCTCAGTATAATGTTCTCTTCCAACTTTTACACTTTTCGTTTAAATTGAGAAAAAGTCAAAATTTGACCCTTTAAAAGACGCAATCATGGAAACCAAAAACTTTTTACAAAAGATTTTTGTAGTATTTTGTTTGTCTTAAAAAGTTTTTTCATTTTATCCATTTACATGACCAATCTATCTCTTATAGTTTGGTCACAAAATTGGAAAAACGTAAAGTTTTATGACAGACAGAATAACGCTTTTCCTTCCTTTTATCGAATTTGGCCAACTAGGGACCACGTAACTAGCTCAACCTGACAACGTCAGGGCGAGGCTAGTGAAATTCAAGAAAGGGGGGGACGAGAATTATATCCCGTCCAGGATAACCCTGAGATAGTAAGTCCCAGGTGGGAAACGGACGAAACACAGAAGAAGAAAGAAACAGCCATGCCACCACCGGGATTCGAACCCGGGTACTGGCGCATCGGCCACAACGGCAGCCCGCCGGCTAAACCGCACGGCCACGCCAGCACGGCAGAATAACGCTTTTATAATATAACTTTTTTTTTTTTTTTTTTTTACAATCTTGAAAATGTAGCATCTTCGATGGAAGTAAGTGGAATGTAGAACGAAAATACGCCAGCCCGACGCCCGCCCGCCTTTAACTCCCGGGAAAGAAACCCGGTACCCATTTTATAGAGGACTGGGTAGACCCTAAGACTCATTTGGAGGAGAAAGTGTGTGGAAAGAGAACGATTGCTTCTGTCTCCTCCAACCCACAGCCAAGCAATCATTTGTAAATAAATTCGAAGAATTGTTGATCCCCTCCTCCCATTATCGGATCTGAAATCAAAAGGGAATTTTTATTGGTTTCTTATGTTCTTTAAAGCCCTAAGTGTCAAAATGTGTTTTGAACTTTGTTTCATATACAGTAGGATTTCTGAATAAATTCTATATAATTGCTGAATAATTCTCGGAGCAAGTGTAGTACGAGGTGCATTCAAGTTATAACACCTCCGAATTTTTTTCTCAGCACTGGAAACAGATAGAAACATGCGGTTTGTTTTAAAATAAGCGGGCACTCTTTGTCATTGCGAGACAGAGATGGCAGCTTTGTACGGCAAACAGAACCTTAGCGGCAGCGTCGAGAGTGAGCGACAGTTTGTGATACTGAAAATGGCGACGTTTTCATTACAAGATCAGCATGCTATCATTCGTTTTCTCCAGTTGTGTGGTGTGATACCAATTGAAATTTATCGCCAGATGAGTGAGACATGTGGTGAAGGTGTCATGGATGTGTCTAATGTGCGTGCGTGGGTGCGGCAGTTCAAAGAAGGCAGAACGTCGTGTGACGAGAAAACCATGACAATTTTGGCCTCGTAGAAGCTTGTCTGGCGACATGATCCAGCGAGGGGAGAAATTGGTTCTGGAGGATCGTCGAATGAGTGTGGAACAGATCGACGATCCTCCAGAACCAATTTCTCCACTCGCTCGATCATGTTGCCAGACAGGGTTCTGCGAGGCCAAAATTGTCATGGTTTTCTCGTCACACGACGTTCTGTCTTCTTTGAACTGTCGCACCCACGCACGCACTTTAGACACATCCATGACACTTCCGCAGCCAAGCCTTTACATTTCTCCAGATGTGGGCCATCCATTCTTCCAGAATCACATAAGGGACAAATATCGGAATCAGCTAAACCTATTCGATGAAGGTGAGCTTGTAAATAATCATGGCCTGTTATTAATCTAAAAGTTGCTACAGCCTCGGCTCTTGATAAATTTCTAGATATTTTTTGTTCATTGGTTAATCCTTCCCATCGCTTTCCAGCACATGTTTTATGTAAGAAGGTTTTTGTATATTTTTTAATAGTACAGTGTAACCTCCTTTAACGGACACTCCGAATAGCGGACACCTCTAATTAGCGGACATTATTGCGGGCCCCAGTCCCTTAAAATAGGACATTCCATGGTATCCACTCCGAACAGCGGGCACTCTGAATAGCGGACAGTTATTTTAACTGTAATTTTTTTTTTTAATTAACATTTCGACAAACACATCATGGTTGTATTTACATCGGTGTCCCATACATTGATACATTGTATCGGTGTCCCATGATTCAATGCACGAATCTGAGGCCCTTTTTTCACTGCAGTTGCTTTATAAATATCAATCCCTCGTAAAGCTATCCTACAAATGTGTTGATTAAATTTAGTGCGAATTAAAATGGCGTCAAAAAGGAAGAGATTGGCACTGAAAGAAAAAATGGATGTACTTGAAGTTGCTGAAAAAGAAAAGCTGAGTGTGCGTTGTCTTGCTGAACGTTTTAAAGTTGGAAAAACTTATATAAGTGAACTCATATAAGGACAAAGATGAGATTAGAAAAATGTGGATGGTGAATTCAAACGAAAATTCAAAGAATTTGAAGTTTCGTAAAACTGAAACTAAAAGCAAAATCGCGAAATGGTGATAAAATGGTTCCGCTCTGCTTATGCAAAGAACATTCCTATAAGCAGTGTTTTCCTTCAAGAAAAAGCCAGAGAAGTCGGTCAAACTTTAAGATTGGACACATTGAAGGCATCAAATGGATGGCTAGAAATTAATTTCTATATACTATAATTAATTTTATCATTATTTTAAGTAAGACAAACAGATTAGCATTCATTTAAAAAGGCATATAGTACATAATTTGCAATTGTTCATATTCTCTCATTTCGCACTGATAATTGTAGAAAATTAATTAAGATCGTACATAATTTTTCATTAAATGACAGTCTATAAGCTAAAAAATAAAAAAAGACAGTCCTCCCCAATAGCGGACACCTCCCAATAGCGGACAAAACTTGCGGTCCCGTGACTGTCTGTATTCGGAGTTAACACTGTATTATGAATTATATTTTTTGCCGACGTCAAAGAAACATTATTATTAGGTTGTGGCAGACTTGTACCATCTTTTGCAAGTTGATCTGCACGTTCGTTCCATATATTCCTACATGACTTGGTATCCATTGAAGAATTATATACCATCCATTATTTATCATATTAGACAAGAAAGCTCGGCAGGTCATTGTAAGCTCACAATCAGTTGGAGTATTATCTGATAGAGCTATAATTGCAGGTTGAGAGTCAATCAAAAAGACCACTTTTCTCTCTATACAATTCGCAGCAAGGAGCTTCTGTGCAGCTTGATGGATGGCAGCAATTTCGCCGTCATAATTACAGGCATTGGATCCTACTGGTACACATCCTTCAAAAAGGTGGCTGTAATAACCAGTCCCAGTAGCTTGTGGAATTGCTGACCCATCTGTATATATATGAATCCAATCTTCTTCATGATATAATTCAGCAATAGTTTCTAAAGTTACTGTTTTTAAAAGATGTATATTACAGAGAGCTTTAGATGTTGTGATTAAGCAGGGACAGATTTTTTAGTGGCAGTGGAGAAAGTAGTTTAGTAAACATTGGAAACTTTACTTTTTAAAAGCAGAAACAAACACAATTTTTGTCCTACTTTTGAAAAGTAAAAAGTTTCCAATGTTACTCAGAGTGTATTTCATATAGGATTTTTTTTTCAGTTTTCTTTAAAAACTTAACTGCAAAGAAAACTAATAGAATATCTTTTTTTTATATATATTTGACACTCTGCTATTTTTCTTTTTTTTCTTTTTTAATTTTTATTGTTTTTATTATAGCGTTGCTGTTTATGATTTCCGTATATGAAGCATCTGCCACCGTTAAATTGCAGCTTTGTCCCCCTGCCATGGTTAGCTGTGATTGTGGAGTAAACACAGACAACTCAGTTCATTTTGTTCTCGCACAGTTAGTATTACATCAAACGATTTTCTAATAGAATGTATTCTCTGCAAGAGTGGGACAAATCAATAACAGGTTTTCGAGATCTCAGATGATAAGAGTTCACCTTGCTAGCAGAAATATCATTCAAAGTAGCTTCAGTAAAAGTTAATAAATATCATGTTGTTCATTTAACAGTCCTCATTCAAAACTGTAATGATATTCGCTGTGCTTGTAAGATTTAATAAAAGTTACGAAATGTATTTTTTTTTTCTGCTTTGAAGCTAACAATTTCCATGACATTCCTTTCCATTTTACAAGACGGAACCAATAGTCCAACGAATAGAGGTGTTTTACCTTACAAAAGGTCCGGTAGTTCTAATTTTTTGATATGTTGTCTAGGATGGTTAGTAAGTGTTTAAAATGCAAAATGCACAATTCGTCCCCCGCCGCGCCCGCCGCCATCTTAAAAAAACCAAAAAAAATCGGCACTTTGTCTAGATTTTCGCTTATAATGTCTGTTTGGTGCATTTTAGCTACAAAAAAGTTCTATGCAATGTTGTAGAGAATACAATTTCCTACCATATGGTTTTTAAATTTTGTTTCTAGAACTGATAGTTATGGAGATATGCACTTTTTGAAAAAAAAAAAAAAAAAAACGCAATTTCCAGAAATTTGTAAAACTTCTAAATTTAGGACTCTATAATTCAGATATGGCCTATTCTAGGGAAACAAGTATCAGAATAAAATGTGTAGGGAATTTAATTACCTACAAAACGCATGTATAGTTTTATGAATCAACCCCCACGGAGTGGGGTTAAAACAAAATCAAGAACAACGGAATATTGTTGTTTTTGCTATTGTGACGCACTAGTCCAGCAAATAAGAGACCAAAGAGGGGGTACCTTACAAAAGTCCGGTAGTTCTAATTTTTTGGTATGATGTCTAGGATGGTTAGTAAGTGTTTAAAATGCAAAATGCACAATTCCTCCCCCGCCGCGCCCCCCGCCATCTTAAAAGACCAAAAACAATTGGTACTTTCTTTAGATTTTGCCTTCTAACTTCCTTTTGGTGCATTGTAGCTACAAAAGAGTTCTACGCAATATTGTAGAATTTCCTACAATTTCCTACAATTTAGTTTTTAAATTTTGTTTTTAGGACTGATAGTTACGGAGATATGTTTGTTTTGAAGAAATAAACAAAAACGCACTTTCTGGAAACTTGTCAAACATCTAACTTTAGGACGCTGTAGGACGTTTTGGCCTACTCTTGAGAAACAGTATCAGAATAAAATGTGTAGGGAATTTAATTACCTACAAAAGGCATGTAAATTTTTTGACCCGGAGTGTGGGGTAAAAAAAAATTAAAGACAACGGAATATTACGGTTTTTGTTTTTGTGATGCGCAGAGTATCTAAAAAAAATTCACCAATTACCTTCCAGTGTTGGCTTGAAATTGGAGTGTATACTAACCCTACTTGAGTTTCTGGCATGAAACTGAAGATGCTGACAGGTTGATAGTTGCCACAGCTAAATGCCTCTCCCCGACGTACGACGCCGTCGTCATTGTCGGTGAAGACATTCACCTACTCGTCCTGCTGACTGGCACAACACCTGTGGTCAGCAATGTCTGCCTCAAAAAACCAGCGAGAGGGAAATAGCCAGACGCAATCTACTCCGCCTCCTCCTACAAGTTCAACTCCACAGGCTGTATCTTGCTCCTGCATGCAATATCGGGCTGCGACACCACTTCAACCATTTTTGGGTTTGGAAAGAATAAATTCTGCCAACTTTTTAGGAAAGACCCATCATTGCTGGAGCAGGTGGAGAGGTTCGGGATCCTTGCTGCCACGCCCCTCGAAATTTCAGCAGCAGGGGAGAAAATCTTGGTATCCCTGTATGGTGGCAATAACGAACAGTCATTGAGTCACTTCGCCACAGCAAATTCATGACCAGTACCAAAAAGCTCAATCTGGCTAAACTACCTCCGACCATTGACGCAGCACATTTCCACTTCCTGAGTTCATACCAGCCGGTCATGGAATGGATAGGGATTGTCAAAGACCCGATCGAGTGGAGCTGGTGTAGAGGAGCTCGAGGACTGGAACCCATCAGGATGAGTAGTGACGCTTCTCCTCCAAACCTGCTTAAGACCATCTCATGCAGATGCACAACTGGCTATATGGGGGCGTGTGGCTATAGAAAGGCGGGCCTCAATTGTTCCGCCCTAAGCAAATTCTGTGCTGGCCAAGAATGTGACAACAGGAATGAGGTCCTCGTCGATGACGAAGACGACGACAATCGAGTAACTTCGCCATTTGACGAAAATGAAGACCCTCACTTCATTAAGTCGCCCCCTATGAAACGAGCGAAGCGAATGTAAATTTGTTTTCTTTTCAGTTTTAGTTCAATTAATATCGATTTTGGTATGATTATTAATGCCTTTTGTTCTTACTTTGTTTATAGATATGCATCTTTAAAAAATGTATCTGCTGTGTTGGTGGGATATTTTAAATTGAACATTTGCTCTCACCAGTGAAACAGTACCTGCCTCATGAGCATTGCGCTGTAAAATGTCAGAAACTCAAGTAGGGTTGGTATACACTCCAATTTCAAGCCAACACTGGAAGGTAATTGGTGATTTTTTTTTAGATACTCTGTACGTCACAATAACAAAAACCGCAATATTCCGTTGTTTTTGATTTTTTTTTTACCCCTCTCTCCGTAGGGTCAAAAAATTTACATGAGTTTTGTAGGTAATTAAATGCCCTACACATTTTATTCTGATACTCGTTTCCCTAGAATAGGCCATAACTGAATTACAGCGTCCTAAAGTTAGAAGTTTGACAAGTTTTGACAAGAAAGTGCGTTTTTGTTTATTCTTCAAAACGAACATATCTCCGTAGCTATCAGTCCTAAAAACAAAATTTAAAAACTAAATTGTAAGAAATTGTATTCTCTACAATATTGCGTAGAACTCTTTTGTAGCTACAATGCACCAAAAGGAAGTTACAAGGCAAAATCTAAAGAAAGTACCAATTTTTTTTGTTTTTTTAAGATGGCGGCGGGCGCGGGGGGGGCGCGGAGGGTGGGAAATTGTGCATTTTGCATTTTAAACACTTACTAACCATCCTAGACACCATATCAAAAAATTAGAGCTACCGGACCTTTTGTAAGGTACCCACCTCTTTGGTCTCTTTATTTGCTGGACTAGTGCGTCACAATAGCAAAAAACGCAATATTCCGTTGTTCTTGATTTTTGATTTTACACAACACTCGTAGGGTTGGTTCATAAAAATATACATGCATTTTGTAGGTAATTAAATTCCCTATAAATTTTATTCTGATACTTGTTTCTCTATAATAGGCCATAACTGAATTACAGCGTCCTGAAGTTCAAAGTTTGACAAATTTCCGAAAAGTGCGTGTTTTTTTTTGTTTTTCAAAAAGTGCATATCTCCGTAACTATTAGTCCTAGAAACAAAATTTAAAAACTAAATTGTAGGAAATTGTATTCTCTACAATATTGATTAGAAATCTTGTGTCGCTAAAATGTATCAAACAGAGATATAAACGAAAATCTAAACAAAGTGCCAATTTTTTTTATATTTTTTTAAGATGGCGGCGGGCGCGGCGGGGGAGGAATTGTGCATTTTGCATTTTAAATACTTACTAACCATCCTAGACAACATATCAAAAAATTAGAACTACCGGACCTTTTGTAAGGTAACACCCCCTTTTTTGGTCTCTATTCGTTGGACTACAATGACCCCTCAACTATTGGAACGGACGTCCCAGATGGTATTTGGTCTCAGCTCGACTCAAAAGGCGTTCTTATTTCAATTATGAATTGATTGCTTTACATTTTTACTCAGGAAAAAATATATTATAATTTTAATTCTAAATAAGATACGAAGGTCATTCAACTGTGCAACTAACAGTTTTTATGTGTGCTATAAAGTTTTAAGTTTAATGTCATTCGACTGTACTTGAACAGTTCTTGGAGTCGTACTTTCGTACGATATATTACTTTTGATTCTATTATGAGTTTGGAAATTGATCTTTGTCCATGAACAGCGGAAAGCGTAGAGCCTTCAATTTTCATTCAGTTGTAGGAAATTTAGAATTCAGTCTGAATATAAAAGTATTAACTACGAGTTAAACTAAGTGTTACGTGTCTCCCACCATCCATTTAGAAATGAAGGGGAAATCAGTGTCCTTCGACATTTGCTCAGGATATTTAGAGAATCCGTGATTAGCGAAACAAGCATAATGAAAAGAAACAAACAAAAAAAAATCTGAGAAAAGTACATATAGCAAATTACAAGGTGGATCTGTGAAATAACTTCTTATATGCAATGAAATGTGCAATGACTGCCACCTGACATGTACGTTGGTTGACACGAGACTCTAAAACAAGCGGAACTCTGTATAAGAAGTTATTTCTGAGAAATGTATATTAGATTTGTCTTGCTCTTGTATTCTAGTTTGTATGTAAGGCCAGTTTGAATGAAATCATCTGTTAATCTACTTTCCGTGAAAGGGTTTTACACAACAATAAGGTTGATATGTTTTCGAGGAAAAGAAATCCGACAACTTAGGGAAAATTAATTCATAAAATTGGTTAGCCTAATTCATCAATTCCAAATTTTCATGGAAATCAAAACTATTGATAGTATGCTTCATCAATAATATATTTTCGAGAGTTGCTTTCAATTGAAGTTTTAGACTAAATTAAACTTATTTCTCATGTCTGTTCACATTATGTTTTAATTTTGATATTTTAATGGGGGAATATCGTTAATAATTTAAATGAAAAAAAAAAAAAAAAAAAAAAAAACCTCTGACCTTTTTTCTACTGATCTCGTTACTTGTTTCATATTGAGCAAAAGAACAAGACTAACCAACCATTGATGTAGTTTCTTAGATGATTTCTGTCCTTCAGAAATATATAAAACGTAGTATATTTCTGCGCTTTTGTTCTTTAATAATTAAAAACTAAAATCACCAATTCAAAAAATTATATGAGATTAAAAAAAAACAAAACAGAAAATCTTATGGTCTGTAAATAATGATTCTTCGTTATAGATGTCTTCTAGAAAATTCCGGAATAGCGAAGACTGATGTTTACATTTTTTACCATGACTCTTATTTGATTCCTTATTTTTTTCATTAGTTTTAATGATTTATAATGATTTCATCTATCTATCAATGAAATTTCCTAAAGAAAATAACTAAAAAAAAACATTATTTATGTTCCAGAAATAGTAAAGTTCAACATACATAAATAAATTCAAAAATTATCTCAAAATATGTACAAATCGAAATAAAAATAGGTTCCCACACCCTGAGCTTTATCACGCTTTCTGAGCCTATCATCAAGGATAAATCTGGCTGATGAAGCCTAATAAGGCTGAAACAACTGTCCTAGATTGCCGAGATGACTTACGGTGCAATAACCTAGTTTTATTTCGATTTATGCATTTTTGAGTTAATGTTTGAATTTAATTTTTTTCTTTTAATGCTATTTAATTTCTCATTCTTGTAGATGCGTGAACTGGTTTAGAATCTTAAGACGATCTCATTGTTACCCGTGTAATCGAAAAACAAATGAAGAAAACTGTGCAGCTTTCAAATATTGTAAAACATGTGATGGAATATTGAAAACTTGTTCTACATGCCCTTCAAATAGATATGGAGAATTATGCGAAAACAGTAAGTGTGATGCATTTCTTTTTATATATTTCATTATTATTAAAAAAAAAAATACTTGGTTCTTCTAAGAATAAAAAATATATAATTGACTTTTGAGTCAATTTCCAAAGTCTGGTAATCAGTAAAATAATTATTTATTATGGAAAATGTAGGAGGATTCAAAATGAAATGTCTAATTTGAACACAACATTCTATAGAGCATTATAGAGCAGACGGTTTTATCAACATATACCAAAATCGTTACAGCAAGAGAATTACAGGAAACAAATGATGAAAGGCTATATTATGCCTATATTACGGAAGTGTTTTAAAAATAGTAAATATTTGCTCTACGACTAGTGAAAGCCTAGTGATCAAGAAACGGTTGCCTCTGAATAAGTAGAAAACAAATTATTGTAATATTGCATTTATTTTTATATTTATTTTGTATGTTCCAAATCTGTACATTGAGATCGCACTGACATTGGGATGGACATTTCAAACATTTATTATTTTGAATTTCGTTGATCTCTGGTATTTGCTATACTATTAAAGACCTTTCATTGGATTTTTATTCGCTTGTATTTGCTCCCTTCCTTTAACGATTTGGATGTAGTCTTTTTCACTATGTAACCTCTAGAATACTGGTTGAAATTAGGATCGTAGCGTATGAATGAATTTTAATGATCTGTTTTCTAAATAAACAATAAATAATGAGGGATCGGAACCTGGGTTCGAATTCGGAGTTTGAATGGCTATGTCTTCCGTACATTCTGCGGATATAATCAACGCCATCTTATAAACAATCTTGTTTCAAGATGGCGTTCGTATAATGCAGTGGTGCCCAACCTACGGCCCGCGGGCCATATCCGGCCCGCGAAGGTGTTACATGTGGCCCGCTGTTTTATTCTGAACCTGGAGATTCCTTTTTTTTTTTTGGTCGTTGAATCTGGAGATTCCTTTTTTTTTTTGGTTGTTGAACCTGGAGATTCCTTTTTTTTTTTTTTTTGGTCGTTGAACCTGGAGATTCCTTTTTTTTTTTTTGGTTGTGGCCCGCGAGATTCACAGCAAAGTCAATTTTGCCCCCCAGATTACAAAAGGTTGGGCACCACTGGTATAATGTGAACTCCCCCCATCAGTGGAACCTGGGCAGCGATTCTTCGGCGAAATAATTCACAAATTTTGTTCCTTGTTGAGGCCAATTCGTGACAAGAGATAGGGGATAGGGAAAAAATAAAAATAATTAAAGATAAAAAAACAAAAAAACAAAACAAAAAAAAACCACGACTTTTTTTTTCTTTAAATTTACAAATAATAGAAATTTATTAAAATTGCTAAAATTACGATTATTTCATCAAAACTGCTAATGCTAAATTTATCAAATTGATTGCTAAAAAATTAAAAATATTAAGAAAAAATATGTTGTCATGAAAATTAATCGCATTGGCAAGATTGATAAAAAACAATTGTATTTCATGTATGGGGTGGGGTAATGAATTTTCTGGTGAACTGTGGACTATGAATTATGTTGAATATTGAATATTGACTGCTATTTGGACGGAGCTAAAATTAGTTGGGGGTGCTGCTCCACAAAAATTTTAGCCTTTGTTTTAAAATTGTGTGAAAGGAAACATGTATAAAAAGAAAATTTATTCAAACACTTGATAAATTTCTTTTTATACATGTTTGTTTCCTTTCACACAATTTTAAAACAAAGGCTAAAATTTTTGTGGAGCAGCACCCCCCACTAATTTTAGCTCCGTCCAAATAGCAGTCCTTCAAGTTAACTGAAGTTTGGTGCACTCCGCCATAAGTCTTTCTTTCTTCACGCAAATTTTCTCCCTTAGGATAATTTAAATTTTAATACTCCCAGTTCTTATGATAAACGGAATTTTCTTTCGCTTGTTCTTTGTAGAAGTAGTTAATTACGCTCACTTCAAAACTTGTGACTCCGTCTCCCTTTCGCAACGTTCAACTTCCATTGGTCCTTTAATTTGGCTTGGAAAACTTCCGAATCCCGTCTCAATAGGGTTCTTCTTTTCTCTATCCAAAAGCTCTTCTTAATTATCTTCTTTTGACTTCTTACCTCTCATTGCGAATAGTCACGGTCGTCTTCTTACTTCGCTGGTTCCAGGCCTCAATGCCGTGGTTTTGACTTCATCTCTGCCGGGAGCTCACTTCGTCTGTGCGTGCGTATTTCCGAGAAAAACAATACAGAAGAGCATGGACTGTGTGCTTGGGTTTTGTTAAAATATTGTGGACGGAGAATGATCTGAGACGCCTTATCGAAAGAATCAATCTCTTTGCTCTAAGCTAATGAATTCTGATATATTTATCGTATGTTTTAAAGCAGTACTTTTAAATGTAAAACGAAATTATATTTCTGTGAATAATAAATCGTTTAAAACTTAAACTGATCACGGTGCTAGAATCGAAGATAGAAGCATAGGACTAAAAGAAGATCTGTTACTGGGCAACGCAACGCAGTCTTCGACTAATGTTTGAAGTTAAATAAAAGTTCTCAGGATGGGAGTAAATATCCAAAGTGTGGTGCATCTATGGAAGAATTTCGGACAGTAAATAGTCAACGAGTACTGTAAGTAGAATTTCCTTAGTCTTCGTTTTTTTCGACAGACTTCAACGCAGAAGAGATACATCGTTAGGGTAGGCCTATCGAGAGGACGTCTTCTAAAACATCATCGTGATGTTCTGATTAAAGAAAGATTAGACTTTATTTGAAACATAAGGGGAACGTGGACAACAGCCTTAATACATTTAGAAGTTAATTTCCGAGGGAAATTTTTTAATACTAAGTGAAAAACCAATTATTATCCAGAAGGTGAAAAGCCGGACGGACGTGGGATTATTTTTGTAGATC
>JAFIDM010003189.1:37825651-37844961 GCA_023159025.1 Thereuonema tuberculata | reverse complement strand
TTTTTTTATCTTTTATTTATTATTTATCATTTTTTTATTTTATATTATTTATTATTATTATTTATTATCTTTTATTTTTTATTTTCTTGTTAAATCTGTTTCTAATGTTTTGTGCAAACGATCGCTTCGTTTAGAAAAATTAAATACTTAGCTTTTTAAAAACAATTAAAAGTCGCCATTAATTCTGAAAACTGTTTCTCTAAATAACATAGTAAGGGCCTACAAATTGCTCGGAATCGTAATTTAGGAACGATCTAGTTTTAGATCGGCGCAAGTCACCTGATTAAAAAAAATTAAAAAAAAAAGTTAGTTTTTTCAAAAGTAACAAACAGAATGTCTTTGCTTACATTCACTGAAGGTTTTGCTAATAAACAATAATAATTTCTAAATAACGGCAGTAATTTTAATTTAATGATTTTAAAATATATGATGACAGGAAGAGGGAATTTTCAGAAGCAAATTTTACGTGTGAGAAGGAATGAAAATTTGAAAAATTATCAATTTATATTTATTTATATATTTCTTTCTATTAAAAATAATTTTAATCTGATAAGTATTGGCATCTTACATGTAGTAGTTTGGTCTCTTAAGAACTAGCGATTTCCCACAGAGATGGTAATTTTTTTTTAGATTCTTATTTCTTCAGAACTTCAGAAAAAAATTATTTTCCGGTTGCCTTCCTGAAAATAATTGTGGAAAAAAAAAAAACAAAAAAAAAAACCAACAACAACTTGAAATTCAATCTTCGGAAATTGAAATACTAATATACCTCAAAAAATATAAGTCATCCTCACACTTAACAGAACCTTGTAGCGTAACTTCATTGCAAATTTGGATACGATTTCACGTTTGGACCGAATGCTAAAACGTTATTACTTTATCAGACAAGACTCCAAGACTAATCTTTTATATTCGTCTTTAACACTGTAAAGCAAGTGTACTACTGGGTCTGGGTTATGATCTTGTTCGAGACAATGATCTGCCCATTCTGAAATGTTTTTAATTTCACTGATAAATTGTAGCTCATGTTTCAATAAAAATACGCCGTTACTTTACTTCATCTCGAACATTCTTGTTCGAAGCTTTTATGCTTTGTCAGTATTTCTATAAACATTTAAAATTAAATTCATTTGTTTTGAGTAGTTTTTAAATGATTTTTTTTTATGTTATCACTTTGAATTTAAATTTTCAGAAAGAATCTGTCCAAGTAGTTCCTATCGTAAGCCTACAAATGGTTACGTACAAAGAACTTCAGAGAAGACTAAGGTCGGCTCAGTGATTATATACACTTGCAGTAGTGGATATGCATTGATAGGAACTGCTATCAGAGTCTGCTTGGAGAATGGCACTTGGTCAGGGGAACCTCCCACCTGTGGTAAGTCCTTGTTAAATTATGGAATTAACTAATGAAATAAATGTTGTTTATTTTGACGTGTTAGAGAAAGAGCTAACGTTATTTGTTAACAATAGTTAAGGAAATTCCATATATGGAATAAGGTCGGAAATATATGTTATTGGTATGTCTCAGGAAAATCTATCCCGAAAATTTTGATATTATTGAGAATGGATTTAAAGACTTTGTAATAAATGCAGTTAGATTGTAAGTACCTTATATGCTCCGATAGAGGCCCCCGGCGTTTATTTGCAAAACTAGCCTCGGCTTCCGACCTTTAATAGAGACCGGCTGCTATTAGAGGCCGGCCATTATTAACAAAAACTTTCAGAACGCAATATGTTTATGCATAAATACCGGCTAATATTACAAACAGCTACTTTATTTGAATTTCAAATGCTATATAAGAGTGTTAAAGATAAATGTCTCTGTACCTTTCGATGCTATTCGTCGTCCGAATCCGCAATGACGGTCGGCCGCCTCACCGGAAGTTTCTTTCGCGTATTCCACCGCACGAATCTTAAAGGCAATGTCAAATGACCGTTTCGGCGGCATTTTGCAAGGCAATGTACCGTAAGGTATTACTCACGACTATAAAGATACGGACGCTTACACTAGTATCGGTAGGCAAATATCAAAGACCCGGCTAGTGTTAGAGACCGGCTACTATTAGAGACCGACTACTATTTGACCGTGTCCCTTTGCAGCCCGGCGCTTATTAAAGACCGGCGACAATTAGAGCCTCGGCGTTTATTGGAGCATATACGGTACATGTTTATTGGTATTTTTTTTGTTTGGTATAAAATAAGTTATGTAATTTGTGAGTTATATTGTAGAAATTTTATTGGTATATTTTTTAAGACTTGACTGAATACAACTTATGAGCAAAGAATAATAATAATTATTAAAAAATAAAAATATAAAATTAACAATTTAATAATTCATGGGCACAAAAAAATCATGTTTTATAAAATTAATAACAAATGAATGCTTCATATGTCGGATTTTTGATATTTGATAATAATTATATGAAAAATATAATTATAATTTATAAGTTATTTAAATAGGGTGAAGTATTCGGAAATCATTATTCTTTAATATATTGCATCTTCACCCAAGCATTGAGGGGAGATACCTCAAAGATTTATTTTTGTTCAGCGGGACTTGCCATGCTGCTTCAACCTACATTCACTCACAAAGAACCACGTGACAATCATATCAAAGCTATATTAAGTTTGCTGTGATACATCGAGCGCTAAACCTTAAGTATGGTCAACGAAATATTATAATTTAAGTACTGACTAAGTCCAAAGAGTTTAGTTATCAATTTAACTACGATTGAACTCTGGTAAAATTGAAAACTTTCAACAGCAACCTTCACATAGAATGCTTCTTTGCTTGGCCGTTGAAAATTCTGCCATCTACCTTATGATAAACGAACCCCACCATTCGTCCGCCTCTCTACTCGTACAACTCGTTATTCGTCCAACTTTTTCAAGTAAAATTCAACTCGCCATTCGTACGCTTGCCCCGCGATTCGGACAGCGTGACCTTGTTTCTGGCCGCGCCATGCGGTCGCTTCAGTTCAGTCTCGTGCTAGCTTCCGTACGCTACGCATCATCCACGCAAGCTTCGTGAAACTTTGTGCTATTTTATTGTTATTTTTATTAAAAATAGTGCAGCCTCCCCCAAATTACGTTATATATAGATAGAATTATTTCTATGTTTCCTTTCGTAATATAACAATGGTGAAAAGACGGATTTTCAATTCAATAAGGAAGCATTGAAAGATGCACAATTAACAATTTATAGCCATCACTGGATCTGGGAAATCTCAAGTTTTTAATAGAAGTTCAACAAAAAATTTGATTTTGATTTTTATGGATCCATTTGGGAGCTATTGTGATAGCGACCGAATATGTTAACTACTGCGTTTGCCCTGTCCGTCTGACCATGGCTGTCCACCCCTAACAACTCCCGAACAGAAGGTCGGATCGGCAAACCGTGTTTACCCAAACACCATAGGAATGGTGTATTTTCAGGGGCCAACGCCCCCCCCCCCCCCCCCATGTTCGAAATATTTGGCGTGGCTTTCATTGGATTTCCGCTATTAGCTTAAACGTTAGAAATGCAACCATCTTGTTGCAGTTGTCAGCTATAGTTTGATAGGTAAGATCTCGGAACTCATATGCTGCAGGTTCACGGTTCGAATCTGTATATCTACTGTTTCTTTTTTTTCTTTTAATCTTCTTTTCTCAATATCTTTTTTTGTTTTGTTTTTCTTATTTTCCTAACTTTTTTATTTTTCCTTACGTTAAAGTGTTTCCTTTTTATTATTATTAATGTTATTATTATTATTATTATTATTAATTTTTTAATAATTACGAGTATCCCTTAAATTTTTAGCTTTAGCACAAAATAATATTCACTTGTTCACTTAAATAAATATAGTAGTAATTTTTATTATTTATTTTCACTATTCCTGTATTTAACTAATCATCATCTCATAATTAGATTTTTTATTTCAAATACTAACTTATGAGAGGATGAAGAGGGATGAAGTGTTTGTGGAAACATAATCCCTGAACAAACTAAACATACATTCAAACTCTAATTCGAACATAAAAAATGAAATGAGCTCTCTGTTAGCTGATTTCACTGAAAGAATATCACCATTTATCAATCATTTCACTGAAAATTCTGTTTTTTTTAGCTAGAGCCCCAAATATAGCACTCGGCAATTGTTAATTTCGAGGAGAGAGGTCCATATTTTTGCTTTCAGTGATGAGCTTTAGCTAAACTATTAATATACTTAATTTTTGTTTTAATTTAGAGAAACTGGTGTTCTGTGATGAACCTACAACTCCAGAAAATAGTGACAGAAATATTCAGATGGGAATCCATGGTTACTTTTCACGAGATACAAAAATCACTTATACATGTAAAGAGGATCACAAGATGATAGGAAATAGTACGATGGTGTGTCTGCTATCTGGTAAATGGAGTTCTGAACCACCGGTTTGTTTTGCAGGTAAGCTACATTATCCAACTTAAGTTAATGGTTCATGAAAGAAGTAATTTTTTTTTTGAAATCGAAGCCTCAGAGCGATCTGATATTGCTGCCTTCCAATATTGCCATTATTTAAGGTTATAACAATTTCAATCGTTTTAGGAACTAAATGCAACGATCCTGGAGTCCCCAAACACACTGAAAGAATATTACATACTAGTTTAAAGGACCAGTTTCTTTCTGGTTCATTCATTGAGTATTATTGTGCTCAACTTTATTACATGGTTGGAAATGCACTGATCATTTGTAAGAATGGAACATGGAGCTCTGAACCACCAGCTTGCCTCAAACGTAAGTTATAAGATGGCCATTGTCCTACGGCTTTTTTAGGTAATAAGTGTGAATTTAGTGTCTTTTTATATTATAATCATTAGTATCACAAAAAAAAATTCATAAGAACACACGAAAATTTTATTTTGAATAATTTTATTTTGTTTCAGAAAATAAAATAATATATGTTATTTTTATATTATTTTATTTCCTGAAATAAAATAAAATTATTAAAAATAAAATTTTCATATATCCTTGTAAATTTTTTATGTGGGACTAACGATTATCATATAAAAATCATTATATTTCGTTTTTGTTTTAATTATTATATTTATCTCATTTTAACTTTAGTCTCTATGTAGTATATTTTCATTTTAATTATAATATTGTGTAAAATACTAGATGTAATAAGGTAGCACAAGTAGTTCATTTAAATATGTATTAATTTAAACATGTAGGCCTAGTTAGCTTAAACATGTAATAATAGTGACAACGATATTTTTGAACAGTGATAAAGAAAATTCATTGTTCGAAACTTTTACTGTTACTATTACTAAATGTTTACATTTATGAAATATGTGTTTATTATGTAATATTTACTGGAATCATCACCATATGTTATATTAATATCTTACATTTGTGTAATTTAGTAAGGTTTAGTTTGACAAAATCAGCATAAGTGCATTGTAAAGTACTTTATAAATGTTTGTATGATCGTACACTTTACAGTAGGCTTAACAAATTTTGAGATTAGAGTTTTGGTATCTAGAAGTACTGCAATGTAAACGAATATGCTTATTTATTACAGAAAAGAAACAACAACCTACTGTAGTTCTTAAATATTAATAACTTGATATCTTTGTTAGTTACCTAAAATTAGAGAAATGAATGCTCTATTATTTATTTATTTAATTTATTTCTTCTCAGTTACAACTTGTACAGAACCAGATGAATTGCCAAATGGTAATTTTCAAATTTATTATCGAGATTCTGTGTATGGGAGGATGTGGAGAATTGAGAGAATTGGGAGACCAAATACAGAATGGAGGTAAAACATTACACGAGTATTTATTTTTAATCGCTACTTGTTTCTTTTAATACCACCTCCTAAGAATTCACAATAGGAGCATTAGAAATTAATTTTATAAACATTATTCCATTATCTTTTTTTTTTTAACTTCGTTTATCTCTATCTGTTCATTCGTAGCTTAATCTACTTGCAGTTCAGTAGTTTTTATTCGAATATATTTCTCCAACTTCTAATAAATGAACTTAAATAGTGACCAAATCAGAAATACAACTCTGTCAAGGCTTTGTTACAGGTTATCTTTGATATGCTTTTGTCATGAAATATGTCTTATTAAGAAGATTCACAAGATATGTTTCCTGAAACAAGCAGAGTTATTGTCTTTTAACCAATCAAATTCATTGCATTCATTGTTTCAGGAAATTTTGTAATAGAACAAACGTTTTACTGTTTCACTTACAACCAGGTTTACTTGCAACATTACCAATTTGCCAAGAAGATGATTAGTTAAACAACAACGGGTGACATCAAATTGTTGATTATTAATAATTCAATGCGCGTATTAAATTTTTTATGCTTTAAAAAAATTCATTGAGGCTGGCGGACTGCTGGCGCATGAATTTTCTCACTAAAATTTAAATATTGAGTTTTTTATTGTTTATTTTTGATGTTGAGGCACCACTGCGGTTCCGAAGTGATTAGTTGTTGTGAGAAAGTTAAATGGATAAATAGAAATTGTTCTTTCCAGGTACGAATAAGTATAATAGATTCGTTAATAAGAAATATAAAAAATAAATTTGGCTTATATTTAGAGATTATTCATTGAATTATAGTTACAGAGCCGCTGAGAAGGAGCTGACATTATTATTTTCAAAAACATACAACCGTTAAACATTTTGTGAATTAACAATGTGTTGTTGATAATGTAGTTTTTAATAAAAAAAAACAAACTAATTTTAGGATTTTTTTTTTGTTTTTTTGACAATTTTTGCACTATAGTTTTAAAAACGTAGTTTTTGGGAATAAAAATCATAACTTTGGTATATTTCTGATTGTGGTACTGATCCCTTCAAACTATAGAATTGAAATAAAATTTTACTAAGATTTTATATCAATGATAATGATTAAGAAGTCAGAAAAAAAACTTCGATTTTTTGTTTTTCACATATATTTAAAAAAACATATATATTAAAAATATATCGTATATTTTTGACTTAATCTATATGTAAATATATTTTAATCATCTGCTTTACAAAATCTCAAGATAATATTTTTTTTATGTACCAATCAAAATAGCTTTAAAAAGCAAAAATTATAATTTTTTTTCTGCGCATCTACACATATATCGAAGAAACATTGCAACCCTTTTTATTTTACAAAATACAGGGTGGGCATAAAAGAATGGTAGGGTTTTAAAGACATGTATTTTCTGTATTGTTTGACGGATACATTAGCCATACGTAAAAGACAAAGGAGACCTCCACCTACTAAGCAGGTTTTAGGTCCCCAACACCAAAACCACAACAACAAACCAACAAACAAAGAACAACAAAAAAAGGGGAAAAACAATTGTAACAGCAAATAACGAGGTCTCCCCTCCACGGATGGGGATTAACTGGTTGACAGGGGCTCACCCAGTACAGTCCCATTGGACCGCCAAAGGCCCTATCCGGGTACAGTAGGAGTGCAATATGTGCTGTCACGTACGGGAGAAAACACATTAAAATGAATAAAATTTTGTAAATGTCAACTATTTATTATTTTTGACATTTATGTTTTAATGGATTGTGCTTTAACTTTTATTATTTCGATGTAGATCCCTTGAAGAGAAAATAGTTACTAAAACATTTTTAACTCGTTCTTTCCTCATCCAATTGATTCCTGTGATTTTTTCCCCCATTTTATTTAGATTGGTTTTTTTATTTTTTACCCTAGGTCTTTGGAACATCTTGCAAGCCCAACAGGAAGCGTTGGCTTGTCCCTTACTAGACCATCTGATGATTTACTGGTTGAATCATTGGGAGAAAAAGACTTAAACCGAACCCTGGAGTCTCAGCCAGGTTTTGTAGTAAGCTTCGATGAGGTTCCAAGTGTTGATCTGAATGACACACCTGAGTCTCTGAATATGACAGACATAGAAACCACAAATATTGCCATCAGCGATACTTTGGCAACGGAAGTATTAGTTACTGCAACGGAACTGAAGGCAGAGGAAAGGACACGTACAAAGAGAACCACTTTTCCTCTTTATAGAGATCATCATCACATTGGTTCGCTTCCTCTTCCTAGAGATCATCATTACATTGGTTCGCAGGCAGTATTCGCTTGTGAGTCTCGATATTACAATCTGATTGGTTCCCGCACTCGTACATGCACGTCCGAAGGAAAATGGAGTGGTAGACCTCCCACTTGCATTCCAGGTAAGGAAATAAAAATAAAGTAATGAAACATAATATTAAGTAGGGTTCAAAGGATACCTTCCTTTGAAGGTATCCTGTACATAAGTCATTTAATTTTATATCTTCCATATTCTTATTCTAGACCTTAGCAATTGTCACACATCTTTTTGGCTTGGTAATTTTCGTTTTATTTCGATTTGTTTACAAAAGCTTGTCTACATTTCGTCCCAGTGAGAAAAAAAGTCATAACCCTTTTATCACTATCCTTTATCTAAATATAAAATTACTGAAATTCATTAAAATTTAGCTTAGATCATTCTTTAAAATATATGATTCGTTTTGCACAGAGTTTATTTAGGAATAATAAAATGGGAACATACCAAAACATATCTTTCTTTTAATAACCAAGTCGATGAAACCCATAAAGAAAATACAAATTAATTAGTGTATTATAAAGGAAATCAATTTAGGAAAAGAAATAAAAATTGCATAATTGTTGGGAATGTCAGCACGGATAATTAATATTCTATATTTAAAAGCAAATATTTTAATTTTGTCTCCCACAACGTTCTATGAAGATAATAGAGAAAAATAGTTAACTTTTTTTCTTTTCAAACGTCCAGCACTGTTTTGCTTGAAATAGATTTTAAAGATGGCAATAGCCGATGAGATTTGCCTTTACCATTCTGTGATTTATTGTGTCCTACAAATAAAGCTTTCAATGTATCCCAAATTGTTCTTTTCGTTAGATTTCATTTTCTTCCATTCAGAAAAAAAAACAAAACAAAAGAAACATTCTAATATTTGAGAGGCAGTCGGAGTTTAATATATTTTGCCAAAGATACAAATATGTGTAAATAAGCATGGGTCAATAATAATAAAGCGTAGGTCAACACATGCTTTTACGTTCTTGGCTTCTTTACGCTTACAGGGAGTTGTAGACATTTCTCGGATTAGATTGATAGAAAGATCTAGAAAGCAGTACCCTCGCATATTCCAATCTCACTCCTCTTGGTAGATTCTTGCGCATCACGTGTCTGGGAGTTTAATCTTTAGTTAGATGGTTTCTGCACTGTAGGTCTTTTGAAACCTGAGTCTCTCATTGCTATTTAGATGTAAGCCTCTTGTTTCACAACTTCCATCTATTGAGACCATCATTAACAGTGCTAACACTGAGGGAATGACACCCGATATTGATACTTTGGCTATTTAAATAGACTAGCTTATTTTTGATTTAGATTGTACGTGATAATTGTTGGAGAAAATCAGTATTGCATACTAAATGTTTTTGGGTCATTAGCTAACATACAATATGTCACAGGTTTTACCAACTTTCATATAAATTTAACTTTTTTTTTTTTTTTTTTGGTTACCAGATTTTTCTTTTAAGTAATGGAAACATCTCTTTAATAAGTAAATATTAAGATTCTGATAGTGATTTTCCGGAGAAAATGACTACTTTCTGTTTTTCTTTTTCAAGCCACAATCGGCTACCTAATCTACATTTCAAATTCTCTTCGATTTTAATATTGTAATTAAAATATTTGTAGTTAATTAAAAAATATTTTTAAGATTGCTCAAAAAATTCTCCGTTAACAATGTATAAGTGAAAGTAAAAAAGTTATAGGGCCTAAATAAAATGTCACCATTTTCTGTTTTGTTGGCTACAAAAATAAAAATAGAAATAGAAATAGAAAATAAAAATCTCTCGAAAGGAGTCGTTGCACGCAGACAAAACCTGTCAACATAAAATTGTCATGTGTTGGACGGGATAGACAACACAGGAAATAAAGGCTGCGATAAGTGTAACCTATAAAGGAAAGAGTTAATCAGACGCTAGTATCATACGATTCAGCGTAATATACTGGAAATTACGAAAATAAAATCATCGTTACATCGTTCAATGATGACATCCTGAATTCGTATTTAATGCATCTGAATTAAATATTTTACTTCATCAAAAGTAGATGAAGTAAATAAATCAATTCTTCGCGTTGGTTTTGCTTAATTCCTGCCACTTTTGTCCGGCAGAAACTAAAGAACTATTAACAGAATTTTGGATATTAAACAAGTGTAAAACGTACCCTAATATTTATTCTGATCAATAAGTAAATCATCAACAAAAAAAAAAAAAAAGGGCTCGAAATGTTTTTCAGATGGATTGGTTTCTACTGTGAAACAGAGTAATAGGATGATATTTAATGAAATTCACGACTTGCTCTATAGGAAAAAAATCTTAAATTTTTAATGTTCGTCAAATTGCAGACCCACAATTCAGGTTTCAAACTTGCTTTATTATAAAACTGGTACTGCGTGCAAGTTTCATGGTCATGCTTTACTAATTTAGAAATGTATATTTTGAAATAAAGATATACTTTTCTAAATATATATTTAGTGAAAAGCCAAGGCAAATTCAACAGTTAATCAATCTCTATCATATCTTCTAGGCCATTATTCGAAAAAGTTTTCATTTAAAATAAAATAAACGTCCCCTGGGACTTATTATCTCAGGGTTATTTCTGGACGGGATGTGAATCTCGTCCCGCCTCTGGAATTCCCTAGCCTCACCCTGACGTTGTCAGGTAGGGCTAGCCCGTGGTCCATAGTTGGCCAAAGTCGATGAAAGGAAGGAAAATAAAAGTAATAATAATAAAATAAAAGTAATAATAATAATAAAAATAATAATAATAATAATAATAATATCGGGTAAAATAATAATTATTCCTTTATTATAAATAAATAATAAATAAATAAATGTCGAAGAATTAAGAATGATAATTCCTAGCTCGTGCTGTATTTTTATTGTAAATTAAATTAGTTTGTTTTAAGCAGGTGTGTCGGCTAATCCTTGGATTTATTTATGGTATTTGCAACACACGTAAAATAGTAACAGAAACTCCTTTATTATTTTGCCAGATATTATTATTATTATTATTATTATTATTATTATTTGAAGAAACCAAAAAGAGACAAGAAAACAAAAGAACAGCAGCTGAATCAAATAGAAATTGCCTTTCCAATTCAATTATTGGGAGAAGAGTTGGGTACGGCCGTTTGGTCCTTCTACGGACTCATCAGCCCAACCCTGCCTCTGTCGATAAAAAGAATCGGAAAGGCAAGATTCTTTTCCTGAGAGCCATCGCCAATCTGGAAGTGACCCCCAACCAAAGAAAAACAAGAAAAATAAATTGTTGTGTCCTACGACATCAACCAAATCCTTTTCCTACAACTGGTAGGGATGAAAGGACTTTAATAAAAAAGCAGAAGGCTCAAAGAATATTATTTGAGAAAATAAGGCAAATAAAGCTAAAGTTTAACATTCTGTGAGATGAATTGAAGAAACCAAAAAGAGACAAGAAAACAAAAGAACAAAAGATTCTTTCCGATTCTTTTTATGAGAGAGGCTGGGTTGGGCTGATGAGTCCGTAGAAGGACCAAACGGCCGTACCCAACTCCTCTCCCAGTAATTGAATCGGAAAGGCAATTTCTATTTGATTCAGATGCTGTTCTTTTGTTTTCTTGTCTGTTTTTGGTTTCTTCAATTCATCTCACAGCACGTTAAACTTTGGCTTTATTTGCCTTATTTTCTCAAATATTATTATTATTATTTGTTATCCTATTATTTCATATTTAAGAAACCATTCCTTTAATCAACGAATTCAAATTAAAATTTGTTAAAGATGATTCATAAATTAATAATTTATGTACAGTAATTTAATTATAAGTTACATACAATCTTTATCACATACAATCACATACAATCATTAACTGCACTATGGCCATATCAAGTTCACTTCAAGTTTATTTTTTCTCCTGACAAAATTACTCAATAAAAACCTTTTCTGTGTGTTTTAGATATAAAATAATGTCTGACAACGTGAAGAAGAGGGAATTATGGACTTAAGAAGCCATGTCCAGGGCAGTGAGCGGTGTGAAGACTGGGAATCCTGTTTTGAACCCATTTTAAATAACAAAAAAAAAAAGGATTATTTAGTATCATGTTTATTCATTTAAATCAAACTTATGTAATTTTAGTAGAACTGCACTATGAAACTGAAAAAAAAAAAAAAAAAAAAAAAAAACACGATTTGTTGAATATGAAACATGGGTGGCCATATCAGGTGCACATGTTCCTGATATGGCTACTAGGAATACTTTTGGAATTTTGTTTTTTTGGATCAGTAAAACTATTTTTATGGGGAATGACGAAATTTTTTGTGAAAGTCAATTAACCCGAGAACAATTAAAAAAAAAAAAAATGGTTTTGATTTTTTCCAAAATGGCGGCTAGAAAAATTCTCAAACCTTAGCATGGCCATATTAGGGACACCTACCTTATTTCAGTTTTCAATATAGAAAGATGGAATTATTTAAGTTAAATATTTTGACAAAATCTTTTTTGTCTTTAAAGGCGTGATTTGGATAATTGGTTCTCATTCATTTAATTAACTTGAGAACGAAGAATATTTCAATATACACACACAGGGACACATGCAGCTGAATGATTTTTATGAACTACACTTCCTTGTAAAAGTAGGGTAAAAAGAATTTGTAAAAAGGCATATTTCAGTTAGAAAAATAATAAAATATTTTCAATGTATTTTTCAAAGACTGTCTTTGATAATGCGAATAGATAGACTAGACTTTGCAAAACTTCTGAAAATCACTCTTAAGTCGGTATTTTTATTAGGCAGTATTTGTCTAAAACTCGAAAATGCTTATTCAAAATATTCCATTTTAAGTCTTGAGAATTACCGTTAATATTAAATGCATTTAAATGTGAATACCACACAAAAGAAAAAAAAAAAAAAAGGTTGTAGCCTATCGTTGGATCAAGATTTCTGAAAATTTTTGATGAGACAAAAAATACTAAAAACTGAGAAGTATTTTATAATATCGCGGTAACTAATGTAATAATATGCGATTAAAAAAATAAATAACGATTCTCTATCGGGATGATTTCAAAAGGTGGGTCAAAAATTAAGCCTTAGGTTCTACTCATGCAACCAAACAAAAAAAGTTTCTATATACATGGGTCCGGAAATGAATAGTTATCGAGAAAAACATTGTATCATTTTTCTATGTAGATGTGTTTGTTTCTTGTTTTGTTTTGTAGGCACAGTAAGATGCAAGAAAACGTATTGCAAATATTCATAAAGTGAAACACAAATAAGCAAACTAGAAAACGAATGATTCATAAACGGTGTTGTAGACCAAACAATTAATGGATCCAGAAATGAATAGTTTTCGCGCAAAACATAGTTTATAGTATCATTGTATTGAGTCAACACAAACGACGTTTCTCTCGAAAACCATTAATTTCCGGAACCATATTTATAGGAACTCTTTTGCTAGTTGTCATGAGTAGAACCAACGGCTCAAATTTTGACTCACCTTTTGAATTTGACATGTAATTGTCACTCTGTCTGTTGGCCGTTCTTTTTCTTCTCTTCCACCGCATGGTGCCAAGATCTGTAGACATAACCCCCTTGGATTTCTGTTTATGGAATTGGATGAGTAGTGAAGTGTATAGACGTAGAGTGAATACACGAGACGAATTGCTCCCTCTCATAATTGATACTATTGCGATCATAAAGGAACGTCACGATGAACTCAGACAAGAAACACATCATGGTCTCACAAGAGTTTAGAATACATGATGTTGGTGGTGGAATTTTTGAAACTTTTATTATAAACTGTAAGAAATGTGTAATTTGACCAGTAAATATTAGAAACAGTACGTAATATCTCTTTGTTATAATCCTTTTTACAACGGTACGTTCAAATAGCTCCATCGCGGAAGTCATTCGAATAGGACAGTCGTTGAAATGAATTTTTTGGCTTAAAATCACCGATAGTATCATCTCCCAAAATATTGACCTTTACTCCTGGGACATTTATATACAGTCGGACCTCTATTTAACGAATCTCTATTTTGCGAACTTTTCTTTGGAACCAAGAACATTTTGTTAATTTCTTCGTAAAATAACCTCCAAATAGCGAAGTGCATTTTCTATTTAACGAACTTTTTCGTGGTATCTATTTTTTTTCCTCCTTGAAATGTTTTTATTATTAATATTCCCTTAGAGGAATTGAAAGAAATGTGGATACAGCTGAGGGAAAAAGAAGAAAATTAACGATGATGTGCTGATTGATGATTATCTTTCACTTCATTTGAAGTTGAGACCTCGGAAACACTAACTGAATCGGATATTTTGGATAGTGTGAAAAATAAAAACAATACAGCAATGAATTGCGATGAAGATGAAGATGATCAAAATAGATCATGATGATCATGATGCAGAAAAAAAAAAAAAAAAAAAAAAAAACCAACCTTCGTATGATGAAATACTAAAATCATTTGAAACAATCCGACGCGGATTACAAATTGAAGAAAATACTGAAGGAGTTTTTAGTGATCGCAAAGATGCGAGACGTATCATGTGCGAAAACATTTTTTCAAAAAAAAAAAAAATAAAATCAGACAACATTAACAGACTTTATTAGTAAAATTTAAGTATGCATGTGATAATGTATGCTTTATGTCATTAAAATTATTACTTTTTTTTAATAATATTTATTGTTTATGTATTTTAAAGTAATTTTAAAAGGTGAATCTCTATTTAACGAATTTTCCATATAACGAACTTTTTTTCGGGATTTAGCGACTTCGTTAAATAGAGGTCCGACTGTATATATATTATTTGGAGCAATTTTACATATTTTTCTTACATCAGTTTTTAATTTCTCTTTCAGTTTGTGGGAAGTCCTCTTTTCCTGTGACTCCGTTTATCACCCATGGTGTTCCAAGTGCCGTAGGCCAATGGCCTTGGCAAGTGGGAATAGCCCTTCAGGCATTTTCTCAGAAGTGGTTCATCAATTGTGGTGGCTCCATTGTAAATGAACGATGGGTCGTAACTGCTGCTCATTGCGTCACTTACGAAGGCACAACGTCCGCAATACCATCCGAAGAGTTCCGCCTATATTTTGGCAAATACTATCGAAATGATGCCTTTGACGATTCCTTGGTTCAAATTCGAGAGGTAAGAATAAACCAAATTGATATTTATTCGTTACTCATTATTGCAGGGGTTCTCAACCGGGGTCCACATGGATCATTTACCACTGTAGAATAATTTATTTGCATTAAATTAGTTTTCATTCAAAATAAAGCTTAATCATTTACTATTTCGTGGATTATTAATATAATCTCTTTTTAGCTATGAGGGGGTCCACCAAAAAAAGAAAAAGGGAAAAGGGGTCCATGGGTAAAAAAAGGCAGTCAATCAAAAGGCCTTATCAAAAACTATGATGCCGGTAATTGAAGAGCTTATTTCCAAATTTCACTTAACTACCTCAAATATAAAACGCCAAAAAACAAAAAAACAAAACAAAAACAAAAAAAAAAATGGGAATTTTTAATAAACATCTTAAATTTCAAGATAGAAACCTATATTTTTGTATCTGGCTCTAATTTTTTCTGAATAAAGTGAAGTAATGGGCTTCATTATGCAATTAATCATGCAATTAAGTTACTTTGTTATACTTACTTTGGTTACTTACTTTGTTACTTTGGTATCTGTAAATGAATATTGTAATAAAAATAAGATGTTGGTGTTCAAAATATACAAATGATTTACAATGTACAAGTTATGTACTGGATGGCTATAATTAAAGTTCCCCACTTCTGCGAGGTCTGGAGACCGCATTATTGCACGGATAGTAATGCAACTTTGTATATAAGCTATGTAGAGAATGGGGAAGAGAATTCCAAATAAAAAAAAGTATTTCAAAAAGTTGCCACCAGATGATAAAGTGGCACTGTGTGAAAAGCTCGTTACGTCTGTGAACGACCAATTATCAGAAATCACCATGCCATTGGAAAAGAAAGAGTGCGCGCTCCTGGTGAAGCTCTATTACCAGAACAGCAGCAATAGTGTATCAGCACTGCGAGAATATCGTCATTGGAAGGGATTGCGAACAGGACCCATGACGGCAAGGAATTTACGAAAGATAATGCAGAAATCCGAAGAGACAGAGGAGTTAGGTATGCTATCAGGAAGAGGACGCCGCCCGATTGCGGAGGACGTTGTCCACGAAGTGGCAGTAGCAGTAGCTGACAGAGCGTCAGTGGCCCAGTACTTAGCGACCAGTGCGCGAGCAGTACCACGTGAATTAACAATTCCATGGTCCACGGTGCTTAAAGGTTTTGCGGTCCATTCTTCACTGGTATCCGTATAAGATCCAGATCCGTAAAAAATCACCAGTTACAGCCGCAAGATCCACAAATGCCGTCAGACTTCGCATTTCGTTTCTTGGCTAAAATGGCTTTCGACGATGCGTGGCCTTGGAACATTCTGTGGACAGATGTGGCGCATTTTACGCTTGACGGCACTGTGAACATGCAGAATTGTGTGGGGTTCCTCAAACCCCCATGTGAGCATCCCGAGCCGTTGCATTCCCAGTACGTGACTGCATGGTGTGGATTCACCGCGGATTTCATTCTGGTCCATGTTTTTTTTGAGGAGATGACACCTGCAGGTCCTCTCTGGTGCACTGTTACAAGGGCACGTTACTGTCAACTCTTGTCTCGGCATGTGATTCCAGCCTTGCAAGAACGCGGAGACAACAGTTTTCATGCAAGATGGTGCAGCACCCCATTTTGGTCGCCCAGTAAAGGAATTTCTTCGTGCCCGCTTCGGCGATGATCATCGACGCAGACGGTGGGCATATTGAACAGTCACTCTAAAAGCAATAAGATATTCAATTCCCATCGTCTGTTTAAGATCTTGCAGCGCCTTTTTTCAACTGGTGGCAAATTTTTGAAGTAATTATTTTTTCGTTGGAATTCTCTTCCCCATGCTATACGTAGCTTATATACAAAGTTGCATTGCTATCCATGCAATAATACGGTCTCAAGACCGCGCAGAATTGGAGAACTTTAATTATAACCACCCGGTATAAGTTAAAAACAAAAAATGATATCAATGATTTTTAAACCTTGTTTATGTGACAGGCATGCGTTTTATTATGTTCAACTTTGTTTTAATTTCAAAAATAAAAGAATTTAGTAGTAGTAATAATAATAATAAGGAGAGGTATTTTCCAGGGAGACTCCTTGAGTCCTCTTTGGTTCTGCCTCGCCTTGAATCCATTAAGCCACATGCTAGACAACACAAAACACGGTAATAGGCTTACCTCAGGCACTCTGACACCATACAAAATCACACACTTACTCTCCATGGATGATATTAAACTCTACGCCACAAAGAACGCACAACTTACTAATTTATTACAAGTCACAACACAGTTCACCAAAGACATTGGGATGGAATTTGGAATTGACAAATGCCGCAAGCTACATATAACACGCGGGAAGACTACGAATTTGGAGGGTTTTGAACTGGATCATGGGTTGGCCATCCAATCCATGGAAGAGGGAGAGACCTACAAGTACCTGGGCTTCCAGCAAGCGCGCGTCATTGACAACGCAAACATCAAAAACGCACTCAAGAAAACTTACTGTGCTCGCGTTCACAACATTCTCAAAACACAACTCAATGCCAGAAATAAAATTAAAGCCATTAACACTTTTGCCGTTCCCACACTAACATATTCGTTCGGCATAATTTCATGTACAAACACTGAACTCGAAGCACTACAACGCACAACACGCACTACATTCACGAAACACAACATGCACCACCCCAAGTCCGCTACGGAAAGGATGACTCTTCCATGCAAGGAGGAAGGCCGAGGACTCATCAATCTCATCACCCTACACGAAAAACAAGTACACACACTTAGGGAACACTTCCACCAAAGAGCACAACACTCCTCACTCCACTCAGCTATTGTCAAGGCTGACACGCACTTCACACCCCTGGACCTCGCAAACCCTTCTCTAACGCTCACCACTCCCGATACCCACACACAGCAGCTGCGTGAATCATGGGCTCGTAAGGAACTCCATGGCAGACATTGCCACGAACTCAGCCAACCTCATGTCGACATGGAAGCGTCGAACAGATGGTTAACGAGTGGTGAGCTGTTTGGGGAGACCGAAGGGTTCATGATCGCGATACAGGACCAAGTCATCCCCACACTCAACTACAAGAAACACATTCTACATGACGCAAACACACACGACGATAGATGCAGGAAATGCCACACTACATATGAGACGATTGACCACATAAAATCAGGCTGTCCTCTTCTGTCCCAAACGGACTACCTCCACCGACACATTCAGGTAGCGTCGATCGTTCATCAACAGCTAGCACACAAACACTCACTTATTAAGAACACGGTTCCATACTACAAGTACACACCACAAAGCGTACTAGAGTCACCCTCACATAAGCTATACTAGGACGGTCCCATTCACACAGACAAAACTATACATCACAACAGACCTTACATTACACTTGTTGATAAGGTCAACAAACAGACCTATCTCATTGATATTGCAGTTCCCATCAGCAAGAACATGCAGAAAACTCACGCTGACAAGATAAGTAAATACACAGACTTAGCTCATGAGCTCCAGAAGCAGTGGAGGCAGGATCGAGTACGTGTTGTACCCATCATCCTGTCCGCTATTGGTCTGGTGCCTCACACATTGCACCACAGCCTCAGCACACTAGGACTTCATAAAAACACTTATGCACAACTCCAGAAGGCTGTGGTACTCAACACAACACGCATAGTTCGGAAATTTATGGACACAAGCACACATCCCTAACTATTCTTCCAAACATTTTTTTTTTTATTTATACACTTGGCAATATGTGTTTTGGTCCTTGACCGCCAAATTGTCTTAGCTGGGGAAACCCATGGTTTGAAAACTTTTTCGATATAATAATAATAATCGACCACGTAATATCAGGCTGTCCCCTTCTCTCTCAAACAGACAACCTCCACCGACACAATCAGGTAGCGTCGATCGTTCATCAACAACTAGCACACAAACATTCACTTATTAAGAGCACGGTCCCGTACTACAAGTACATACCACAAAGCGTATTAGAGTCACCCTCATATAAACTATACGGGACCGCCCCATTCACACAGACAAAACCATACATCACAACAGACCAGACATCACACTTGTTGATAAGGTCAACAAACAGACCTATCTAATTGATATTGC
>JAFIDM010003189.1:37797943-37815651 GCA_023159025.1 Thereuonema tuberculata | reverse complement strand
GTTATTTGTGTAAATTACACCAATAGGAATGGTTTACAAAAAATAAAAATAAAGAATTTAATGGGAACAATTCAAAAGTTCTAATCTAAAGCCTTAATTTTCTTTACAATTCTAGTAAATAATAGTAAACAATAGTGCAGCACTTTATATTAAAATATTTTTGCAAGTGTTAATATTAAGTATTAATATTTTAACCGACTAGGTAGCTACATGCTGCCTTGTGGGAAAGCGATAATTGATTAGAGCATCGAAAGGACCAGGAGGATTTTGAGCAAAGCTAAAGACGCGCGCGCGCGCACACGCACACACACACACACACTGTCGAACTAGCTTATAACGAGCGCGAAGGGACCGCGATATTTGCTCGTTACAACCGAGTGCTCGTAAAAAACGGGTTCGTGAAAAATCATAATAATTCATACATTCTTACTATAGTATATACACAGTACTTTATTTATTTTTTATTTCTGTACAGTACAAAAGAAGTTGGTTAATTTGCTTTGAACTGTCTTTTTGTCTCTTTCTTGTGTTACTGTTCTTCGGAGAAGACTCATGGCCCGAAAAACATCATCATTTGCACCCCTGGCTTCAAAAAAAGTTTGAAGTTTTTCTGCGTACTCAAAAGCCATTGAGTATGTTGGGGCGGTTCAGCTTGAAATTCTCCACATTTGTCGTTATCGTCGTCGCTTTCATTACTTTTTTCATCTGCTTTAGCGTGAATTTCAGCTACAATATCCTCGGGAGTAGATGTTTGCAGGATTTATGACTCATCACTAACTTTTGGTTGACTTCGGAATGTTAAAGGAACTTTTCCAAGAAAGGATTAGCTGAGCTGGAGAGATGGAAGTCAATAGAAATTTTATAGTTAATTTTAAGCCATAGACTTAACCTTGTACCAACCAAGTATTTCCGATTTCCTCGTTAAATCCGGGTTCTCATTAAATCAAGGCTCGTTATAAGCGAGTTCGACTGTATATATATATATATATATATTGTAACGGGACATAGGGGGGACTAACGTGGGTTCAACTAAGTGGTTCTACACTCTCATGTTGGGCGCCAACCGTTTTCTTACCGTAAAATTTACTTTCCACCCTTTCTAGGTCGTCACATCCCCGGTTAATTGCTTAGCCCTCTCGGATGTGGGGGTCACGCCGCACCGTCACTAAATTCAGGACTACTACTTCAACAACTTAAACTTTAACTCAACAATTTATTTGCCAACTAAAAATAACAGGCTTCTACTTCGAAGACTATGTCAATGCGAATTAACTTGGAAACTGTTTAGCTATCCTACTTATGCACCATTTCTCTCACTAATGCTGCGCTAAAAAAAACTAAAGCAAGGACTTTCCACAATTCTATCCATTCACTTAACTAACTGAATTCACATAACTTCCTATAGCTAGCACTGCACTAATAACGTTAAGCGTTTTTATCGCTTTTGGCTTTTCATCTTGTTTTGGCTTAATTTCACCTTGTGTGCGCATGGGTAAATTCACTACATTGCACTATTAATGTTGGAATTAGCCCCACTAATTGGACTGAATTTGACGCACTTGAACAACGAAAAGTAATTTACAGAAATAAATTTCACTCACATTATTTCTCCGGCGCGGGTATTCATGCACACTAATTTGTAGGATTTTCTCTTGCAAACTTGGAATTTCTTTTGACTTTTAGACATGGTTGCCATTCCCGTAATCGAATCAGAAAGGCAATTTCTTTTTCTTTTTCTATACCTGTGCTGAATCTTCCTTTCTTGTTTACTTTATTCAATGAATTTTCCAGCACGTTAAATTCTTTTTCTTTTTACTTTGTAAATAAATATTATTATTATTTTTCGATAGCTTTAAAATGTATTTAAGTTAATTAATAAGAGAAATTTGAATAACGAAATGTAATAATTACATCAGCGGTGAAAAATGTATAAGAGAGATGACACTGTCTCGTTTAGAAGAGTAGACATCAGTAGACAACAGTAAGAGTAATTGACAGTAAGAGTAGATTAACGTTGATTAACAGCCAGAGGACGCAGCAAGCGAGAGACGAGAGGAATCGCCGAAGCATATTACGTCACCACTGGAAGAAGGCAGTGGAGTTCTGGATGGGGAAAGCGTAAGCTCAAATTCTGGCGGTATGTTCAATAGGAAGGAAATTTAAAAGTGTGTTCAGTTGCCCCTCTCTATCTCAAATTACATTGTAATTGAAGAAGGATATGTATTGTTATTTGAATTCGTGCACAAGCTGTAGAACAACTATATGAAATTACAGAATAAATCTTCTTTGCATTATATTTTTTTTAGTAATTCTTAATCCTATCTCTCTAATATTCTATTTTTATCAAGAAAGAAATATCTTATATATAAGGGTTACTTAGAAGTGACTATAAATTGAATATTGAGGTATTAGCGATATTCAAATTATCTACTGATTAGAAAAATATAGAAAATAAAATATATAAAAAAAAAAAAAAATCAATATCAAGTGATAAGCCAGAATTTTTGAAGTAAAATATTTAGCAAATATTTACAAACTGCAAATATAAAAGTTATATCACAGACAAAGTTCACGTAATTCTAAAATTTCAAAACAATACAAAGAATCACAAAGAAACAAACATAATATATTGAATCTTTCAATTCAATCCCACACATTTAAATATAATGTTACCATAGAATTTATTTTTTGTAGGAGAGTGGAGCGTGGAAAAATGCATCCTCCCACTCGCAGCCAAGCACAATGAACGCAGCTAGCTGTCAACCCATCTGTTCGTAATAGACGAGTTGATAGCTAGCTGCGTTCATTGATAGTTGAAGAATTTTTTTTTATTGATTAATAGTTATAAGCAACTTAATTATACTCAATAGTTATAAGAGATATCCTTCAATCAAATATGAGAGGCCTTTTCAAAAATTCAAAAATTACAGCAATGGACATCTGATATTTCCAATCTACTAGATAACAGCTACTAAAAAAAAATTGTAAAAGTGAGAATAATAACTGGTGTGAAATTAGTTGCTGTAACGGTATGTAGGCTTCCAGCAACAGTTTCCCTGCCTCGAAAAAAATGACACGCATGGAGTCAGTTTTTACACATTTTATAATCTTTTACGTATTTATGATGAGAGCAATCTTGAATTAAATTTGCGAAACAATGATTAATCAATTGATTTACTTCATTTAACATTTTTCTTTACAAAATTAGGTTTTTGAAAGCAAAAAAAAAAAAAAACATTGTACTAAAAAATAAAATTAAGGGCGTTTTGTCGGTTCACATTTCTCGCCCCTTGTGGAGACCAATACTGTAACCCGAGGGTCGGCAGAAAAAAAAATTAAGGGCGACCCATTAAAACCTAAACTCACCTAAGGAGCGTTGGAAGGTTATCCGCTAGACAAAGACAGTCGGCCGTCCAGTGGAAAAAGGTGAATTTTTTCATGGACAACTACTGACGCGAGCGATTTGAAATTTGGATATGCTTTAGTTTAGAGTGTCTACTATATAGTAAATATTTTTTTTATTTCTATCCGGAAAAATGCGGACAGTCGACTGTTTCCGCGGACAGTGTCCGCATTTTTACGAATAGTCGGAAATAAATACTCTATTCCTAGGTGTTTGGGCCTCTGAAGACGATGGTGAAGTCCGTTTGCCGTCCGACCTTCCGTTCGGGAGTTGTTAGGGGAGATAGACAAGGACGGACGGACTTACAGGAGAAATGGATAGTTAAAAATTTGGGTTAAATTTTAGATTACAGTACCCCAATGGCGCCCAATAGCCGTCGCGCTATTTTGAAGACGGCGGATAATGCGAAATGAACAATTAACTAGTAAAAAGTAGAATGCTTATTTCAAAATGGTTTTGCACGATCTTTTACTAGAAAAACTAACCCTCATCTGGCTAACTGCAATCTTGAGATAGTAGTATGCAGCAAGTCACCAGAGCGGGTGGCCATTGGAGGTACGGTAATCTAAAGTTTTACCATAATTTGAAATCAAATTATTCAAATTTAATATAACAAGGCTCTTTTTTGGAGCAGAAAATTATATGAAACAGAACGCTTTCGTTAAAATGTTAAAACATTAAAACAAATTTTCGAAATGCTTCTCTCAAACCAGCAACATCATGTTAAA
This sequence comes from Thereuonema tuberculata, assembly GCA_023159025.1. Taxonomy (NCBI): domain Eukaryota; kingdom Metazoa; phylum Arthropoda; class Chilopoda; order Scutigeromorpha; family Scutigeridae; genus Thereuonema; species Thereuonema tuberculata. The sequence continues at coordinate 37,811,520 of JAFIDM010003189.1, read as the reverse complement.
ATTACGGTTATACACGCACTTGCAACCAAAAGTGGGGATTTGCAATCCAAACCACAGGAATCTGAGGGGAAATCCCCCTTTTATTGTATGCCTCTAGCAGTGTACTGAGCACTTCTATTGTGTGTGGTTTTGCCCTGGGCTTTTTGACCAACACAGAAATGGATTCTGTTTCGTTTTAGAAGTCAAGTGAAGACCCCTCCAGCTCCCGTAAGTAACTTCTCCCCTTTTTCCCCTCAAATTCCCGTGGTTTGGGCTGCAAGTCCCCACTTTTGGCTGCAAGTGCGTTACAAGTGCTTTTTAAAAATACAATTACGAGCATAATACAAATCAACTAAATATATTTACTGTAATACGAGAAGGCCAACGATAAAAAGAATAGAAATAATTTTGGATCATGATCATAACATTTGTGGTGTTTCCTGAAATAATAAAACTTTACGCTACCTTGCATCAGATGGTTATCAAAATGGCCATTTATATTTATAATAGTACTACGCTAACCTTAAGAATTACTCCATTTCTTTAAACAAATGCAGAGCAATTGAAAAAACGATGCTGAACCAGTCTATTTGTGACTGGTTAAATTTTAAGTTTTTATAATTCTATGAAGTATATGTTCCTTAATTGATAATAATAAATATATCTCCTTAAATAGGAAATGTTTAACGTAAATACAGTGTTACCTCCGAATAACGGACAGTCACGGGACCGGAAGTTTTGTCCGTTATTGGGAGGTGTCCGCTATTGGGGAGGACTGTCTTTTTTTTATTTTTTAGCTTATAGCATGTCATTTAATGAAAAATTACGTAAAATCTTAATTAAATTTCTACAATTATCATTGCGGTATGAGAGAATATGAACAATTGCAAATTATTTACTATATTTCTTTTTAAATGAGTGCTAATCCGTTCGTCTTACTTAAATAATGATAAAATTAATTACAGCATATAGAAAATTAATTTCTAGCCATCCATTTGATGCCTTAAACGTATCCAACCCTAAAGTTTGACCGGCTTTTTCTTGAAGGAAAACACCGCTTTTAGGTATTTTGTTTGCACGAGCAGAGCGGAACCATTTTATCACCACTTCGTCGATTTTGCTTGTTTCAGTTTTACGAAACTTCAAATTCTTCGAATTTTCGTTTGAATTCACCATCCACATTTTTCTAATCTCATCTTAGTCCTAAACGTTCAGCAAGACACTCAGCTTTTCTTTTTCAGCAACTTTAAGGACATCAATTTTTTCTTTCAGTGCCAATCTCTTCCTTTTTGTCGCCATTTTAATTCGCACTAAATTTAATCAACACGTTTATAGGATAGCTTTACGAGGGATTGATATTTACAAAGCAACTGCAGTGAAAAAAAGGGCCTCAGATTCGTGCATTGAATCAAGGGACACCGATACAATGCATCAATGTATGGGACACCGATGTAAATACAACCATGATGCGTTTGTCGAAATGTTAATCGAAAAAAAAAAATAAAAAAAAAAATTTACAGTTAAAATAACTGTCCGCTATTTGAAGTGGATAATATGGAATGTTCTATTTTAAGGGACTGGGACCCGCAATAATGTCCGCTAATTAGAGGTGTCCGCAATTCGGAGTGTCCGTTAAAGGAGGTTTCACTGTATAATGAAATCTGAAAAAGGAAAAAAAAAAACAAAAAAAAACCCTGCCCATTATCTGTATTCCCTTTTTTTCACAGATCTGCCGGTTTTTTTCTCCCCAATTTAATTTCGGTGAAATTATGAATGATGTTCAACAACATCATTTACCCCAAAAGAGGTCGAATCGATATACAAAAAGGTATTGTTTAAATTACACAGAAAGTACTATTTTTAAGAATATGGGAGAAGAATTTGTAAAAAGTTTTGAATATATAGATGCCGTTTTGTAAAAATAAGAAAAGTGCAAAGTTGAGTAACGAAATAATAACAGTGAAAAGATTATCTAAATACACAAAAAATAAAAAAAATAAAAATAAAGAAATAAAGAAAATTACTCAATCGGTTTCTTCGGATAGTAGATTTGTGCAAATAACTTGTAATTTGTAATTAACAATGATGGGTGAGACCAGTGTTTACTAAATGACATCCTAGAAGAGCTGTTTCATTCTCTTTGGCGATCGTCAGCTAGGAGTAGTTACCAGTAAACAGCGAGGTCTCGAGACAGAGGCTAATAGGAACAATCATCGGAGTTAATGTGGAGCCTCCAAAAGTTTAAACAAAAAACAAAAAATTCATTTAGATAGAGTGGAATCAATCATAGATACCAGTGGCGTATTGAGGGGAGGGGGGGGTTGGCAGGGATTAAATCCCCCTCCTCATTGCATTTGAAATGGAAGAAATCTAGGATTTCGAACCTACTTTTTTTGGTAGGAAAGGTCATGGTTTGTCGGCTACTATCCTGGCATTTTTTTTACTTGGTTGAACGAGTAAGATCTTCATAACCTCTCCCATTTCCGTGCTGGATGCATCTATACTGTTGAAACAGGAGAATCTTAATACTTTCATCTGTGTTGCTGTAAAGGGTTCCTCCAAAATTCTGGTAAATGCACATAACAGCATGTTATATAATCGAGTAAATAATTCTAAGAAAAGAAGTTTAATTGAAATTAAATCATGTGGCTTAAAAAATTTATCTTAAACATGTGGAATTTAAGGGTAACTTTGGGGACTTAACAGAAAATTAACCAAAAATAACATAAGGTAACAATGGGTTTAGTCAATAATAAATCATTGTTTCATTTTGACTCGTCTGCTTATTCATTAGTCAGTTCAGTTAAAATGCCAACAATGTACAGAAGACGACGCGACGGTGGATATCAAGATGTTTTAACTATAATCCGGAGAACTCGAAGAATGCTAAGAAGTTAAAAAAAGAACTTGGGCCGAATTCTTCCTTTGAAGCCTAGACGACTTTTCATGATAAGAATTTTGAAATAATTTAGTTCTATCTAATATTTCTTCAGAACTCTTAATGTATATGCATCTCATTCATCATAAAAAATCATAGGAATCAACGTCAACCATCTTCAAAAAGGTGAACAGACCGGGGGCTGATGGGAGTTTTTTGAATGAGGAATGATTTAATAGAAGAAAATCGGGCAGCTAAATTTTGATGATTAATTAGCGATTTACGACTTCTGAGCAGCTATGAGTGTTTACGCAGTTAATGAACCACCCTCAATTTTAATGTGAGCTTCGCGCGCACCTCCCTAAATGATAAAAAATGATAAAGCGAGTAGTTCTTAAGTGTTTGTCTGATTTTACTTTGTCGATCCGCAAAATTGTTAAATGCGCAAAATTGCTTTACGAAATTTTAAATTAAAACAAAGCATTAAAGACATTTTTGTCAAGCCAAAATGACCCAAGTTGACGGCAATTAAAGTTATATTTTTTACTTGATTGATTAAACCCTCTAAGTAAAACTGGTTTCTTAACGATAAGTATCTGCCCTGTAATAGATTCTTTAATTTTCAAATCGTTAATTCATAATTTTTTTTTAAGAGAAACAAAACAACTAATTCATTTATTCCTTCTGAGAATTATTTGTTCTTTCTTTGTAAATGTCGTTTTCTTTGAAATCAAGGTAAGTATATTTTTTTTCTTTCTTTAACGTCGAACCTACACATTTAATAAATTATTAAGAACGACAACAACATCCTTTAAATTGGAAAAAAAAAATACTTTTTACCATATTTTTGTCAAAGAAACAAAAAAAAAAAAAAGATGGAATTAGGATTGAATTTAAAAAATACAGTAGTATGAAGGGCGAATCAGATCACCCTAATTAGAGCGTTCTAGATCAGAATTTGCATAACAATAGGCTATAGGGCAATTCAGAATAAAATTTGTATATTAAGGTTGGATTGACATAGAAACGTGGATTTTTAGGGCGTTTGAGATCAAAAATTAACATAATGAAAAGAAAGAGGTAAAGTGAATGAGGAAAAATTTGCATATAGGGTGATTCAGATCTTAATTTTCTTAATAGGGCGTTTGGGATCTGGATTTACATTGAAAAGTGAAGTTTTAGGGCGTTTGAGATCAAAATTATCATAAGGAAACGTAGGGTGATATAGATCAGTATTAACATACTCCGTACCTTAATTTGCATAATTAATGAGTTTAGGAATAATTGAAAGAAACCTAGGTTGTAATATATCAAACTTCATGAAATTACTAGGAGAATCGAATAACTGTGATTTATTTTAATTCTCCATATCTTAATTTGTATAATTAATGAGTTTTGGAATAATTGAAAGAAACCGTAGTTGTAATGTATGAAACTTCATGTATTTATCATTTTAATGATTCTTATACAATATATTTCTTTCTTTTCTTTAAGAAAATGAAATATCAAATTTCATATATTTATAATTTTTTAATTTGTATAGTGTTACTATTACTTTTTTATATTCTTCACATATTACATGATTAATGAAAGAAACTTATTTTCTTTAGTCTTGAAGTTTTTCATTTATCTTTAATAAATATTTTTTGTTTTGTGAATGTGTTTCTTTCTTTTATTTCTTTTTTTTCTGTAAGTTTTTATCGTAGGAAACTTGTGAATTGATTTTTCTTCTTTTGACTATTAAGGTTTTAATCTAACTTTGTTTCTGAAAGTACTTTTGTAAATATGTTCACCTTTTTACTGTAAGTGTTTTTTTATTCAAAGAAAATTGTGAAATGTGTTGCTTCTTTTGACTATAAACATTTTAACTTGAAAAATGTTGGTTTTCTTTTACATTATTTTTTTAATAGTTCTTTACGGAAAACTTTGTTACTTCTTTTAACATTAATTTAGGGTGTTTTGAGAAAGTAATGATTTTAGGTTTGGAATTGACTCACACTGATATTAGATTCTATTTTTTTTCTCTTTATTAATATAAAGTGATTACATATAACAGAATATACAGGGCTTCGAGTTTTATAAAAAAGAACACTAAAAAATGTTGTTAGTGTGTTTCAAAATGATAAAAAGGAAAAAAAAGAACATTAAATTATATTCTCCATACAGATTTATTTTTTGGAAAACAAAAAAGAAAAATATGAAATCAGAACGAATAATGTTAATTCTAAATCTGAATAATTTTATAGAAAGAAAGTAGTAATAGGGGAACCTGGGTCAATTGTAACACGGGGCAATTGTAACAAGCGCTCTGTAGCCTAAGCAAACTTTCATTGAATCCCAATTTTTGGCATGGGGATTCGTCTTATATACAAGAATGATTCACCGAAAAAAAGACATCGGCCATTCAATTTGTTCTGAAGATAATTACAAAAACATGGTTTTTACTGCTAAAAGTAAGTTTCCTTAGTCGTACTAATTATCAACTGCAACCAAATGTATTAAGAGATAAAAATGTGACAAATATATATAAAGAAGAAATGCTACATTTGTGTCACAAAAAACGCTATGGCTGTATCCTGCGCTAAATAATTGAACACCACATGTGAATTGAGCTGTTGGGGATGATTGTAACATTGCTGATGGGAACAATTGTAACAGCGTTGCAATTGAGCCCATTCTTTATATTTTTGTTTTTAGGCCAATATTCTGTATAGATAGGCCTACATTTTAAAATTTAAATTATATAATTACATTAAATAAACATTAAATTACATTTTAAAGTGGAAAAATATTATGAAATCAAACCTTGCAAAGCCTGATGAATAAATAAAGATATAAATATATGATTAATTAAAAAAATATACAATATTATCCTACTCATTTTATTTACATGAGCCCAACTCATATTTATTTAAAAGCCTATTGAAATAATTATAATTATATAATTACAATATACAAAAACAAAAGCAACAATATCAAGAGCATTGCAAGTAGGGATATCTACATGCCAAAACGGAAAGGCAAAGGGGCGGTCAAAGAAAAAAAAGACTCATCAAAATAACTCTGCAAAAAGATTAAGACTAGTAATAAGGCTGCAATAGATTCCTCAAATGAATAAAAGGAAACATTTTGCTTAGTGTACTGTGAAGATTACAGAAACAGCAAGCCCAATGAGAAATGGGTTCAGTGCCAGTCTTGCTCCGAATGGGCACATGAAGATTGCACTCCTGGTGAAGCAGTATATTACTGCCAAAATTATGATTCTGATGATGATGATGATTGAAATACAGAACATTGTAAACAAAAAGTAACCTTGGTATACTGTATTATCTCAATTTCATTTCCTTCTGCGATCTGTTACAATTGCCCCAGAGTTGGGGCCAAATGTAACACTTGTAGTGTGTCCGTTTAAACATAGTTTTTGTCACTTATATCGGTTTGACGAGTTGTCAATTTTTGTGTAAGTCCACCTGATGTTGAAGAAACCTTACAAATTTTTTATTTCTGTATATGTCTGATTATTTTCCTGAAAAAAATATATTACTGAAAAATGTTACAATTGACCCCGGTCTCCCCTATAAAATAAAATCTTTTTTTTTTATTTTTGAAAAGATGAAGCGACTAGGGTATTTTTTTTTTTAAATACTTAAAGTTGCTTACTTTCAATAACTATTTATAAAAGTTCCAGCAGAGCAGATATAACTTCCAAATTAATTTTCACTATTGGGCCTTTATAGTTCGCTACTTCGATTTAATGTTTTTCACTTGTATGCTTAACTAAAGTTCACTTGAATACGTCAATGACCTTTCACCTGTGTGAATACTTAAGTTCACTTCGATAAACTAATGGTTTTTCACTTGTATGAATACTTAAGTTCACTTCGATAAACTAATGGTTTTTCACTTGTATGAATTAATAATTCCTTACTAAATGATAGTGGCTCAGTTCTTAAACTTTCAATAATTCCTAGAATCATTACAGCTTAATGCGCACGATAATGTTATCTTTCCGATTACTAGAATGCACAAACTTAAAGTTCACTCCGTCACTAATGCCCAAGTGCACCAAACTTCAATTAACTTTGACGGCTGCATTGTGGACGTAACTAAAATTAGTGGGGGGGGGGTGCTGCTGCAGAAAAATTTTAGACTTTGTTTTAAAATTGTGTGAAAGAAAACAAACATGTATAAAAAGAAATTTATCAAGTTTATAAATAAATTTTCTTTTTATACACGTTTGTTTTCTTTAACACAATTTTAAAACAAAGGCTAAAATTTTTCTGCAGCAGCACCCCCCCCCCCACTAATTTTAGTTACGTCCACAATGCAGCCGTCAAAGTTAATTGAAGTTTGGTGCACTTGGGCATTAGACTTGAAACTTTACTTTTCATTAACTTGAATTAGGCTGAAGCAAAAGGAAGGGTTAACGTGCTGACAAATTCACTGAAAAATGTCTGTTAAGCCCAGAGTGAAATAGCTGTTCCCTAATCCACCCCGTAAAAATGAATCGGAGAAGGCAATTCTTTTTGTTTATTCTTGTGCTGGGCTTAACAGACATTTTTCATTGAATTAGGCTGACTTTGGCTAATTCGCTGATTAATTACTTTGCAGTTCACTAATAAAATTATTCACGCTTCGAATAATTTATATTGATTCACTTTAATAATCTTCTAGTAATTTCTCTTTAACAATTTAATGTTAATTCACTCGTTGAAATTATTTTCTTCCGTCGACTAAATTACGTTCACACAGACCGTTTCTTCTTTTAGTCTTTTCCCAATCCAAAATAGGAAATAAATAATTTCGTCACTTACAGTTTTTGCGTTCAGTCAAATTAAGTTTCCTTCCGTTAATTGTCCTCTATCCAGCGTTGCCTTCGCTGTTGGTTCCTTCCAAATTCTGTCCTAGAATCCTTACGCAAATCCTGTAGTTCTAATCGGAGCAATTTGTCTAATTTAAACTCGCCGCCACGCTTGTATCTCGTACAAGCGGCGATACACAATTCTCTCTTCAGAGTTCTGACACATCACAAGTTCTTGCCTGACGTCATATGCTTAACCTGGCGGCTATTTCCATTTCCACTTAAGGGTCCGGGTTAGTAATGGGACTGACCCATAATTATAATTCTTAATTCACTAAAACAGAATATTGTGATTTATTTTACTCCAAATAAATTAATCTTTTAATTTACTCTTAATATAAATTTTTGTTTGAAGCTATGATAAAAATACTTTTAATAATTCAATAATATTTCGGGGGCGAAATATTTACTTTATTATTACACCTTCAATTTTGTTGAATAAAATCGTAATAAAACGAAATAAAAAAATAAAAAATTAATTTTTACTTATAGTTGATATTACATGTTTCAGATAAATAAAATCAAAAAAATTTGCATTCCTTAGTCCTGTGTCTACTACAAAAATGATGAAGATATTCAATCTTTCTTTCTGAAGGTACTTTTTGTTTATTATTTTAATCCTTTTTACTGAACTCTTTTTATTCTAAGAAAAAAAATGTAAAATGTGTTGCTTTTAATATTTAAACTTGAGAAAATGATGGCTATTCTTTTACCTTGAAGTTTTTTTTTAATAATTATGTTTTTTTTTGTTTATTTGATTAATGGAAGATTTTGTTATCATAATATTTGTTTTAAGGAACTGAATTATTTATTTCGACGTTTAAGTTTTAAGTTTTCTTTAGGTATTGAATAAGTAAATTGCAGTCATCTTCTGAATGCTAAGTTTTCTTTTTCTTTTATCTTTTTTAAGTTTAAATTATTACACCTTTCATTTAAAGAAATGATTTTTTGGAATGAGAACGTTTGGAAATATAATTTATATTTCATTAAACTGAATAGATTGGTGATGGAAAATTTTTAATGATTGGGTGAATCTACGGAAAACCTGAAATTCGTGTCACAGAGCAATAAATTGAAAATGATTGAAAATATTTGTCATTTTTCAAAATCACGCATTGAAGTACAAAATATACTATAGTTTAGTATATTTTTTTTTTAAATTTTATGAAATTTCCAAAAAAAAAGTTGTCCACAAATGGTGATTCGTCACTTCCGTGGACTGTCATAAGCTACAGTTGGATAGCTTCTAAAGATCCAAACTGCTTTATTTTTTAATATTTTTCAAATAATATATATATTGTGAAATCAGAAAATACATAAATTTAACATAATATTGAGTGAAATTTTTTTTCGAATTATCAGTAAAAAGTTTTTGCAACCTCAAGTCTTGTCACAATTTTTTGCCATTACTTTTGTGGACATTCTTAAACTTTCTAAAAAATCCACCCGATGCGCTAGTTGTCTTCCATTTCACTTAAAAACAAAAGTTTACACGGCGATTTTGGATTAGGAAGTGATTTTATTCGTCCGAGTCGCACATTTGTCAGGAAAATATTACCTTTTTATTCATTTTTCGTCATTTGCACAGCTCATCCCGTCACTTCTGTGGTCATGTTTAGAACCTAATTTTTCTATGGAAAAATGATTATTTCTAGGCATGATAATTGAAATATGGTAAACTTAATTTTCTGAATGACTTGTGTTCCTAACCTCAAAATGAAGAGCACAAGGGTCAAGAAACTCGTCACTTCCGTGGACATCACTTCCGTGGACATTTGGGGTCCATGGAAGTGATGATCATCAACAATAGCGGCTACTATGTTTTTCACGAAGACTTGTCTTTCACTTCCAGTCTTTGTTAAATGCCAATAAGGATATTTATAATTATATAAATATATATAATATAATATATGATATATGTAATTATATATTTACATTTTTATAGACGTTTAAGATTGACAGTCTGATTCATTTTTATTGTACATGATTTTCTCTTTTAATAAAAAGTTATTTTAATTCATAAATTAGTTTTCTATTTATTTATTTTATAGTTTTTCCCACGTAAATTCACTATTTCGAATATAATTTATATTAAAATTCGACATCATTATTAACACAGTCACTTATGTGGACATAGCCTACCATCATTTTTTTTTAAATAACCAAAATGCGTTGACCTGAACCACATATATCATGGATGTAAGATTGTCAAAAGCAATCATCTCAAGTTTTTTGAAAAAGAAATCTTGAAATTTAAAATCTCAAAAATTTTTGACTGAAATTGCAGGTTTTCTGTAGAATCACCCGATTACATCTTTTATTTTAAGTAATTTTCGGATTATTTGAGGGATGTATTATTGTGGATAAATCTTACAAAGGAATGTAACCTAATTCCTAACTTGACTTGTTAACAGAGAATACTATCAGTTTATGTTCATAAAAACAAATAGTTTTATTTTAAAACTTAAAGTTCTTATACATTTATACTAACACTGAACGCCCACTGATTGCAAGATACTCTTTTAAAGTTCACTTCAACTAGAAAAGTTCATCAATATATATCAACTTTATGACGTAACATGATCTACTATTCCTTTAACATATTACAGTAAATATTAAGTCTTTTTCACTCTTTAAGAAAATCATTCCTTTTAAACGATTCTCGTAACAATGTTAATCTATCGTTGACAATTCTTTTCAGAGTTCTGTAAACATGGAAAAAACATGACTTACTTAAATTTTTCCTTGAACAAAGTTCTGCAACTTTTATCCGTCAATAAATCCTGAAAAATGTGTGTGTATCACGACACGATATGATGAACACATTTGGCATTTCAGAATTAAACACAAATGTCTCCGGAATCTAATGGAACTTTGTTTCTATGGTAACGGTTGTTAATCTGAGATAATCCTTTATTTGTGAATTAATATTCATTGTGAATTCACAAATATACTTCCTTAGAAACTTCATAATAACTTGAGATTTCTGTAATAAGCAACGTATATACTTTTCTTTCATTGCTATAATACAAGAATAAATATTAACTTCTTGAACTTTTCCTTCACGTCGTTCTTCGACGACATAACACCAAAAAACTGCTGCGAACTCACAACAACACAATCACGCCAAAAGGTGAAAAGTATTGTTAATACAACAAATTGATAACGAAATTAACTTTCTTTCTTAAACACTTATTCATCAATTGTTTTTATGAATAGTCACTAATTCTTATATTTCACTTTCACTATAATAATTGTAAACACTTGGATGTATAATCAACAGTTACAGCTGCGACCATTTGAAGAGCTGGGGAATGGAATTGTCATGGATCTACTATCCGTCGAGCTCATCGTTCGACCAAGTTTTCATCATTGGGGAGGACGTCGACCTACTGGTCCTCCTCAACGGCTTAAGCTTTGGACATCCGAACGTGAACTTCCAGAAAGGCGGCAGTGGTGGGTCAGAGAGCGCCCAATATCCAGCAAATTCCTTCACGAGGGATGGTTTTGTTCCTGCATGCCATCAGTGGGTGTGACGCCACCTCTGCCCTTTTCTGGCAAGATAAGATGAAGTGGCACACCCAAAAAAACAAAAAAACAAAAAAAAAAAAACCCACTGGATAGATTTCGCAAGCATTTTCCTTGATCCCAACTCCAACCAGGACAAAGTATGAAATGCTGGCGAGAGGATTTTGCTGAACCTCTACCGAGATAATAGGCATTTGTAAAATCGGCAGCAACGTCCAAAGTCAACCTTGCCCGCCTCCCACCCACCACAGAGACTGCAAACTATCATTTTTGGAGGACCTACCACCAGGTGCAAAAATGGTTGGGAGTCGACAAAAACCCGTGTGCCTGGGGATGGGCCACCAGCGAACAAGATCTCAAGGCAGTCACAATGTGCGCTCCTCAGACCCTGCTTAGAATGGTGGCTTGCAAATGCAAGAAAGGGTCCTTAGGCCCCTATTACACTAGGCCGCCAGGCGCCGCAGCCAGCTCTGCCACCGGTGACTCAGTCGGCGACACGTGCAAGGCAACCGGTGGCGCAGCCAGTCACTCGTTGTTCGGTCCTACGGTAATTCGGTAGTTCTCGCCAGCCGAGCAGTCTGTTTTCTGTGTTGGCTGCCAACGTGGTCGCGGGGAACGGCAGCCAGTCAGCAGCCAGTTTGTGGCGACTCCACCGGCTGCCCTAATCTAATAGGCTCCATAACAATCAATGCCCAATGACGAGCAGCGTCACCAGTGTCGCGGCTGGCTGCGCCGCCTGGCGGCCTAGTGTAATAGGGGCCTTAGGGTCGTGCACTTGCAGAAGGGCACGGCTCAAGAGCTCTGTCCTACGCTCCTTTTGCCACGGGCACAAAGTTGCACAAACTTCACCCATATCGTCATGGACGAGAAGGACGAGATTGTGGACGACCCAATACCATACGACGACCCACCTCCACCTCCAGAAAACGTCGTCCCTCCTCCCCCTCCCTCCCTCCCTCCACTGAACCACACTGGATGAGATCCGGACCTTCCAGAAGGGCGAAGTTCTAACCTACTCCGGTGTTATGCTTGACTGTGTAAATAATATTTTGTAGTTTCCATTTATGTTTATGTAGTTTATTTTATGTTTATTTGCTTAGTGTATGTTTCTTTGAAGTCATATCTTCCACCTAAACTGTTAAATTCACATTCTTGCATGTTGTTTTACAGAAATGCATACCAACAGTATTCAGTACAATGTTGTCATCTTCGGATTTCTTAAAATCCGATTTTTATTATTTTTTTCGTTTTTGAGGCAATTGTGAGGTCTGGAGGCACCATTTTGGAATCAAATTGAAGCTAATTCCATTCTCTACAAATTCCTTTCTCATGACTTTTCTCTTGGACGATTAGTTTAGCCACTACGTGTCTTGGAAAATGACCCTACCGATAAATTTTCACTTTTTGGAAAAACTCGCCCATCTTTGACTGGCTGTATCGTCGCAACCAATGAACCTAGAGAGCTAGGATTGGGCTCACATTGTCGCAAATTTAGTTTGCTTTACAAAAGTATCGAGTGAAAATACCCGACAAACGCTTTGTTACGGTAGGTTTTTCCAAAAAAATGAAACAAGTGCCAGAATTTCGCAGTTTTTCGAACACCACGGGAGTAGCACAGGGTTTTCAGCGTTACAAACTTGGGTATAAACAACTCTCAGGGGTACTAACAACAAATAAAAAATCGTAGATACTTGCGCGTTTGCGATGTTTGCCTTTTTTTGTGTCGATACTGACTGGCCTAATTAGCGGCCCTTAGATTACAGCTTGCCTGTAAAACATAAAGGAATGGTCTTGCATGTATATGCTCTTGCTTTTAATTATTTTGTTTTTACAATTGTGAATATTATGGGACCGCTTTGCTTTTGTTTAAAAGCATTAATTACCTTGTTTTAATATAATTAAAATGTTTCAACAGACAGAGGTTCCGTATGGGAAACCCATTAACATGGACATTGTGCAATTTGTATATGAATAAGTTTGAGAATGACTCGAAAGTAGTCTTAATTTACTTTGTCCCATTTTAAGACCACGTCATCTCAAACTTATTCATATTCAAATTGCACAATGTCCTTGATAATGGGTTTTTCATTAGGAAGTCTTTCATCTGCTGAAACATTTGGAAATTGTTAAAGAAACAAAAAGATGAAATAGTTTAAAGTAAATGAATAAAGATAGTTTGAAATGATGACTGAAGATAAAAATAATGTTAATATAAATTACAAATATAAAACTTATGACATAAATAGAGCCGTACACCTGTTTAATACTAAGAAATTTAATCAAACTTATAAATACATAAATCACAACGGTTTCGCAAGCGAGAGCTAGCTT
>JAFIDM010003189.1:37753742-37782943 GCA_023159025.1 Thereuonema tuberculata | reverse complement strand
AAAAAAAAAAAAAATTACAAACCCTCCTTCTGTTACGATAATGTACAACTGTTATAAAGCAAAATTCTCTTTTAAGTTCACTTGAACCATTTAGTAAGCCTAAGTCGCTAATTCCAAATATTCATGAAAATCAAAAATAGCTTGCTTCATCAATAATACACTGATTTAGAGAGTTGCTTTCAATTGCAGTTTTAGACTAAATTAAGCCTATTTATCATGTTTGTTCACATTGTATGTTTTAATTTTGATATTTTAATGGGGAGGATCGTTAATAATTTAAATGAAAACTATTTAAAAAAAAAAAAAACAATAAAAAAAAATCTCTGGCCTGGAGAATGTTTTTTCTACGTCGCTCCTGATCTCGTTACTTGTTTCATATTGAGTATAAGAACAAGACTAACCGGCCATTGATATAGTTTCTTAGATGATTTCTGTTCTTCAAAAATATATAAAACATAGTAAATTTCTGCGCTTTTGTTTTTTAATGATTAAAAACTAAAATCAGCAATTCAAAATATTATATGAGATTAAAAAAAAAAATCTTTGTGATCTGTAAATAATTATTCTTCGTTATAGACGTCTTATAGAAAATTCCAGAATAGCGAAGTCTGATGTTTACATTTTTTACCATGACTCTCTCTTTTATTTAATTCCCTTCGATTTTATTTGAATGATATATAATGATTTCATCTGTCAACGAAATTTCCTAAAGAAAATAAACTAAAAAATATCATTTAATTTATGTTCAAGAAAAAATAAAGCTTAACATACATAAATAAATTCTAAAATTTGCAAAATTGAAATAAAAAATAGGTTCCCACACCCTGATCTTTATCACGCTTTCTGAGCTTATCATCAAGGGTAAATCTGGCTGATGAAGCCTAATAAGGCTGAAACAACTGTCCCAGATTCCCGAGATGATGACTTAGGGCACAAGGACCTAGTTTTATTTCGATGTGCATTTTTGAGTTAATTTTTGAAATTAATTTATATTCTTTTATTGTCATTTAATTTCTCATTCTTGTAGATGCGTGAACTGGATTGGTTTGAAAGGATTTCAGTGTAAACTGTGTAATCGAAAAACAAATGAAGAAAACTGTGCAGCTTTCAAATATTGTAAAACATGTGACGGAACATTGAAAACTTGTTCTACGTGTCCTTCAAATAGATACGGAAAATTATGCGAAAACAGTAAGTTTGATTCATTCTTTTTATGTATTTCATTATTTAAGAAAAAAGAAAAATTCTTTGGTTCTTCTAAGATTAATAAAATATATAATTGACTCAAAAAATTTCCAATGTCTGATAATCAGTAAAATAATTGTTTATTATAGAAAATGTATGAGGATTCAAAATGAAATGTCTAATTTGAACAAAGCATTCTAAAGACCATTATAAAGCAGATGGTTTTATCAACATATACCTAAAGCGTCACAGTAAGAGAGTTACAGGAAAGAAATATGTAAACAAACGATGAAAGGCTTTATTATGCTTATATTACGGAAGTATTTTAAAATAGTAAATATTTACTCTAGGACTAGTGAAAGCCTGGCTCAGGAAACGGTTGCCTCTGAATAGGTAGAAAACAAATTACTGTAACGTTCCATTTGCTTTTTCAAATCTGCATATTGACATCGCACTGACATTTGGGTGGACATTTCAAACATTTATTATTTTGAATTTCGTTGATATCTAGGATTTGCTGTACTATTAAAGACCTTTCATTGGATTTTTATTTGCCTATATTTGCTTCCTTCTTTTAACGATTTGGATGACGCTTTTTCACGAATATAACCGCTAGAATACTGATTGAAATTAAGATAGCAGCATATGAATGAAATTTAATGATTTAAATGAACAATGAAATATCAAAATGAGAAGAAGGAAAAAGAAAAAGAAAAAAACGAAAGCCATAAATAATTTAAATCATGAAATGTGATCACGCATATCTGTGCTTTCTTGCAAAAGGCATTCGAAAATTGTCAAATTGTAATTGTGTCATCGTCACAGTTACCGCCAACACAAGTAATTGCACAGCTACGTTCACCAAGGGGAAATTCATCGTCCCTACATGAATTTCCACCAATATCGTAAATATAAAGTTAAAGTTTCTCCCTTCGATAGGCCATGGCTGGCCTGTGGGATCGCGAGAGGTCAGGCTCCCGCAGCTCGACCAACGGGACGAAGTTGGGGCCGGGGGGTCAGCCCGACGCCCGCCCGCCATATCGTAAATATAAATATAACAAATTTAACTGATTTTAAGCTAAACAACTTAAAAAAGAAAAACAAAAAAAATTACGGTCAAGCCATCGGCCTTCACGAGGTATCGGAACCTGGGTTCGAATTCGGAGTTTGAATGGCTATGTCTTCCGAACATTTCTGCGGGCATAATCAACGCCATCTTGTAAACAATCTTTTTTTCAAGATGGCGTTTGTATAATGGAATTGCCTCCTAGAATGTAATCTGGGCGACGATTCTTCGGCTAAATAATTCATCAATTTTGACCCTTGTTGAGGCCAAGAGCTGGGACATTGGAAAAAAATAATTAAAGATAAACAACAAAAAAAAACACGACTTTTTTTTTCTTTAAATTTACAAATAATAGAAATTTATTAAAATTGCTAAAATTACGATTATTTCATCAAGACTGTTAATATATCGAAATTTTCAAATTTATCGCTAAATAATTAAAAATTATAAGAAAAAATATTTTGTCATGAAAATTAATCGCATTGGCAAGATTGATTAAAGACAATTGTATTTCATATATGGGGTGGGGTAATGAATTTTCTGGTGAACTGTGGGCTATGAATTATGCTGAATATTTTGAGTAATTTTGTTTTAGTTTTAAGTATTTACAGCATGGTTAAATATAATGTGTAAATAAATTTAAGTTAAAGGATTAGCGGACTTCAGTAGTTTAAGACAAGAATCAGTTGATTTGTTTCTGTGTACTATACACAGGATGTCTGAGGTGGAAAGGTTGGGAAGTTGTAGTATCGCTCTTTCTAAGAAAGAAAAAAAAATCAACATGTGCCGTCTTCTGAACGGTTTCCGAGCTAGAGCTATTTAAATGCCCTTCCCTCCCGCCTTAATGCATGAGAATCGGTTTGATGCACGAGAATCACTGTCTGACGCACGAGAATCGGTTTGACGCGTTCATGCGATTGAATGAAGAAGAGTGGATACTAACTGCTCGGTCGCATCATGGATGTTAGTGACCGCATAAAGGAACGTCAAGTTGAACTCAGACTAGCAACGAGCCACGTTCTCACCCACGTTACAAAATGCATTGATGTTGACGGTTGAATTTTTGAAAACTCATTGTAAATATAACAAATCTGTCACTTGAAAAATGAATATTAGAAACAGTATTACGTAGCATATCTGTCTTATCAATAAATTTGCAACTGTTTATCAAATAGCTCTATCTCTGTATTTCAAATAGACCATTCGGAAAAAAATCACATGTTCATATAAACGTTTTTAGTCTTCTGATAAGATCAGCAGACTAATATTCCCGTTTTGTCTGTCCTGTAGACAAGTATCATTAAAATCTCATTAAATTATCATTAAGCACAACAATCACAACAATTGCGTCTTTTGCATTTGCAACAATCACATTTATAATGCAGCTCTACAACAATCACAATAAATGTAACAATTGCGCCTTTTGCATTCACAACAATCACATTTATAATAATAAGGAAATTAAAGCAATATCAATTATATTTTCTTATTAGAAGTTGCGAAGCATTGTGATTGGTTTACTAATCGCTTTCCCTACCTTGTTTTTTAGAATGATCGATACAACGAACCTCCCCCCAAACTTGACCCTTTCCTTCTGGAACACCCTGTGTATGTATTTCAATGTATCGTCAAAAAGGATATTGTACTGCAGAAGAAGACTAAAATTTTGAAGAAAATTGTTTTGTTGGAAGGTGGCTTCTAATTTGGCTTTTATCCCTGAATCCCACGTATGGCTAAGATGCGTATGAATAACATAAAAATATGAAATGGGAAACCAGGAATATTGAAATTAAAAACAATTAGAATGTTACGCTTATTTAATATATTCAATCAAAATTTCTTGTTCATTTTTAATTGTTAGCGGTTAGACTTTTAACAGATATCTGATTACTATTGTAATTTTCTCATTTTCTGCTGATCTTCTTGACCCTGAGTAGTGGTTTGGTAGAACAACACATTATTTTGAGATACACAATACTTCTAAAAATGTCTTCCTCAATCACAACAACGATATTTCATTTTCTTTAATAGAAAACTTCTTCAGGTTGAATAAACTGAGGACAAGAAATCTCTCTCTTCTTCCTCTGCTGAATTCGTTATGTTACATTAACTGAGATTTCTTGTCCTCAGTTTATTCAACCTGAAGAAGTTTTATGTTAAAGAAAATGAAATATCGTTGTTGTGATTGAGGAAGACATTTTTAGAAGTATTGTGTATCTCAAAATAATATTGTGATTAAAGAAGACATTTTAGAAGTATTGTGAATCTCATGATTTAACGAAAATTATAGATTTAGGAACTCATTATTTTATCAACTGAATCGGGTTGGGCGCTGGTAATGCGATAATGCACCAATATCCAACTTTGAATTCGCCCCTGTACAATGGGTCTAATAACAGCTTCTGATTTCATTTAGATCAGTTGAAGAGATGATTTTAATACTAGGCAGGAGACTGAGATGGAAGAAAAACAAAACAAAAACACCGTCAATATCGTCTCTGTTACATTATACTTACACAGCAGATAGTATTCCAGTTTCTGGAGTCTGAATCTTGTACCATTTAAGATAGCAAATAAAACTTCGTAAAGAATAGAGAAAGAGAATTGTCCCATAAGTAAGAGGTTTGAATTCAAATGAATCAATCGGGAACTTAATAAATCCTTGACGTTCATTTTATTTATTCATTTTAAATAAATAAAACAAAGCAATTCTGAACTTCATAATTAACACAAAACTGATCGACTCCATTTGTGCTAAATCCACGAAAGGAGAAAGAAAAATATAGTGTTTAAATAACAATTACCAAATTTATTTGTACAAAACTTGCAAACAGGTATTATAATTTTAATTCAAGGAGATTATTGTTATCTTCGGATGGCAAATGACCGCTCAAGAACTAAAGACAACAAAATAAACAATATATTGTGCAAATCAAATCCTTGGGCAGATAAACGCTCACCACAAAAGAAATTTGACCACAAAGAAAGAAAAAAAATAATAAATAAATAAAATAATAATAAGAAGAAACCCTCCAACGGGTCATTTTATTATGAATTGTTTTCTTTTGTTCACCCGTTAGAGGGTTTTTCATATTATTAATTTATTTATTTATTTAATTTTTTTTCTTTCTTTATGGTCAAATTCCTTTTCTGTAAGATGTTAGCTGCCCAAGGATTTAATTTCCATAATATATTGTTGCTTTTTATTTTGTTGTCTTTAGTTCTGGAGGGGTCATTTCCCATCCGAATAATATATTTCTCTTCCCCTCGTACACCTTTTGGGTCTTGCACTTGATGAGTAGCCTTGGCTGATGAGGGCCTAATGAGCTCGAAACAGCTGTCCCAAGGTCTCAGCTTGACTCAAAAGGCATTCCGTTATCATTTTATTAAGATTATTATAACTTTCATTGATTTTGATTCGTATTTACAGGTTGCGAGTGCTTTAATGGAGGCGAATGCCTTGAAGGAGGAACATGTAAATGTCCACCCAGTCATACTGGCGCCAAATGTGAAAAACCTTTAGGTAGGCAAAAAAAAAAAATCATCATTTCTAATTTTATTAATTTTAAAATTAAAAAATCTAAACTGAGTTGTAACTCTAATTTAAAGAAATTATAAGTGTCTTCCATTTACAATTTCTTTAAGCAAAATGATCACATTGATTCAACTCACATTACGTTTACTATTATCTACCTACTTGTCTTACAAGAATACAGTGTAATTAAATTCATTAAAATTGGATTGATAGAAAGCTGTCATACAGAACATAAGGGAATTAAAAAATATGAATAAATTACTTTCAATAATAAATCCATGCATATCTTATATACTCAGGCAATTGTCTTAAAAAAAATAAGCTTTAATATTAATATTAATATTAAGCTTTAAAAATTATAACTTAGAAATTAATTCTAATATTATTAATAATTGAAGAATTTTAACGTTCAAATTTAACATGTGAAATAATTTCTAAATAAACAAAACCTCTAATTTGAAGTTCATATTTAATTTGAATTAACACATAATAAAAACTCTGTAATAAATATGCAATTTAAAATGATGAAAAATTTAAAAAGGCAAAAAAAAAAAAAAAAAAAAAATAAAAAAATAAATCATTACAAAGGACAGTTTCGACCCGCATAAGAGTATAGTAAAAGAGTCTATAAGGACCTATGAGAACTCCCTGAATATAAATCAGAATTAAGAAAAAAAATGAAAGAAAATTTGGGAGTAAACAAGGTAAACGCATCAGTGTTTTGATAAAAATAAAAATGAGTTAAAACGAAAAATTAAACAATGAATGTATTAATGTGTAACTGTTACAAATAAGAATAAATATTTATTTATTTATTTATTTATTATTTATTTATTTATTTTTATTTTATTTAATTTTTATTTATTTTTTAATTTTTATTTATTTTTTACTTTATAGTAGGCCTATTTATTTTTTATTATTTATTATTTTTTATTTTTTATTTAGTTTTTAGTTATTTATTTTTTATTTATTTATTAGTTATAATTTTTTTATATTATTTGTTATTATTATTTATTATCTCTTATTTATTATTTTCTTATTAAATCTGTTTCTAATGTTTTGTGCAAAAGGTCGCTTCGTATAGAAAAATTAAATACTTAGCTTTTTAAAAAAAATCAAAAATTGCTAGGGATTTTGAAAACTGTTTTTCATGATGGAGAATTCTTTCCCTCGTACGCCTTTTGAGTCTTACACTGGCTGATTAGCTCTGGCTGAGGAGAGACTAACAGGCTCGAAACGGCCGGCCGTCCCAGAATATCAGCTCGACTCAAAAGATGTTCTTTTTCAAAATAAGGACCTAAAAATTGCTCGGAATTGTAATTTAGGAACGATCTAAGTTTTAGATCAATGCAAGTCATCTGATTGAAAAAAATTTAAAAAAAAGTTACTTTTTTTTCAAAAGTAACAAAGAAAATATCTTTGGTTACATTCACTTAGGGCTTTGCTGGATTTGATCATTTCGCTATTACTTTTGTTTTTGCCTTTTGTAGTATATCACAGTAATGTTATTTTTTTTTTCTACCTTAGTTTGTCCAATTCTCACCGCTCCTAAAAATGGATCAGTCACATTTGATTCTGAATACCTTAAGGTGGGAAGTGTAGCAAGCTTTTCTTGTGAAGAACAATTCGAAATTAATGGATTCACGACACTGTACTGTTTGGAAGGTCTCATTTGGTCTGGAAAACCTCCTGTCTGTGGTATGTGAATTAAACAGTTTAATTTCTGTCTGTGGTATGTGAATTAAACAGTTTAATTTTCTTTCTTTTTTTGTAAATTGAGTTAAAGGACTTTTAATGCAATAGAGGCCGATATACATATACATATATTTTCTTTCTATTAAAGATAATTTTAATCTGATAAGTATTTGTGTCTTACATCTTGTAGTTAAGTCTCTTAAGAATTGGCGATTCGATTCCCACAGAGATGGTATTTTTTTTTTAGATTCGTACTTCTTCAGAACTTTAGGAAAAAATCATTTTCCGGTGGCCTTCCTGAAAATAATTGTGGAAATAAAAACAAAAACAAAAAGAAAAACAAAATCAAAAAACAACAACAACAACAACAACTTGAAATTCAAGCTTCGGAAATTGAAATACTAATATACCTCAAAAAGTCATCCTCACACTTAATAGAAGCTTGTAGCGTAACTTCATTGCAAACCTGGATACGATTTCACGTTTGGACCGAATGCTAAGCGTCATTACTTAACTACATCTCGAACATTCTTGTTCGAAGCTTTTCATGTTTTGTCAGTATTTCTACGAATATTTAAAATTAAATTCATTTGTTTTGAGTATTTTAAATGATTGAGTTTATTTATTTTGAGTAATTTTTAAATGATTTTTCATTATGTTCTCCCTATACTTTGAATTTTAAATTTTCAGAAAGAATCTGTCCAAGTAGTTCCTATCGTAAGCCTACAAATGGTTACGTACAAAGAACTTCAGAGAAGACGAAGGTCGGTTCAGTGATTGTATATACTTGCAGTAGTGGATACGCATTGATAGGAACTGCTACCAGAGTCTGTTTGGAAAACGGCACTTGGTCAGGAAAACCTCCCACCTGTGGTAAGTCCTTGTTAAATTATGGAGTTAACTAATGAAATAAGTGTTGTCTATTTTTGACGTGTTAGAGAAAGAGTTAGCGTTATTTGTTAACAATAGTTAAGGAAATTCCATATATGGAATAAGGTCTGGAAATATATAGGTCTCAGGAAAATCTATCTCGAAAATTTTGATATTATTGAGAATGAATTCAAAGATCTTGTAATAAATGTAATTAGAATGTAAGTACATGTTTTTTAAAAATCGATATGATTTTAAAAGAAAACTTAATTTAATATAATGTATTTGATTGTGATGGCCGTGCCAGCGTGGTCGTGCGGTCTCAGGCGTCGGTCTGCCGTGAGGCCAGTGTGCCGGTACCCGAGTTCAAATCCCTGTCGAGAGCATGGATGTTTCAATTTCCTTTCCTGTGTTGTCAGCCTCTTCTTCACTTTCTCTTCGGTCTGACGTCATTCCGTAATGGCGTCCTGGAGAAGACAACGGGAAACCACTCCAGTACCTGTTCCCTTGTATAGCTACGGCTTCTCCTAGGGGTCGCCCTTCGGGGGTCACTAGGGTTCCGTAGACTTGAACCAATCTCCGAATTGACCTACCATGGTATGGTACGATATTTGATTGTGAGTATACTTCCCTACTATGGCGATCAAAAGGCCTACTGTATAGACTCGACTCAATTTAAAATTAAAAAAAAAAAAAAAAAAAAACAGACAAGAAAACAAACACAGGAAAGAAAGAGAAACATCCACATTCAAGCAAAAATTCAGTGACCATTCAGAAGATTAGCGTTTAAAATACTCGGCTACGCGTGAACAACAATATTCTAATATTAATACATATATAAGTTACATACGCTATTGGTATAGTACTGTGTTCTTTGACACAGTCATCATTCCAATTTGACACTGAAATCCGGGTGTACCAAATGTTGCTTCGACTTTTCTGAATGCTTTTGTACTCTAAGAGGATTGACATTGCAATAACTGCGATATCATTGGAAAGGTCCCACTGCTTAGTTTTTAATCCTCTCTTAAATTTTCAAACCAAAACCAAAAACAGGGATTTATTCCATTAAACAAAAATTAATGATAAGTTACTTCCCTGAAACGAGGGAGCTTTTGCATTTCACTCATTTTTTTACCTTTGAAATTACAAGGTTACTTATGAATTAAATATAACTTTTCAATAAATTTTTTTGCAATTTGTATTTAATTTAAATTTAAATAGTTTAACATTAAACGAGAATTTAGTCATGAATTTTTTAAGTAGATTTTAACGTGTAAATTAAACAACTTAAGACAAGGCCACCGCAGATCACAATTTAAAAAGTTTATATACAATAAACTCGGCTAGTTCAAACTTTTTGCCGAAGGGGCCAGATTGGATTATAATCTATCTGGGCGGGCCACATTAACATGTAAATTATAAAATATTCATTTTGAGAAAGACAACGTTGAATAAAATTTTTTATAGTTAACTACAAATACAACGATACTAAGCAAAAATGACTAAATCTATTTATAGTATTTTTAAAAATTTCCCCTTTTATATCAAATATGATTTTTTGCATTCATTTCAATTTTCGATATACATTTTTCAAAAACTTTCGAGGGTCGGATAAAATCATCTGATGGGCCGGATCTGGCCCGCGGGCTGTAGTTTGGACACCTCTGCAATAAACTATAAAAAAATAAAAAAACACGAGTACTTTCGAGGTGGTCTACACCTCTTTATCAAGTGACGTGGAGGTGTAAACCACCTCGAAAGTACTTTTTTTTATTTTTTTATAGTTTATTGTACACAAACTTTTTAAATTGTGATGTGTGGTGGCCTTTGTTTTTGTCTTAAGTGAGTTTTTTAAGAAAACTCATTTCCTGATTCATATTTAGAAAACAGCATTTGGAAAATTTCATTCAGCAATTTCTCCTTCTTATAGAAATAAACTAAAATATTATAAATTTTACCAAAAATCTGCGACCCTATCTTAATCGTAAAATAAAGCAGGTCAGCATTTACAACCGTTCTACCATTATCAAACTAAATTATTTCCCAATACAAACAAACCATACTAATTTACTAATTATTTTTCAGCTTGAGGGATTCAATAAATGTCGCTGATAAACCCTTAAATTCTTTCATCGCCAAAAGACATTATAACCAATAATTATATCTACAGATATAATTATTGCTATATTGTTTCCTTTCATAATATAACAATGGTGGGAAGACGGATTTGTAATTCAATAGAGAAGCATTGAATTGATCTGGAAAATCTCAAATTTTTGATATAAGTTCAACAAAAAGTTTGATTTTGATTTTTATGGATATGTGATAGCGATCGAATATGGTAACTACTGCGTTTGTCCTGTCCATCCATGTCTGTTCTCCCCTAATAACTCCTGAACGGAAGGTCTGATTGGCAAACGGACTTTACCACCGTGTTCAGAGGTCCAAACACAGGCCCATCCCCTCCCATGTTCGAGATATTTGGCATCGCTTTCATTGGATTTCCGCTATTAGCTTAAACGATAGAAATACAATCTTCTTGTTGCAGTTGTCAACTATAGTTTGATAGGTAAGATCTCGGACGCAAATGCTGCGGGTTGACGGTTCGAATCCGTATATCTACTGTTTTTTTTTTTTTTCTTTTAATCTTTTTTTTCTCTATTTTTTTTCTTCTTATTTTCCTAACTTTTTTTATTTTTCCTTACATCAATGAACTTCCTTTATTTTATTATTATTATTAATTTTTTTTATAATTACGAGTACCCCATAAATTTTAGCTGTAGCACAAAATAATATTCACTTGTTCATTTAAATAAATATAGGTTTAGAGTAGTAATTTGTATTATTTATTTTCACTATTCCTGTATTTAACTAATCATCATGTCATAATTAGATTTTTTTTTTCAAATACTAACTTATGAGAGGATGAAGAGTGATGAAGTGTTTGTGAAAACATAATCCCTGAACAAACTAAACATACATTCAAACTCTAATTAAAACATAAAAAATTGAATGAGCTCTCTGTTTCTGTTAGCTGATTTAACTGAAAGATTATCACCCTTCGTTTTCTTTTAGCTAGAGTCCCAAATATAGCATTCGACAATTATTAATTTCGATGAGAGAGGTCCATATTTTTGCTTTCAGTGATGAGCTTTTGCTAAACTATTAATTTTTGTTTTAATTTAGAAAAACTGGTTTTCTGTGATGAACCTACAACTCCAGAAAATAGTGACAGAAATATTCAGACGGGAATACATGGTTACTTTTCACGAGGTACAAAAATCACTTATACATGTAAGGAGGATCACAAGATGATAGGAAATAGTACGATAGTGTGTCTGCTAACTGGTAAATGGAGTTCTAAGGCACCGGTTTGTTTTGCAGGTAAGCTACATTATCCAACATAACTTAATGGTTCATGAAAGAAGTAATTTTTTTTTTTTAAATCGAAGCTTCAGAGCGATCTGATATTGCTGCCTTCCAATATTGTCATTATTTAAGGTTATAACAATTTCCATCGTTTTAGGAACTAAATGCAACGATCCCGGAGTCCCCAAACACACTGAAAGAATATTACATACTAGTTTAAAGGACCAGTTTCTTCCTGGTTCATCCATTGAGTATCATTGTGCTCAACTTTATTACATGGTTGGAAATGCACTGATCATTTGTAAGAATGGAACATGGAGCTCTGAACCACCAGCTTGCCTCAAACGTAAGTTATAAGATGGCCATTGTCATATGAGTTTTTTAGATATGAAGTGTGAATTTAGTGTCTTTTTATATGATAATCATTAGTATCACATACAACAATTCATTAGAAAATATAAAAATTATATAAAGTATAATAAACACTTAATTACTACTTCCCTTTGGCTTCACCTCGGCAATATTTCGTTTTAATTAAAAAACTTTGTCTAGCCATAATCCAGCCATTCCTAAACACTAAAAACGAATGGAAAATACAAATCAAGAATTTAAAATAATACTTATGTTAATAAAATTCTTGATTTGTATTTTCCATTCGTTTTTAGTGTGTAGAAATGGCTGGATTATGGCTAGACAAAGTTTTTTAATTAAAACGAAATATTGCCGAGGTGAAGCCAAAGTGAAGTAGTAATTAAGTGTTTATTATGTCATTAACGGCATTTTAAGAAGTATTATGTAAAGTACTTTATAAATGTTTGTATGATCGTACTAGTTTACAGTAGGTTTAACAAATTTTGAGATTAGAGTCTTGGTATCTAGAAATACTGCAATGTAAACGAATATGCTTATTTATTACAGAAAAGAAACAGAAACCTACTGTGAACTAATCTACTGTAGTTCTTAAATATTGATAACGTGATATCTTTGTTAGTTACCTAAAATTAAAGAAATGAATGATCTATTATTTATTTAATTTATATCTTTTCAGTTACAACTTGTACAGAACCAGATGAATTGCCAAATGGTAATTTTCAAATTTATTCTCCAGATTCTGTGAATGGTAATATTGGGAGACCAAATACAGCATGGAGGTAAAACATTACACGAGTATTTATTTTTAATCGCTACTTGTTTCTATTAATACCACTCCTAAGAATTCACAATAGGAGCATTAGAAATTAATTTTATAAACATTATTCCATTACCTTTTTTTTTAACTTCGTTTATCTCTATCTGTTCATTCATAGCTTAATTTACTCGCAGTTCAGTAGTTTTTATAGTAATATATTTCTCCAACTTCTAATAAATGAACTTAAATAATGACCAAATCAGAAATAACTCTGCTAAGGTTTTGTTACAGGTTGTCTTTGATATGCTTTTGTCATGAAATATGTCTTATTAGTTCCATAAAAGCCTCTAAAATCCATATACTTCAAAATCCGTATACGATATTATATGGAATTATATCGATAGTTAAGTATTTTTGAATGTCTTATTAGGAAGATTCACAAAATATGTTTCCTGAAACAAGCAGAGTTATTTTCTCTTAACCAATCAAATTCATTGCATTCATTGCTTTAGGAAACTTTGTAACGTTTTACTGTTTCACTTACAACCAGTTTTACTTGCAACATTACCAATCTCCCAAGAAGATGATTAGTTAAACAACAATGGGTGACATCAAATTGTCGTTCATTAATAATTCAATGCGCAGATTGAATTCTTAATGCATTCAAAAAATTCATTAAGGTCGGCGGACTGTTGGCACATAAATTTTCTCACTAATATTTCAATAGTGAGTTTTTTATCGTTTATTTTTGCTTTTGAGGCACCGAAGTGATTAGTTGTTGTGAGGAAGTTTTAATGGACAAATAGAATTTGTTCTTTCCATGTAGGAAAAGGTGTTTATTATACAAAAAATAAATTTGGCTTATATGTAGAGATTATTCATTGAATTATAGTTACAGAGCAGCTAAGAAGGAGCTGACCTCATTAGTTCCAAAAAGATACACTGTTAATTTTTTATGAATTAACAATGTGCTGTTGATAATGTAGTTTTAAATAAAAAATCTAATTTTAGGATTTTTTATTTCTTTTTGACAATTTTTGCACTATAGTTTTAAAAACGTAGTTTTTGGGAATAAAAATCATAACTTTGGTATATATTTGATTGTGATACTGGTTCGTTCAAACAGAAGAATTGAAATAAATTTTTACCGCGATTTTATATCAATGATAATGACTAGGATGTTTTGAAGTCAGAAAAAAACACTTCGATTTTTTTTATCTTGCATGCCTCCAAAAAAAGAATTTTGTTTCATATATATTTAAAAAAATATATATATATATATATATATAAATATATATATTAAAAAATATTAAAAATATATAGTATATTTTTTACTTAATCTATATGTAAATATATTTTAATCATCTGCTTTACAAAATCTCAAGATATTTTTTTTTATGTACCAATTAAAATAGTTTTAATATAAAAAGCTAAAATTATAATTTTTTTTCTACATATCTACACAAGTTTCGAAGAAACATTGTAATCCCTTTAATTTTACAAAATACAGGGTGGGCATAAAAGAATGGTAGGGTTTTAAAGACATGTATTTTCTGTATTGTTTAACGGATACATTAGCCATACGTAAAAGACAAAGGAGACCTCCACCTTCTAAGCAGGTTTTAGGTCCCCAACACCAAAACCACAACAACAAACCAACAAACAAACAATAACAAAAAAAAGGGAAAAATATAATAAAGTGGTAGAGCGGGTGGCTTTACATTAAATCTTCTTTAATAAGTTCTATTTTATATTAATACATATTTTAAGTTGCTCATTAGCGTAGCTAAATTTACACAGAGTATCGGCTTGATACTTAAAGTTCTGTTTTTACACAAAGTATTATTACAGTCAAATCTATCTCACTTATTCTTCAGTTCGGTTGACTCTTGCGAAGTTTTCTTTCTTCTTACTTGATTAGCTGATATCTTCTTTTCTTCGACGACACACGAACAGAGTAGAACTACGGTGGCTTCTCACGACAGACAGGTTCTTCATTTCAGCGACCAAACACCTCATCCCCGACTGACGCTTCCTTTCCGACCGCACCGTTCACTCCCGTGTCTTCTGTCGAACTCCCTCTCTCGTGTCAGCTATCGAACTCCCCTCTCTCGTGTTAGCTATCGAACTCCCCTCTCTCGTGTTAGCTATCGAACTCCCCTCTCTCGAGTCAGCTATCGAACTCCCCCCTTTCGACTTGTAGCAGTCCATTAATATCGGGGTTCACCACCAGCCTAATTTGCATATTCTACTTCGCAAATTACAAAACATACATAATTTAAGCGATTACAAATACACATAATTATTTAAATAAATAAACATAAATAATTATAACAAAACCTAATTACAAAAAACAATTGCAGAGGCAGATAACGAGGTCTCCCCTCCACGGATGGGGATGAAGTGGTTGACAGGGGCTCATCCCATACAGTCCCATGAGTCCGCGAAAGGCCCTATCCATGGGTCCGGGTATAGTAGGAGTTAGAGTGCGTCAAAGTCCCGTATGTGCTGTCCCGTACAGCAGAAAATACATTAAAATGAATAAAATCTTGTAAATCTCAACTACTTATTATTTTTGGCATTAACGTATTAGTGGATTGTGCTTTAACTTTTAAATTATTTCAATGTAGATCACTTGCAGACAAAATAGTTACTAAAACATTTTTAACTCGTTCTTTCCTCATCCAATTCATTTCTATGATTTTTTTTTTCATTTTATTTAGTTTTATTTTTTATTTTTTATCCTAGGTCTTTGGGACGTCCTGCAAGTCCAGCAGGAAGTGTTGGCTTGTCCCTTACCAGACCATCTGATGATTTACTGGTTGAATCATTGGAAGACAAAGACTTAAACCGAACGCTTGAGTCTCTGCCAGGTTTTATAGTAAGCTTCGATGAAGTTCCAAGTGTTGATCTGAATGACACATCTGAGTCTCTGAATATGACAGACATAGAAACCACAAATGTTACCATCAGCGATACTTTGGCTACGGAAGTATTAGTTAATGCAACGGAACCGAAAGCAGAGGAAAGGACACGTACAAAGAGAAATGCTATTCCTCTTCCTAGAGATCATCATCACATTGGTTCGCGGGCAGTATTCGCTTGTGAGTCTCGATATTACAATCTGATTGGTTCTCACACTCGTACATGCACGTCCGAAGGAAAATGGAGTGGTAGACCTCCCACTTGCATTCCAGGTAAGGAAACAAACATAAATTAAAGAAACATAATATTAAGTAGGGTTAACTAATTCCTTTTAAAGTATCCTGCACTTATGTCATTTAATTTTATATCTTCCATGTTTTTATTCTAGACCTTATAGCAACTGTCACACATCTTTTTTGACTTGGAAATTTTCATTTTTTTCGATTTGTTTATAAAAGTTTATCCATATTTCGTCCCAGTTTAAAAAAAGTCATAACCCTTTTTATCACTTATTTATAGTCATAACCCTTTATCTAAATATAAAATTACTGAAATTCGTTAAAATTTAGCTTAGATCATTCTTTAATATATACGATTCGTTTTGCACAGAGTTTGTTTAGGACAATTAAATGGGAATATATAAAAACGTTTTTTTTCTTTTAATATCCCTAGTCGATGAAACCCATAAAGAAAACACGAAATAATTAGTGAATTAAATAGGAAATCAGTTTAGGAAAAGAAATAAAAATTGTATAATTGTTGGGAATGACAGCAAGGATAATTAATATTTTATATTTAAAAACAAATATTTTATTTTTGTCTACCACAACGTTCTATGAAGATAATAGTAGTTATCTTTTGTTCTTTCCAAACGTCCAGCACTGTTTTGCACGAAATATACTCATGGACAAAAAAATTAGCGCACCAAGAAATAATTGCGGGATCGTAACGAAACTTCCAATGAAGGTACATGTCGGGGAGATATGCAAATGATTAGAAATGCAGCGTGATTGCGCATTACGTATAGCCGGTAGAGGGCGTTGAACATCGTACTCTGTGGAGTATAAAACAGGTAACCAAAGCTTGTTTGAGTGTGCTGAATCATTTACAAAGGAAGAGCTGAGGTAGACATGCCATTACGCCGTGTTCGAAGACAGTATACGCAGTTGTCGCAGTTTGAGAGAGGGAGAATCATCGGGATGATGGAAGCTGGGTGGTCAGCTAGGCGAGTAGCTCGTCAATTAGGCCGCTCTGATTGTGTTGTGAGGAGGTATTGGGACCAGTGGACCCGAGAGATGTCATGTACACGAAGACCAGGCTCAGGACGCCCTCGACAGACCAGTCATCGAGAAGACCGCCACATAGTCAGAAATGCACGCGTACAGCCAACTGCTTCATCGGCCGCTGCTCCATCCAGGCACAGGTAGCACCTTCACTAGGGGCCTCTGTGTCTTCTCGAACCATACGAAGGCGCCTGGCTGAAGGACAGTTGGTATCGCGGCGCCCATTACGTGTGCTGCCCTTGACGCCCACCCATCGACGCCTCCGTTTGGAGTTTTGCCGCGCACGAGGAAACTGGACTGCAGCGGAATGGAACCAGGTCGTCTTTAGTGACGAATCCAGATTCAATCTCGGCAGTGATGACAATCGTGTTCGTGTGTGGAGAGCCCGTGGTGAACGCTTCAATCCTGCCTTTGCTGTACAGCGACACACCGCTCCCACAGCTGGTGTGATGGTATGGGGTGCCATTGCCTACAATACACGGTCACCCCTAGTATTGTTCCGTGGCACCATGACAGCCCAGCGGTATGTTCATGAAATCCTGCAACCACATGTGTTGCCACTCATGCAACGGCTCCCAGGAGCCATTTTTCAACAAGACAATGCTTGGCCTCATACGGCAAGGGTGTCACAAGACTGTCTCCACACTGTTACTACCCTTCCTTGGCCTGCCCGATCCCCAGATTTGTCTCCAATCAAGCATATCTGGGATCATTTGGGACGACGAGATGGGCATCCCACGAGTTTGAACGAACTAGAGGCAAGGTTACAGCAAATATGGAACGAAATGTCTCAAGACATCATACAGAACTTGTATGACTCAATTCCCGATCGTATCGCATCGTGCATTCGCGCTAGAGGGGGACCAACGGAGTATTAACTCCTCCGTTCTTTTGCCTTTTTCTCTGCAATAAATTATCCTTTTTCTTTGATTTTCTAATCATTTACTTATATCAAAGTAGTCATTACGTATGTAAATTTTCGTTTCATTTTGACGACTCCTTCTTGGTGCGCTAATTTTTTTGTCCATGAGTGTAGATTTTACAGATGACAATAGCCGATGAGATTTGCCTTTACCATTCTGTTATTTATAGTGTCCTACAAATAAAGCTTTTGATATATCCCAAATTGTTCTCTTCGTCAGATTTCATTTTCTTCCATTCAGAAAAAAAACTAAACAAAAGAAACATTCTAATATTTGAGAGGCAGTCGGAGATTAATACATTTTGCCAAAGATACAAATGTGTGTAAATAAGCATAGGTCAACACCCACGCTTTTACGTTCTTGGCTTCTTTACGCTGACAGGGAGTTGTAGACAGTTCTCGGATCAGATTGATAGAAAGATCTAGAGCAGCACCTTCAGCAAATTCCAATCTCACTCCTCTTGGAAGATTCTTGCGCATCTGGGAGTTTAATCTTTAGTTAGATGGTTCTGCACTGCAGTTCTTTTAAAACCTGAGTCTCTCAATGCTATTGTGACATAGTAGAAAGCCTCTTGTTCACAACTTCCTCCTATTGAAACCATCATCAGTGTTAACACTGTGAGGTGATGACACCCGATATAGATACTTTGGCTGTTTAATTAGGATATCTTATTTTTGACTTAGATTGTACGTGATAATTGCTGGAGAAATCAGCATTTCATACTAAATGTTTTTGTCACATGTTTTATCAATTTTCATATAAATTAAGCCCCTTTTTTTTTTAGCTAACAGATATTTCTTTTTTTTTCTTTTAATAATGGAAACATCTCTTTTATAAGTAAGTAAAAAGATCCTGATAGTAATTTTCCAGAGAAAATCATTCCTTTCTGTTTTTCTGTTTCAAGCCAGAATCGGCTACTTAATCCTATATTTCAAATTCTCTTCGATTTTAATATTGTAATTAAAATATTTGTAGTTTATTAAAAAAGATTTTTAAGATTGCTCAAAAAATTCTCTATTAACAATGTATAAGTGAAAGTAAGTAAAAAAGTTATAAATAAAATGTTACCATTTTCTGCTTTGTTGCCTGCAACAATATAATTTTTTTATAGGAATGGCTCGGTAAGGTAATGCGGAATAATATACGTTAGTTCGTTTTGTTTGGGAAACAAACATTGTTATAGGATAAAAAAAAACACTTCTGTATCTCTCGTTTCAACAATTTCCGGGTCATTTTCGAAGCCATATTATGATTTTTGCTTTGTTTTGATGCACGTCTGACGTCACACCGGTGATTTACGGTCGATATTGACCTACTTGAACAACTCTCTTGAAAGGAGTCGTTGCACGCAGACAAAACCTGTCAACATAAAATTGTCATGTGCTGGACGGGATAGACAACACAGGAAATAAAGGCTGCGATAAGTGCAACCTAAAGGATAGAGTTAAGCCTAGTATCGATACGATTCAGCGTAATACTGGAAATTACGAAAATAAAATCGTCGTTACATCGTTCAATGATGACATTCTGAATTCGTATTTAAGCATCTGAATTAAATATTTTATTTCATCAAAAGTAGATGAAGTAAATAAATCAATTCTTTACTTTTGGTTTTGCTTAATTTCTGCAACTTTTGTCCGGCAGAAACTAAAGAACTACTAACAGAATTTTGGATGTTTAACAAGTGTAAAACGTACCCTAATATTTATTCTAATCAATAAGTAAATCATCAACAACAACAACAACAAAAAAAAAAAAAAAAAAAAAAAAGGCCTCGAAATGTTTTTCAGATAGATTGGTTTCTATTGTGTAGCGAATATTTCTATTCGAGAGTAATAGGATGATATTTAATGAAATTCACGACTTGCTCTATAGGAAAAAAAATCTTAAATTTTTAATGTTCGTCAAATTGCAGACCCACAATTCAAGTTTCAAACTTGCTTTATTATAAAACTGGTACTGCGTGCAAGTTTCATGGTCATGCTTTACTAATTTTGAAATATATCATACATGAATAGACAAGCTTTTCTAAATATATATTTAGCGAAAAACCAAGGCAAATTCAACAGTTAGCCTAATCAATTTCTATCATATCTTCTAGGCCATTATTCGAAAAAAGTTTTCATTTAAAATAAAATAAAAGTAAAATAATAATAATAATAATAATAATAATAATAATAATAATGATATCGGGTAAAATAATAATTATTCCTTTATTATAAATAAATATAAATAAATAAATAAATGTCGAAGAATTACGAATGATAATTGGAAACTTAGGTCGTGCTGTATTTTTATTGTAAATTAAATTAATTTGTATTAAGCAGGTGTTTCGGCTAACCCTTGGGTTTATTTATGATATGTGCAACACACTTAAAATAGTAACTGATATTCCTTTATTATTATGCCAGATATTATTATTATTATTTGTTTATCCTATTATTTCATACTTAATCCTTTAATCAACGAATTGAAATTAAAATTTGTTAAAGATGATGACATAAAATTAATAATTTATATAATACGTATAATTATAAGTTTAAATATGCAAAGAGGAATTATCACACACAATCTTTAAAATTAGATAAAAAACATTTAATAACATTAAAAACTTACACTATTAATTTTATTAAATGTTTTTATCCAATTTTAAAGATTGTGTGTGATGATTCTTCTTTGCATATTTAAATATACATTGCCACAGTTAAACCTATTTTAATGAAGAAGTTCTTTATAGAAAGTAGTTCATTCAGAGCTAAAGAATTTTCATCGCAGATGAGGGTTTCTAGTTTAGGTTGCTTTACCTTATTATCCTATAAATGTTGGTCTTCGATGATCCGACTACACAATGTTCCTTGAATCTAGGTTAACTTTGATACTGTTGGTTCACATTGTGTGATGTCCCTTGTACAAACTTCAATCAATCAATAGTTTAGGTCTTAAAATCATCTTAGTTAACTTCGGGGATC
Organism: Thereuonema tuberculata; assembly: GCA_023159025.1. NCBI lineage: Eukaryota > Metazoa > Arthropoda > Chilopoda > Scutigeromorpha > Scutigeridae > Thereuonema > Thereuonema tuberculata. Next base: position 37,761,991 of record JAFIDM010003189.1, on the reverse strand, counting down.
CTCGTTGATCTCTTGAATATTGTCCCTATGGAAAAACTCCTTCCCCCCCCAAATTTTAAAATTTTTAATCTCCTATTTACACGGTTCTCTCGAACGCCGATCTGCTATCGTGCACAAAAATTAAAAAGAGGCAGAAAAAAAAAATGTTTCATTGCAGTATAACAAAAATTAATTGAACCGAGTTTGGATGGAATTAGGAAATATTCCATATTAATATTCCATAATATTCCATATTCTATCCCCAATGAAATCCCTCCAGTTCAAGATTAAGAATCTCCAAAACTTCACATCAAACACTGTGGGACTGGAAAAACCTAAAATAACCTGAAGTCATTCTAAACAAATTTCGTTATTTTCAAAATGACTTTGAAATATTGAGGAAGGGGATTTCACTTTTCCGGAAGTTGGTACGGAAAATGTGAGTCAAGATGGTAAGGACAAAATTATGATAAAGGAAAGGGCAGAAGATAAACTATTTTATCGATTCGCATGTTTTTAGATATTGATTTCTATTCGAAGATTTTTACTTTAAGTTAATAAAAGATATACTTTTCATTGAAGAATTCAATTTTTTTAAGCATCTTGAGGGAACGGGAAGTAAAGTGTTTCTAAATATCAGAAGACACGAAACCTAAACATTTGAAAACCACCACAATTTAACAACTTCCCATTCGAAAACAATTCAAATAAGTTTCTGCCCCTATAACATTATTTTTCAAGGGCCATCTGCAATTATTGCCCATTTAAGGAAAATATTTCGTGTATAAAAAAAGAAATTGGTATAATTTAAAATATTCTTATTATTTCTGTTTCTGTAGTTTGTGAATTGAAATCGTAAACTGTATTTTCATGAATATCAAATAAAAACCTGTAATAAAATTCTTTAAATTTTTCTGTGTCTTAAACATGAAAGCTAAACATGTGGCAAAGAGAATTTAAACTTGAAATTTAAACATTTAATTTACATTTCCAGTTAAATGCTGATGCAGTATCAAACTATTTCTGCAGTATTTCTTGAAGTTTCAGTTTTCACTATGGAAAGATGGAATTATTTAAGTTAAATAATTTACAAATCTTCTTGTCTTTAAAGGCAGGATTTGGATAATTGGTTCTCATTCATTTTATTAACTTGAGAACGAAGAATATTTCAATATACACACACAGAGACACATGCAGCTGAATGATGTTTATGAACCTCACTTCCTTGTCAAAGTAGGGTAAAAAAAAATTGTAAAAAGGCATATTTCAGTTAGAAAATAAGATAATATTTTCAATGTATTCAATGTATTTCTTTGATAATGCGAATACATAGAGTAGACTTTGCAAAACTTCAGAAAAAGTTCAGAAAATAAGTCGGTATTTTTATTAGGCAGTACTTGTCTAATAAAAATGTTTATTTTTCAAAATATTCCATTTTTAAAATCTTGAGAATTACCATTAATATTAAATGCACTTAAATGTGAATACCATGCAAAAGAAAAAATAAAAAGGTTGTAGCCTATCGTTGGATAAAGATTTTTGAAAATTTTTGATGAGACAAAAAATACTAAAACTTAGAAGTATTTTATAATATCGCGGTAACTAATGTAATAATATGCGATTAAAAAATAGAATAAACAACGATTCTGTATCAGAGTAATCAAAAGATGCATCAAAATTTGAGCCTTAGGTTCTACTCATTAAACCAAACAAAAACGTTCCTATAACCATGGGTCCGGAAAAGAATGTAATTATTGAGAAAAACATTGTATCATTTTTCAATGCAGATGTGTTGCAAATTTTCATAAAGTGAAACACAAATAAGCAAAATAGGGAACGAATGATTTAATAAAGGGTGTTGTAAACCAAAAACAAACAATTAATGGATCCAGAAATGAATAGTTTTCGCGCAAAAAGTAGTTTGCAGTAATTATTGTAATGTTAAACGAGTCAACACAAACGACGTTTTTCTTGAAAACTATGCATTTCCTTACCCATGTTTATGGGAACTTTTTTTGCTTGCTGTCATGAGTAGAACCTACAGCTCAATTTTTGACCCACCTATTGGAGCAATTTTACATATTTTTCTTACATCATTTTTTAATTTCTCTTTCAGTTTGTGGGAAGTCCTCTTCGCCTGTGACTCCGTTTATCACCCACGGTGTTCCAAGTGCCATAGGCCAATGGCCTTGGCAAGTGGGAATAGCCCTTCAGACATCTTCTCAGAAGTGGTTCATCATTTGTGGTGGCTCCATCGTAAATGAACGATGGGTGGTAACTGCTGCTCATTGCGTCACTTACGAACGCACAACGTCAGCAATACCATCCGAAGAGTTCCGCCTATATTTCGGCAAATATTATCGAAATGATTCTTTGGACGATTCCTTGGTTCAAATTAGAGAGGTAAGAATAAATCAAATTTATATTTATTCGTTAATCACTATTGCATTAAGGATATACGTAATATAAATATGATTAAAAAAAACAAAGGATGAACAAATTTAAATGATTACAAGTTATTACAAAATCCACTTTACGTGTATGGTAGTTTAATTAATTATGAAACAAATCCAAGAAGAGAAAGATTAAAAGATCATATACAGATAATTTCTTTCATTAAATTGATGATTATTATGTGATTAATTTCTTTCTTTATGCAGCGACAGTTCATCAACACGATCTCCTCACCCTCAGATATGAAATCTCAGGACATTAAATTTGTAATTTCTTACAGCATAAGAATTAAATTATGGAAAGATTTGGAATTCAATTTGCTGATATATTCTGATACTATTTTAATATATTTCTTTGTTCCATTTAGTTCTAAAATGAATCAACAGTTAGAGTGTTGCAGTTACTGACATTCTTATTTCAGTCACAATTAGTTAATTCTATGTTTACTTCTTTTTAATTTTGACAGGTAGCAGAAGTAGTGGTCCACCCAGATTACGAACCTAGAAACTATGAATCAGATATAGCTCTTATTAAGGTGGTTTCTCCTATAACATTAACAAGTCGTGTTCAACCTGTTTGTCTTCCAGAAACTCATTCTGATAGCAGTGATTTAAGGCTACAAGAAGGCAATAATGGAACGGTTAGTAGATTTATTGTCATTTTTATTACTAGCGTTAACTGATCATGAATCCAAAGCAGACATCATAAACAACTTTTTTTTTCTTTATAATTTAATATATCTTTCTTTTCCATCTTGTATTTGACATCATGAAAAAAATATATTTACTTTAATTTTATCTGAAATTTAATGTTCTGACCTTCGAAAGTGAAATAAAGATGAAACAAATTTCACAAATAAAGAGAAAAATTTAAAATGCTATTTTAAAATCCGAATAACTGGTATCCGAAAGGCATATTGCGGTTCTTCATTGTGACAGAGATGTATCTCATCTCAGATGCAAAGTTTACAATAGATACAATTGCCTATGATGTTAAGCGTAAGATTGGAGGTCTTATATGTGCCTATATAAGACATTTATTTAATTTGCTTACTTATCATATACACTTCTCATGATTTGGATAAATGTTGATCAGGACTTTCTGATTTGGGGCCGTTCAAGTATTACGTAAGCACATTTTTAGTCATTTCAGACCCCTCCCCCCTTGCACATCTAAGCAAAAATAAGAAGATGCCCGACCACCCCTTGTGCTTACGTAAGATTTGCAAAAATCATTAGCAGTAAATGCCACTGAAATACTGAAAAAAAAATGTTTGTCTGTCTTATGTAAGCATTGTTCTGACCCCTCCCCCCTCTCCCTTGTCAGCAAAAATAATCAAAGCTTGACCTCCCTTCCCCCCTCCTGAATGCTTACGGAATACTTGCACAGCCCATTTATAATACCCTCCAAAATGCTATGTTGAAGTTATGATACTTCAGTCTGAATCATCCTGTATCAAACAATATTTACAATTTTCGAAAAACCAATTTTTGAATCTGAAACTGCAAATATTTATGTTCTTAATCATTTGATTTCATCCGATTAAATATTTATTTATTTATTTATTTATTTATTTATTACTTAGTTGACTGGATGGGGCATGAAAGAGAATGGGAAATTCTCAGCAGTCTTACAATATGCAGTGATTCCAGTCGTATCAAATAAGAAATGTGAAGATGATTATAGAAAAGCAGGAATCCATTTGGACATTACCTGGAATATGTTTTGCGGTGGATATGATAAAGGTAATTATTTAAAAAATGCGAGTTTTGAAAGACAGAATCACAAAGTCATTCTGCATCTAAAAAGATAAACTTTACATATATTTGCAAAATAGCATTTCTATGAAAAATGAACTAACAGTAAATACTTTAAGAAGATGATTGTAGAATAACGCTCATTTTTAAGACAATGTCCATTAACTTAATTCATCAACTTTACTTCATTGCGAGACTTCATAAGCATTCACAAAAGAAGTATTTCGAACAATATTATTTCTTAAAACGTTTCCAATAAAACTTTAGCGAATTAAAATAATTGGTCTGTTACCTCGTGCCCCCCACCCTATTCTACTTATGCCCATGTCTAATTTCTCAGCTTTTTTTTTCTCGTTTTACTTCAAAGAAAAAACTCAATTCCTATAGCACTAGCTTTAACTGAACAGTTTCTTGTTTGAATTAAGGAATTTTCTGCATAGCACAATGCGAATTTCCATAGGTAACTCCAGTAAAGATGTTTCTCTGTTTCGCATCACGATAGACGTGAAATCAATGGAATAAATAAATAAAACTTGACATATAAGCTTATTTTACACTGTTTAATACTTGACTGGATCAATACCTTATTGCCTTTTCAAATAATTAAAAATAGTTCCCAAACTTTTTCGTCATGAAAAAAAAATCAATTTTGAAGCTGCGTGATTGTTAGTCATTTTGAAATTCAAAAGCGTGATATGTGATGATTTGGTACAAAAAAGAAAATATTTTCCTAAGTACACTTGTCCCTGATAAGTTAACCTTAAACCAAAATTGGAAGTTTTCGTTTAACGAAAAAAAAAATTATAACAGTATTGGTACATTTTAAAAATTCTTATTTACTTCTAGTGTTTGCTTTTTTAAACTTACGCCCACTTCGAGAAACCCTCAAGTTACAAAACCAAATAATCTCGAGGAATTTTTAATTTTTAATGTTGTTGCTTAGGAACTGTTGAGACATAAATGAAATTGCTTATTGATTTCCAATCATATTATTTGTAGATGGATATAACATGTGCTATTTTTCTCAGGTATATTCAAGCTGAATGAATTAAATATTTACTTTATAAATGATAAGTGGACATAGAAAAAAAAAAATTGTGATTGATCGTCCATTAAATACATCGCCTTTGTATTCTTATTTAACAAAGTAAGTTCAAAGTAGCCAGAAGTCACTTAGGTGATTATTGTTTATTAAGGTTGATGTAATCCTTTTCATTTGATTAATTTTATGTAGGACAAGGAGTGTTCATTGCACCATATTAACACAAGGAGTGTTAACAAAGAGTTATTTCTTATGGTCCAATCTCATTATTAAATAGGATAAATATTATTGCTATCCATGATTGTTAAGAGCAAATTGCATGAACATTATTGTTATTATTACTATTTCCATCGTCGTCATTATAATTACTTATTTGAATATATGAAATGGAAGCATCATTCTCAATTAAAGTAATTCCCCCTGATTCACCCACTTCATTCATTCAATTAAAGTAATTCCCCACATGATAGTTTTTTTAGTGAAATAAACAATTCTTAAATATGTACACAATGCATACAAAAATAAAAACATTATTTTACATAAAATAAAATGAAAGCTCAATTCATTGTTGTTGTTCCAGATAATTTTTAAATTAAAAGAGAATAATCGAGATGTAGCAGTTCCTTTAATTTTGATTTTATATTATTAATATTTCTGTTTAAAAAAATTGATTGTTTGTGGATTAATTTATTAATAAATATCAATGGGTAAGGCCAAGTGGAAAAATGGGGATTTTTCCACGCTCCTTTCATCTCCAAACGGGTCCTGGGGTCTACCCAGCCCTCTCTCAAATGGGAACCGGGTTTCTTTCCCGAGAGTTAAAGGCGGGCGGGCGTCGGGTTGACCACCCGGCCCCAACTTTGTCCCGTGGTTTGCATCGCCGGAGCCTGACCTCCTGCGCCCCAATAGGCCTATACAGGCCTGCAGCGAGGGGTACTTTAACTTTAACTTTAAGGCCAAGTAATTACTAAGTGACATCCTAGATCTGCTGTTTCACGCTTCTTGGCGATCATCATCTTCCGTTATCAATTTATTTTATCTTCCTTTGTTTTTAAAATTTGGAGTGCCATATTGATGCCTAATGATTAATTTATTATCGAAGCGTTTAGAGAATAGCGTTTCTAAAAAATTATCTTAAAGACTTGACATATATAAATCTTCTTACAACTTTCTAATGATCAAAATATCTCATCTATTAAAAAAAAACACAAACTCATCTTTATCACCAATATTTCGTTCTTGTCGCCCAAGAACTTTATCAAGGTTCCATAAACCATAGAAAACATATAAAAATAATATGTGTATTATAATGATATCAATATTATAATGAATTATATTGATATCTCACATAATTCAAAATCAATAATAAAATCATTAAAAAAAATGAACGTGATGTTCGTCAAAAACAATCAAAAGATAATATATGTTAATACATAACACAAAATAATGATAAAACAATTAAGATAAAACCAAACAAATAAAGTAACCACAATATAATAAACAATCAATCATTTAATTAACTGACTGACTACCATTTGAGTAATTTCTTAATCTTAAATCCCTATCCATAAATCTTCTGAATATACAATAGGAAATATCATTGAATTTCAAAAATTTATCCTTGTTCATACATTTACTACCATTAAAACAGAATAATAAATAGAATAATAAATAGAGTAATGTACAAATTATTTATTACAAAGGTGGGAAATTATTTAAGAGGAGAAAGTTCATAAATGAAAATATTTTACATAAAATGGGAGTAGTATACATTTAAACATATAGGAGTGCTCTGAATTTTGCATAGGAAGTACAGGAAGAATGTTACAAGAACGGGTAAAAGAACACTGTAGAGTGTTTAAAATAAAAGGAGAGGGGTATCGGAATGGGCGGACCATTGCGAAAGAAATGGTCACCATCCTGATCCATTAGTGGATATTTTGTATGAATGTAAAGACGAGACCGAAACACTAGTGTTAGAATCATGTAATAATGATAGTGAATGTAATAAGGGTACATTCAGAAGATCAATGATATTTCCAATGGTATATTCAGAAGATTTATGGATAAGGATTTAAGATTAAAGAAATTACTCAAATGGTAGTCAGTCAGTTAATTAAATGATTCATTGTTTATTATATTGTGTTACTTTATTTGTTTGGTTTTATCTTTATTGTTTTTGTCATTATTTTGTGTTATGTATTAACATATATTATATTTTGATTGTTAATGACGTTCAATTTTTTGTTAATGATTTTATTATTGATTTTGAATTATGTGAGAAAAGAAGTTTCTTTCCTTTATTTATTATTTTTGTATGTTTTCTATGGTTTATGGAACCTTGATAAAGTTCTTGGGTGACAAGAACGAAATATTGGTGATAAAGATGAGTTTGTGTTTTTATTTATAGATGAGATATTTTGACTTGACATAGGATTCATTCTAAACAATATTCTAAAGCTTTTTTGTTTGTTTCTATTCCAGGTAAATATGATTCTTGCACTGGTGATTCTGGAGGTCCTATTGTATTTCCCTATGACGAGAAAAAGGACAGATGGGTGCTGGAAGGCATCGTTAGCTGGGGCAGCTCCAATGGCTGTGGAAAAGCAGGACAATATGGAGGCTATACAAGAGTACAGAGGTTCTTGGAATGGATTTATAACTACATCAACAATTAACATAAGTTGGAGAAACGTATGCCCGTATTTTATTAAGTGTTGCAAAATAAATGATTTGTAAATCATTGTAAAACATGATTGATGATGTGTTGAATTAATAATTTGAATAAACATTTATTTTTTGGAAATTATGCTGTTAAATTTTTATGTCGTTCACTTTTTTTTATGTAGTACATTAAAATTCCAACATCTATAACATAGGAGTAATTTGTATAAATTACACCTAATAGGGTGTACACACGCTCGCACACACGCACACACACACACACACACACACATATATATATATATATATATATATATATATATATATATATATATATATATATATATATATAT
>JAFIDM010003189.1:37714013-37753732 GCA_023159025.1 Thereuonema tuberculata | reverse complement strand
TATATATATATATATATATATATATATATATATATATATATATATATGTATATATCAAACTAACAGCAACTAACCGCTTCGTGCGGTTTAAAATAAAGTTGTCCTGATGTGGAGAAGGAAGAAATTGTACTTGTGAGATCACTTCGAACCTTCCCTAGTTGGTAAAAAAAAATCAGGTGATCGTTACAAATTAATGTTACATTCGTATTCTGTAACCCGAAAATCCCGCAATATCAAATTTTTATCGAGATCGGAGGGTGCAAGACTTCCCACGCCTTTCTACTCTTTTCCACCATCTTCAAGAAAAAATTTGACAAACCCTTACCCAAACGTTTAACCCATTTCTAGAAAGAAACCTTCATTTTACATTTTCGTAAGAGGAGAACATCCTTAAAATTTCAAGTTCCTAGGTTTAATGGTTTCGGCTGTGCGTTGATAAGTCAGTGAGGACATTTAGCTTTACTGTAGCTGAACTCGAAAAAACCCATCTTTTCTCCGTTCACCCTTCGGGTATTTTTTTTGTTTTCGAAAAACCGTTAAAAATGTATTTCTTTATTTTTTTAAGATGAGTAGTTTTCTCAAGTTTCACGTTTTTTGCTTAAACGGTTTCAGAGATACGAATATCCTTCAAGAAAGTCTGTTTCCCCCCCCCCTCCGTTTTCACCCCTCAGGGCGCGAATATCGAAAAATTCGAATACTTTTCTTTTTGATTTGAAGATTCATGTTAAATTTCGTGTTTCCAACTCAAGCGGTTACGGAGATAAGCATACCCTTCAGAGTTACGCAAGTAAGTTTCTACCCCCTTTTTTTCCAAACCCTTTCGGGTTTGTATTTCCAAAAATCCTTGTTAATGGTCGTCTAAGTCTTAAGAGGAACCCATCCATAAATTTCAAGTTTTTAGGTTCAGCTGTTTCGGCTGTGCGATGATGAATCAATCAGTCAGTGGGTGTTGCCTTTTGTATCCTAAGATATAGATAGATACATAGAAAGATAGATCCAATAGTTTTATTACTGTAGACTCATCAGTAACATTCAGCCTCCCTTTTCTCAAGGAAAGAAATTTAAAAGTGGTGATCACTAGCCCTCCTCTATCTCAAATTACATTGTGAAGCTTGGAAGAAGATATATATTGTTATTTGAATTCGTGAACAAGCTGTAGAACAACAACAAATCTTCATTGCATTATATTTTTATAGTAATTCTTAATCCTATCTCTCTATTAATCTATTTTTATCAAGAAAGAAATATCTTATATATAAGGATTACTTAGAAGTTACTATAAATTGAATATTGAGGTATTAGCGGAATTCAAATCATATACGTTATCTGAGAAATAGAAAAAATAAAGTACAAAAAAATCAATATCAAGTGATAAGCCAGAATTTTTGAAGTAAAATACTTAGCAAATATTTAAAAACTACAAATATGAAAGTTATATCATAGATCAAGTTCACGTAATTCTAAAATTTCAAAACATTACAAAGAATCAGAAAGAAGCGTAATATATTGAATCTTTCAATTCTCCCCCACCCATTTAAATATGAATGTTATCATAGAAGGTGAATGGAGCGTGGAAAAATGCCTCCTCGCACCAGCAGCCAAGCACAATGAACGCAGCTAGCTAACAACCCGTCCGGTCGAAATAGATGGTTGATAGCTAGCTGCGTTCATTGAAGAAATTAGAACTCATTTTTTTTTTGATTAATAGTTATAAGCAACTTACATTCAATAGATATAAGAGAGATCCTTCAATCAAATATGAGAGGCATAAACCTTTTCAATAATTCAAAAATTACAGCAATGGACAGCTGATATTTCCACTCTATTAGATAACAGCTACTAAGAAAAAAAATTGTAAAGGTGAGAATAATAACTGGTATGTAGAACTATAACAGTATATAGGCTTCACACAACCGTCTCCATGCCCTGAAATAAAAGCCACGTATGATGTCAGTAGTTACACATTTTATAATTTCTACTTATTAATGATGAGAGCTATCTTGAGCTAAATTTGCGAAACAATGACTAATCAATTGATTTACTTAATTTAACATTTTTCTTTACAACTAAAGTTACTAAAGCAAAATTAATTAGGTTACTAAAGCAAAAAAAAAAAAAAAATTGTGCTAAACAACAAAATGAAGGACGTTTCATCGGCTAAATGCTCACATTTTTCGCCCCTTGTTGAGGCCAATACTGTAAATACTAAGAGTCCGGGCGTTGGCAGAAAAAAAAAATTAAGGGCGACCCATGAAAATCTAAACTTCATCTAAGGAGCGTAGAGGGTTATCAGCCGCGCAAAGACAGTTGGCTGTCCACAGGAAAGGTGAATTTTTTCCTGGACAACTACTGAGGCGAGTGACTTGAAATTTGGATATGCTTTAGTTTAGTGTCTACTTATTAATGAATATTTTTTTCATTTCTATCCAGAAAAATACGGACACAGTCGACTGTTTCCGCGGACAGTGTCGCACTATTTTGAAGACGGCGGATAATGTGAAAAGAACAATTAACTAGTAAACAGTAGAATGCTTATTTCAAAATGGTTTTGCACGATCTTTTACTAGAAAAACTAACCTCATCTGGCTAATTGCGATCTTGAGATAACAGTATGCAGCAAGTAACCACGGCGGGCGGCCATTCGGGATACGGTAATCTAAAGTTTAACCATAATTTGAAATCTAATATAACAAGGCACTTTTTTGGAGCACAAAAGTATACGAAACAGACCATTTTGGTTAAAATAAAATAGTAAAACAAATTTTCGAAATGCTTCTCTCAAACCAGCAACATAAATGTTAAAATTACAAGTGCTTTTTACAAGTACAATTACGAGCATAATAATACAAATCCACTGTAATATGAGAAGTACAAAGATATAAAGAATAAAATAATTTAGGATCATGATCATAACATTTGTGGTGTTTCGTGGAACAATAATACTTTTACGCTGCCCTGCATCAGATGGTTATCAAAATCACCATGTATTTATAATAATATTACTGCGCTGACCTTAAGAATTACTCCATTTCATTAATCAAATTCAGCCCAATTGAAAAAACGATGCTGAACCAGTCTATTTGTGACTCCACTTAAAAGTTTGTTTTTTATAATTTTTATGAAGGATATGATCCTTAATTGATAACAGTAAATATATCTCCTTAAATAGGAACGTTTAACGTAAATGTAATGAAACATAAAAAAGGAAAAAAAAAAAAAAAAACCCTGCCCATTCTCCGTACTCCCCTTTTTTTCACAGATCTGCTGTTCCCCCCCCCCCCATTTAAATTGGTGAAATTATGAATGAAGTTCAACAACATCATTCACCCCAAAAGAGGTCGAATCGATACAGAAAAAGGTGTTGTTTAAAATCACACACAAAGTATTATTTCTAAGAACAATATGGGACAAGAATTTATAGAAATTTTTAAATATTTAGATCCTGTTTTGTAAAAATAAGAGAAGTATAAAGTTGAGCAACGAAATAATAAAAGTGAAAAGGTTATCTCCATACACAAAAACTATATATATATATATATCATCATTATATATTATTTCTCAAAGGGTTTTTTTTGTCGGACCGCTATATTTCCTTTACTACTTCATCAAAATCAATGATTGAGGCATCATTTTGAAGATTACGTTTCCCGCTAATGACGAAAAATAAACAAATTGTTTAAAATTAATGTTTTCGTTGAAAAACTTTATTTTTAAAAACTTTTTATAAAAATGTAGACACGCTTTAATAGAAGCGCCTTATTTTTCGAAAGCGAAAATATTGCTTTAGCGTTGTAACCTTCAAATATTTCCTTTTTTTGAATAAAAATGCACTTTAAATGATATTTCATCGTTTATTTAATAACAACAGATTAAAAAACAAACAAAGATTTATATTTTAATAAAAATAAACGATTTATAACAATAGAAACATAAAAATTAGTCAACTTCTCATATATTATTTCTCAAAGGTGTTTTCTTTATTTCCCTTAATACTTCATTGAAATCAATGATTGAGATATTTTCAAGATTACGTTCACCGCTAATGATGAAAAATAAACAGATTGTTTAAAATTAATGTTTTCGTTAAAAAAATTTATTTTAAAAATATTTTTTGTAAAAATGTAGAAGGCAATCTATTGACAATCTGTTCATTTATTTATTTCCACATTACCATTCGGTGACTGATCAAGATACCATGCGAATTATTCGCACGGGTCAACTTTTTTATAAAACTTGAGAAGACGCCATCTATTGACAATGTGTTTAACTAACATGCACACAAGCTGTTGGATTTGTTTATTATTTCTCAAAGGTGGTTTTTTGTTGCGAATTATTCGCACGGGTCCACTAGTATATATAAAAAAGGAATAAAGAACATTACTCAATCGATTTCTTCGGATCGTAGATTTGTGCAAAATAATTTGTAATTTGTAATTAACAATGATGGATGAGATCCAGTGTTTCCTAAGTGATATCCTAGAAGAGCTGTTTCATTCTCTTTGGCGATCGTCAGCTAGGAGTAGTAATCAGTAAACAGCGAGGTCTCGAGACAGAGGCTAATAGGAACAATCATTGGAGTTAATGTGGAGCCTCCAAAAGTTTAAACAAAAAAAAAGAAACAAAAAATTCATTTAGATAGAGTGGAATCAATCATAGATACCAGTGGCGTATTGAGGGGAGGTGGGGTTGGCAGGGATTAAATCCCCCTCCTCATTGCATTTGAAATGGAAGAAATCTAGGATTTCGAACCTACTTTTTTTGGTAGGAAAGGTCATGGTTTGTCTGCTACTTCCCTGTCATTTTTTTATTTGGTTGAATGAATAAGACCCTCATAACCTCTCCCATTTCTGAGCTGGATGCATCTATACTGTTGAAACAGGAGTTTCTAATCTGAATACTTTCATCTGTGTTGCTGTAAAGGGTTCCTCCAAAATTCTGGTAAATGCACATAACAGCATGTTATATAATCGAGTAAATGATTCTAAGAAAAGAAGTTTAATTGAAATTTCACAAAGGCTAATCATGTGGCTTAAGAAAGTTATCTTAAACATGTGGAGTTTAAGGGTAACTTTGGGGACCTAGCAGAAAATGGACCCAAAGTAACATAAGGTAACAATGGGTTTAGTCATCAGATAATAAGTCGTTGTTTCATTTTGAAGCTTCTGCTTAGTCATTAGTCAGTTCAGTTAAAATGCCAACAATGTACAAAAGACGATCCTGGATATCAAGGTGTTGTAACTATAATCCGCAGAACTCGAAGAATGCTAAGAAGAAAAAAAAGAACTTTGGCCTAATTCTTCCTTTGAAGCCTAGACAAGTTTTCATGACAAGAATAAATCTTTAAATAAATTAGTTCTATCTAATATTTCTTCAGAACTCTTAATAATGTACATGCATCTCATTCATCATCAAAATCAAAGGAATCAATGTCAACCATGTTCAAAAAGGTGAACAGGCCGGGGGGCTGATGGGAGTTTTCTGATTGAGGAATGATTTAATAGAAGAAAATCGGGCAGCTAAATTTTAATGATTAATCAGCGATTTAGCGACTTTTGAGCCGCCTTGAGTGTTTAGGCACACTATGAGTGTTTATGCAGTTAATGAACCACCCTCAATTTTAATGTCAGCTTCGTGTGCACTTCCCTAAATGATATAAAATATGAAGCCAGCAGTTCTTAACTGTTCGTCTGATCGTAGTCGATCCGCAAAAATGTTAAATCCGCAAAATTGCTTTACGAAATTTTAAATTAAAACAAAGCATAAAAGACATTTTTTTCTAGCCAAAATAACCCAAGTTGACGGCAATTAAAGTTATATTTTTTACTTGATTGATTAAATCCTCTAAGTAAAACTGGTTTCTTAACGATAAGTAAGCTGCCCTGTAATCGGTTCTTTAATTTTCAAATCGTTAATTCATAATTTTTTTAAGAGGAACAAAACAACTAATTCATTTATTCTTCTGAGAATTATTTGTTCTTTCTTTGTAAACAGCGTTTCCTTTGAAATAAAGCTAACTATAATTTTTTTTTCTTTCTTTAATGTCCAACCTCCACATTTAATAAATTACTAAGAAACGACAACAACAATCCTTTAAATTGGAAAAAAAATACCTTACCGTATTTTGTCAAAGAAAAAAATAAACATAAAAAAGATGAAATTAGTATTGAATTTTAAAAAATACACACTCTTTGGTTTTCCATTAATATTGTCTATTTGTGAAAGCTTGGTTTCAGCTGTTCATTATTTGATATAGTTTTATTTGAACAAAGGAAAAAAAAAATCGATTTTATTTAGAAAAACTGATTTTATTTAGAAAACTTTATTTTGAAACACTAAAAAAAAAACAAGTTTCAATTTCTTAATATTGATGTCAACTAATTAAAATTTGATTATTGATCTTGCGGGCGAGGTTCGGTATTGGGAACTTGAGAAATTGGATACGATCTCCTGCGGTGGTCAGGGGTTATTTCCAGGTTAATTCTCCTGCAGACTGGTCTTAAATGGCTCCAGACGGTCAATATTTTGATCAAACGGTTTCGTCAATCGATTGAGTCAAGCATGATTGATCGTTTAGGAACCCGTTTTACACTTGAGCCAATCATTGACGGTGATTGATAGAAAGTTTGATTTACGCAAATGATTGAAGAGGACGCTTGACCGTCTAGGAGGGTTTTGATCAATCTTTCCCTCAGTCAGGCTCTCGGCACAAGAGTTTTGATCAAAAGATTTAAGCGTGCGTCAATCGACTGCCTCACTCTTTTGATCAAACGATTGACCGTCTAGGGCCAAAGATTGAAGGGTAATTTGAAGCGTGCGTCAAGGATTGACGATACCGTTTGATCAAAATGATTGACCGTCTGGGGTCAATCCAATCAGCATTCTACAAAAATGGTAACAGGTTTGTTTTTTTTCCCTTGGGCTACAGGAAGGGAAATCTTCTATCAGTCAAGAAATATTGGTGGCCTTACTTCCAGCACTGCCACGAACTATTTTGGGAGATGTTTAACCTATATATTTTTTATTGTAATAAATAAATAAATAAACAAATAAAGTCAATCATTCATTTTTAGAGACCAAGTATGCACCTTAAGTACCCTTTGCTTTTTTTTTTTAGAAAAGTGTCACATTTTGATAAGTAGGACGAATAATTATTTAAAAGTATTTAAGAGTGTCTGTTTTTAATTATACATACCCTTTATTGTTAATTTGTGTGCTGATGTCAATTAAATTTATGTAGTTAATGTAGCATACGTTAAAGAAATTCCGCTAAATTTCATGCAAATTACTTCGATTAACCGATTTCACTTAATAAATACAAATTTCTTCAACAGCGGATGCACTTTTTTTTGGGGGGAGTCTGTGATTTATTTGAGGGTAGCATTGATAATTCCTTGGCTGTACTTTCAGGCTAACTCAAATCTTCTATTAGTCGCTTAATTTTTTTCAAATGAGATTTATGATTTATTTAAAGAGTAATTTTTTACACGTATGAGCTATTTTAAAATTTTAATCCTAATTAATGAGGCCTATTTTAGTAGCTGTGAAATGTTTTTAAGAGGAATCATTTGTAAAAGATATAGTCAGATTGCATGAACCAGAATGTATTGCTTTTTATACACACCCCAAGAGAATGCGTGAAAAAAACCTAAAAAATACCTGTTAAAAAAAAAATATACTTCACTCCCAAAAACTAACAGGAATCTTCTAATGCTGCTTTGATTTGCGGGGAAAGGATTTTTTTTTTTCCTCTCCCAACTTCGATCAATAAGTAACTGTGGACTGCACTTTGTATTGTGTACATGTATTTTTGTTTAATCTATGAGGGAATTCGTTGATATGTATTAGTTTTGACTATTGGAAATTTACCTTTTTAAACCTATATTTAACTTATTTTCAAACTTTTATTCAAAAATTTTCTGTATTACAAAAATACAAGTTATTTGAAGGGTTACATCTGCGTGTTCAAAATTTTAAAGTTCAGAATTTTTAAAATAAAATAAGTCTGAATCGTCGTTAAGACATTTCATGTCGTCATCTATTATTCTTCACATCCGATTGGATCTTTTCTCAAATAAAATGCAAAAGCCGAGTGAATAAAATTACTCGATTGTTAAAGAACAATTATAAGAATCTTAAATAAATCAATCTAAACCAGTTTCCCATTCTTTTACAGGGAAACTAAATGCCATATTCTGGATTTTTTGCTAACTTGCACAGTTGTTGAAATTTCTGAAAATTAAACAATATAGACTCTTTGGGTATTTTGGAAATTAATATAGATCGATAGTTTTGATAATCTGTAAGGGTAACTTAGTAAATTGTCACTAAAAATCTTCGGCTCCTGCTGCCTTGAGGCTCCAATATCACAATACTTCATTAGTTTCATTTGTAGATAAATCCTCCGTGAGCGTAGTTTACTAAGGATTCTTAGTTCCCAGTAAATGGGCTAAGAATGGGAAGAACTGAATCTGAGTTCAATTTATGGAGAACTCTGATGCCACTCTGATGATTGATGATGTGTCTTTAATGTAGCTTATAAAGTGTTTTTTTTTCCCCTAATTTCTTATCGTAATTTCCTTTATAATTTGAACGCAGTTCATTCCAAGGAACATTCCGTGAACCTCTGTTCAATGTCCTTCGAATTCACCAGAAAACTTTATCGCATTTCTGGAAGATTTTTTCATTAGATGTCCTGTAATTTTTGTTATCGTGTTAGGTAAACTAACCAATACGTTATATTGAAAATTAAAAACACCAGAGGAAAAATATATCTTGATTTCCTGTCAATCGTCCATTTGTCACTCTTTGTCTTTCCCTTGAATAGAGTCAAGCATCCACATCTTCTCTGGATATTCATCCCGGATGCTGGCCTTACGTTAATCTAAAAGTATAAAATAAGAAAATGAAAATGCAAGAAGGATGAAAATGCATGTCAAAAAATGACATGCAAATGTGCCACTAACAAATAAAGTAATAAACTGCTAATGTTTTAATCTATTACTAATAAAAGATTCAAGACCAGAATAGAAATAACATTGACAATAGAAAATGAAATAGCAGAAAAAGATTCGTGATGATGACGAAATATAAAACAAAGGATTTACTTGTAAATAAAAATGTTTTCAAATAAAAATGCTTGACTCTATCGAAATATTTCAAAAAATTATTATTTGAGATGGTTGATACGAATGCGAAGTACAGTAAAACTCCGGTTATCCGAACTAAAGGGGGTAAAGTCGTTTCGGATAACAATTTTTTTCGGTTAAGCCATGAACATCTAATACAGCTACAGTATTTTGTATTGTAATTACAGTACGTATTTTTGAAAGGTTTTGAAGGTCAAACGAATTCAAAAATTTCTTTGTCTGCTACACTTATGTTGTTTATTAATGTTAAAATTATATTTTTAGGATTATAGTAGGCTACATCAATGTATACTATTCTGCACTGAATAGTTCGTAGCATATGAATTACTCATTTAAAAAAAATCAGTAATTTTTGTTTGTTTCTTGCGTCCCTCCTAACGTTTTCGAGCAGCGATGTGCCGCCATCTTTTCATTCGAAGGACGTCAGCCGGTTTCGGAGTCGTTTCGGATAACCCGCGTTTCGGTTGACCCGAGTTCGGTTAACCGGGGTTTTACTGTACTTACATTATTACTATTCCTCGGCATTTATTGTTATTGACTTATCATATGAAGTTTTGTAATTGTTTGTTTTGTTTTATATTTGTTTGTTTCTATATGCATCACACTAAAACGGCTGGACGGAATTCTTAAATTGTGGCCTATTGCTTATTTGTAGTGAACTTAAACTTTAGTACGAATAATGCGTACGATTAATCCATTCTTCCTCTATCTCCTCCGATAATCCCTCATTATTTCATGGCCTTATGTTTATTTTACCCATTATACGGTGGGTAATTGCACTTATTTAATATGAATTAGTCTGCTTCCATCCATTAAAGCATTTGAATACAATGAACTCGGGGCCAGATTAAGGCCAGCTGACGTCCTTACGTGTTTTATGCATCTTTTTTTTTAATAAAACTGTTAAAAGGAAAAAAAAATGGAATGCGAAAATTCATTTCAATACATTTTTCATTTTCATTTTTTTATAATTTTTAATCATCCTATGAAAGATTATAAGACAAAATAAGATCTCATATTAGCTCTATTGAAATTACGTTGAGAGCAAACTTTTCAATTTTGAAAATCCTCTTATCTACAGCAATCTATGTTGGTAGACAAAATTTTTTTAAATAAATATTGTAATGTAGAAACACAATGGACACGCACAATGTACGCAAAGGATTCGCACCCCGAGCTATCATCGTGAAGAGACTGGGACGGACCGTTTCGCACTTAATAGT
Source organism: Thereuonema tuberculata (assembly GCA_023159025.1). NCBI lineage: Eukaryota > Metazoa > Arthropoda > Chilopoda > Scutigeromorpha > Scutigeridae > Thereuonema > Thereuonema tuberculata. Next base: position 37,743,363 of record JAFIDM010003189.1, on the reverse strand, counting down.
GCTCATCAGCCAGCCAAACTCCACCGATAACATGCTCAGGAGGTGCGAAACTTTAGCCATCCCGGCTCTTGCTCCAAGAGCGGGACCTCTCCCCAAAGAAATACAAAACAAAAATTAATAAAATGAGAAAATACAATACTTCCTTGGCCTGCAACTCGCAAAGCACAAAAGGAATTTAATAGCAGCATTAAATAAGAGCTACGCTGTAAATAGAAATTATTAAACTTTCTTTAACGTGCGGAGTGAACAATCTAGAAACACAATGGACACGCACAAACTACGCAAATCCTTTGCGTTACGAATCCTTTGCGTAGTTTGTGCGTGTCCATTGTGTTTCTCGATTGTTCACTCCGAACGTTAAAGAAAGTTTAATTTTTTAAATATTGTAATGGAGAAATATTTATTATATATTAGAACTACAAAACATTTTTTTCCATTTTCTGTTTTGTGCACCACTTAATCGAGTATGTTTCATCTTTAGGTTAAGTTCAGAAATGAACTGAAAAAAAAACAAACAAAAAAAACACAACATAATTTATTTTAAAAATGTTTGTAAAAAAAGACTGAATTCAAAGTGGAAAGATATCCCAGACATCAGATTACGTCGTGAACACAGAGCCTAAATTAGCTGGTTGATTGGGTACAACAAAATAAAGCCCCTAGGCCCAGTCTATGAATCCTTAAAATTCGATGGCTGTAGTTATGTTACTACTACTACGCGGTAACCGCCTTCACATGCTTGTTTTTTTAATCTTAAGCACGTGCTTGTTCTCCTTAATGGTTAAACCAGGGCTGATTGAACTGAATGATCTGGAATACGAGAGGTCCATTTCGGCCAATCCTTTCCCAGACGTGTTCTATAAGTGAAAAATCGGGTGAGCGTGTTGGTCATAGCAGTACCCGAACGTTTTGCTTGTGTATATACTGCAGACTAATGCAGGTTGTCTGGAGATGTGAGTTATCGTTCTGGAAATGGAGAACTGGCTGTAAAATGTTGACAACGTATCGTTGGGCAGTTAGAGAGCCCCTTCTGATGACCTAGCTATTTGCATGCAGTTATCTACCTATATAAAAAGTACAGTCCTGACTCACTCACTGACTGACTCATCAACGCCCAGCCCAAATCCTTGGACTTAGAAAGCTGAAATGTTGCACAGAGGTTCCCTTTATGATGTAGACAATGAATAAGGCCGGATTTTTCGAAATTCCCACGGGATAGGGAATAAAGAGGATTTATATTTTCGCTTTAAAGTTGCCTTTTCGATATGTAGATGTGGGGCTCCAACCCGCAATACATCTGAGTTATCCGGAGAAGGCCACAATGGGCTGGGAACTAGTATATTTTCCGATCTCGATATCAATTTTTTTTATTTTTTTTATGCTATGTATGCAAGGGTTTCGGAGCGAAGCAACAGTACCCGGCTACTACCACAGAAACTCGGTTATAATGCGGTTGTTTATATCGCGAATTCGGATATAACGCGATTTGGTCTTGGACCCGTCTATTTTCGAAAAGGTGTATAATTGTAAAATTACAACATTTATCGTTTTTTTGCCTAAAATCAAATCAAAGGTATAAATTAATATGCTGGTTTCCTTATTATTTACAGTAATTGAGACTCTGTACCCACCTTAATTTCACGAAAATGCGTCAAATACAATATATTTTTTAAAAAATACCAGAATCGCGGACTTTTTCGTTTAACCAAAATGAATATCGAGATCTATTTTTCTGCCAATGACAACCAGTAAAGAGGTCCATGTAATCTAATAGGCGTATGAATAACTAGTTTCGATCCAAGTGACTCGTCGTTTGTACAAGATACCAAGATGGCGGCGCCAAATCGATTTTGGCTATTATAACCCATCAAAGTGTTGAAAAGGTAATGATTTATGTATTTATAAATATAAAATTCTCTCAATAGCTCTGAATGATGTAGGTAATCGCGAAATGACCATTTTAAATCAATTTGAAATCGTGTGGGCGATAATAGGGTGCGATATACGACAGTTGACGTCGCGAAGTAATACAAGTTCGGTTATATCGCGATCTTCGAAAGATTGCGTTATAACCGAGCTTCTGTGTACTATATATCTATATATATTGGATATATACTACTGCTTCTCAACATTTACACAACCTTTTGAAATGTTACTTTTTTTTCTCTCTAATGTTTCTCAACCAAATTATTTTTGCACCCAATTATTTGAGAAGGTAATTTTTTATAAGTTACTTTTTTTGAGATACTCAGTTTTCCCCTGTTTGACTATGGGCTTCGAACCCAAATTTAAGATTTTTTTTTGTAAGAATTCCAATGGATGTCAGTTCAATAACGAATACTTCAAATGTACTTTTGTATGAAATGATTTTCTTGAATTAAAAGCTACCGATATGAAATCTCAGTTTTTAACACTTACTTGCAACCTTAAATCAGATTAGGTTTATCGTTACTATGTGCAAAAGCTAAATATCGATCTGTTTGACAGTTTCACTGTCTGACTGCGGCGCCTCCCTAGCGGAGATTACAGAAGTAAACAATTGACAATCAAGAGAAAATTGCTATGATTGTCTCAATAGCTGTTTATGCCCAAATCACACCAGCATATTTTTTCATCAATGATTTTCTTCAGTGAAAATGATCGTTGTTTTCACTGAAGTGATCTTGTCCTTTATTTCCACCTTATCGTCGAATCATGATGAAACAGTGCATATAATTGGCAGAGCGATAGCCAATCAGAGTCGAGCTCGATATTATGGCGAAATATTCCCCCGTTATGAAAAGACGGTGTTTAATGTTTTTTTTTAGAGGTTAAAATCGTGTTTCGGCAACGCAATTTCGGTAGAATTTGAAATTACTTTTAGCAAGCTGTCAATCTATTCGAAACTAATTGTATATTGTATTCAAGCATCTCTACTATTTAAGCGAAAGCGAGGTGAACAGCGGCAATTTCTGAAAGGCCTCAGCGAGCGGTAACGAGCTCAAGAAAAAATGAAATCTCTCTTTAAAAAGTTGACATCTGCAGATTCTAGCGCATAGAATTAATTTATTTCAGTAAAAATATTGTTTATTTTCGAAAGATAATCTTCTCACTGTGATACTTAATTTATAAAAGCCTTCAATTCACTCGAAAAGGTGGGAAAATGGCGCCGGTTGACTTCTTCGCTCTCGAGTTAGTCTGTTCTGATTGGAGCTTTCACTAATTGTTATCGTTGAAAACTTCAATCGGATAGAACAGTTTCTAAATTTTTTCATCGTTGAAATCAATGATGAAAATGATCAAGTGAGGCAAATCACACGATCGTAGACCTTAAAGATAGGGTCAATGATTGAAAACAATGATGAAAAATATGATGGTGTGATTTGGGCATTACCAAAAATGTTAATCCGTTAAGGCAAATTTCAAACAATCACTTTATTTTTAAAAAAAAAGCAGTAACTTTTCTATTAGTTCATTTCGTAAATCAAAACATTGATTTTATTTATTTTAAAGCCTATTATTTCTTGTATTTGTTATTTTTGTTATTAAAAACAACACTACTTTAGTCTACTATATTAATTATTGTTTAAAATAATTATGAAAAAGAGATTTCAAGTGCCTGATGATTCAGTGAAAAGAGCAAAAAACGAAGGCACAACGCAAATAACAAGAGAGGAAAGGATTTGCACGTAAAATCTCTTTTTCATTTATGAATTTACGGCATATTTCTATTTTAAATTCCTTTATTAAATTCCTCTCGTACCTAGGCATTTGCAGGCCAAGGAATAAATGTATCCTTGATTGATACTTAATAATTGTTAGGATTTTTAAGGGGGGGAGGTCCCATACTCGGGAGTAAGAACCGGGATTACGACCTTCATGCACCTTCTGAGTCTGTCATCGGGGAAGTTTGGCTGGCTGATGAGTCCTAAAAAGGACGAAACGGTCCGTGCCAGTCTCTTCCCGATGACAACTCGGGGTGCAAATCCTTTCCTCTCTTGTTATTTGCGTTGTGCCTTCGTTTTCTGCTCTTTTCATTAAAATAATTATGTAAACCAAGGGACAATGAATAACCAAAAATGCTATTATCAAAGTCATCAACTGGACTATTATCAAAGGAAATCGGGGACGGACGTTTGGTCCTGCTTGGGACTCATCAGCCCGACCCACCATCCCCGATATTAAACCCAGAAGGGCGAGAACAATCCCCGAAACCAAAAACAACAATAACATTCTTTTGAATGTTTGATTTCTTTTTATATTTAGAGAATTTTAATCCTATTATTTATTAGGAAAAAGTTTTTTTTTTGTGTGTATGCACTACAGCACTATATTTGTTATTGTTGTTTTTTTTGGTCATCTGTACTTATGTTCTCGCCTTTCTGGGTTTGTTAACGGGGAGGGCGGATCGGGCTGATGAGTCCCAAGCAGGACGAAACGGCCGTTCCCGATTCCCTCTGATAATAGACCAGAAAGGCATTTTTGGTTATTCATTTGCAGCCCTTGGTTTATATTTTGAATAATTTTTCTGTACGTTAAATTTCTTTATTTAAAATAATTATTAATAAATCTGTTTCATAAACACGTTACGTTGCGATTTGTTAATGTCGCCGCCTCCATATTTCGGTATTATCCGATTTATATTACGTCAGTCACCTGTAGTTTCATTTGTACCGGAGAATATATAACATTACTAATATAATAAATTTCGTCAAGCTACAGTATTTTTACAATTTTTAATAAAAAAGCATCTCCTCTGTGTATTTCCATTAATCTCGTGATATCTTTTTAATTAAGCTTTGAACAACTTACCACTTGAACTTTGTTTGCATTCTGATGATTTACTAATGCTTTCACATACACCAGTAACGAAAAGAATACGAAGGAGAGAGTGACGTTCATCCAGATATCAATTGCTTTCACTTGAAGTGTGATGGGAATCTTTCCAGAAATGGCAGCAAAACGATTGCACAGAGCTAAAACAGTCATTAAGCCTATGGAGACTCTGGAAGGAGCATCTGTAGGGGGCACATAGAAAGTCCCCCAAGAAACCAGCACAACTAAAAAGCTGGGAGTAACGATGTTAATCAACTGATAACCCATTTCTCGTTCTATCATAATATTGACGGAGAAACAAGATATCTCGTTTTCTGGAAATGAGAGAAAACACAGGAATTAGTTTGGACAATAAAATCACTTAAGGTTCTATGCTATTGTAAGTTTTCTAACAGTTAATAGGTAAAATTTTTCTACTTAATTATCTTTGAAAATAATTGAGGAGTTAGAACTGATGTAACCGATATTTTTTTGCCAAAAAAATGAAGATAATTATAAAAATAAAAGATGACATGGTTTCTTAGTAAAATAAATAAAAAATAAATAAATAATTTATCCAATTATCTCTTTGGATAACAGCTGATCCTTGGTAACTTTTTCTTGAACGATCAAGTTACTGTCCTTGGGTATCTACAAGGAAAGCTTATTTTTTGTTAAAAGGGTAAAACCTATGTTTACAAGTGACATCCCAAGACAGCTGTTTCTCACTAAATTGGCGATCATCAGTTGAGAGTAGTCATCTGTAAACACACCAGGGCTCAATACAGAGGTGAATGTAAATAGAAGTTGGAATGGGAATGGCACCTCCAGAAAACTAAACTAAAAACAAAATACACATTAAAAATAAAATAACGGAAATTATTATGCTGTCTGCCGACAGCCTCAAAGAATTTTCTATGAGCATTACTAAGAAAGAAAAGCCTAAAATACATAAACACATTATATTTTGTTTTGAGTTTAGTTTTCTGGAGCTGCCATTCCCTTTCGTGCTTCCATCTATATTCGCCTCTGTATTGAGACCTTGGGTGTTTCCAATGACTACTCTCAACTGATGATCGCCAATTTAGCGAGAATCAGCTGTTTTGGGATGTCACTTGTAAACACAGGTCTCACCCTTTTAATGTGTTTATATATTTTATGCGCTTTTTCTTTCTTTAAAATGCTCATAGAAAATTCTTTGAGGCTGCTGGAGGACAACACAAGAATTTCCTTTATTTTTTATTTTTAAAGTTTATTTTGTTTTTAGTTTAGTTTTATGGCCGTGCCATTGCCATTCCTACTTCTGCTTATTTTTTGTATTTACATTCATTCGCTTTTAAGTCCTATAATTAAAATCAGAATACGGAAAAAAGTGATTATTAATCTACTAAATAATTAAAAGATTCTTAAAACTTTTAAAAATACAAAATTTATTTTAGACTTTACTAATTATTTAAGAATAAACTAAGCAATAATATATCTTGTCTCAAGCAGCAAGATGGGCAGCTTATTTTGAGCTTGTTTCTTATTTTAAAATTACCTTTTCTGTACCTCACTTTCTCAAATAAAACAAGAAATATTGAAAGAATTTACAATGTTTTCTGAAAATTTAAATTGGAAATTTTACTTAAGTGGATAAATGAAATTAATTGCAATCAAATCAAAGCATACAGAAACAAACTGGATACTACAAAATGATTTAGGAGACAAAGCAATAAAAAGGAGATAAAAACGCACAACAAATAAAATCACTGAGCTACTTTTGGAACACCTGGAATCCAGGAATTCCCGGTGCTGTCCTTTAAAAAAGGAAATTCTTGTGCTGTCTTCCAACAGCCTCAAAGAATTTTGACATTATTTGACACCGGGAATCCAGGACAGTCTGTTTCGAGGTTATTACCTTTCTTTAGCTGGATTCACCCAGTGTCTGCAGCTCAGTGATATCAAACGAATATAAACAAAACACAAGCAGGGCCGTTTCTACCATTAGGCAAGACTAGGCGGCCGGTTTTTTTTTTTTGGTTGTTAAAATAGGATTGTCGTTTTTTTTTTGGTGGGGGCGGCATTTGAAAGGGAGGGGGCGGCATTTGAAAGGGAGGGGGCGGCATTTTTTAGTTCTCGCCTAGGGTGGCAGAACACCTAGAAACGGCTCTGAACACAAGTAAACATAAAAATGGCCCTTCATATAAAAAAACATCAAAAATAAATAAAAATTAAAAAAGGATTAGACTATAAGAAAGACATATACAAGACGTTAAATTTAACGTGCGTGGAAACATTTTACAAAGCAATAAAAAAGGGGATTTTATTTGTTGTGCGTTTTTATCCCCTTTTTATTGTTTTATAAAATGTTTCCACGAACGTTAAATTTAATATTATGATATCGGAAACATTATTGGACTTTAATAAAACCCTTTGTTTGCAGACAAAGTGAGGGTTAATTGCTTCTAATTCTTTTCTAAGGCATTTTTTTTTAAAGCTTATTCTGGGATTTATTGCTCAATGATATTTTCATAGGAATTTATAGAAATTTGCAGCAATAAAAGAGCGATCATCTTAAGTCTAAAAAAAAGGCAGGATAAGTTTAAAAACAACAAAACAAAACTAAAACAACCAACCAAGAAGATACATTAACTAGTTCAAGTTATTAAAGAGAAAAAACACATACACACACACACACACACACACACACACACACACACACACACAAATATTTACATATATAGGCCCTAGTCATGAAAAAAAAATACCCTGTAAATATGGGTCCGGAAACGAATAGTTTTCGAGAAAAACGTCTTGGATCATTTTTCAATGTAGATGTGTTTGTTTCTTGTTTTGTTGGCACAGTATAATGCGAGAAAACGTATTTTTATATTCATAAAATGAACAACACATAAGTAAAAATAGGGACGTAAGGTTTAATAATTGTGTTGAATAAAACACATGTCACTAAATTAGCGAATGGGAATGAAGTTGAACACGGCTGCGGCAACAATTAATTGGTTTTCCTATGTTCTTCTTCTTCTTCTTCTTCTTCATCTCCATCCAAGAGGTCGGCGACCATGGTTTCCATGGTTTATTATAGGGAAGTTTCCGTGGTACGGCCCCAATCTTTTCCACGTTTGCAATAGCCATCTCACTAGGCTCGGTCTGCCAGCCATTGACCATTAATTGGTTCATCTGCCTGCCAGTTGTTCTGTGCTGCCGTTGACATATAAACTGTTCTTCCGCCATCACAGAAGCTAGATGTCGTTGCATTCCCAACATCTTTTAAGAAGTCGCCGTTGATCAAAGATTGATTCTTCCGCCGGCCTTTCCTATGTTGCGAGAACGAATAACCAGTTGCTTTCAGGACATACGGCAAAATCCCGGGATTTGTGAAATAATTCGTTCATCACTGAAAAGGTGAGCGGAAGAAGCATGCGTGCAACCCAACGGAGGACATTTCGAACATGACAAATTTCAAGTCGTTTCCATTATACACCTTGCAAATTCCGAATTTTATTGGTCTGTTAATACTGATCTAATCTTCAAATGAGGCCAGAAAAAGTCTGACATTTAGATATTATTTTCCTGTTTTCCGCCCATAAAAAAAGTTTTATGTTTATAATTTTTTAGATTCCAAAACTTATTTTTTGTTTTATCAACATTTAAATTTTTATACTTTTATTTTTACTTTTGAACATAGTAGTTTTATCTTCGTAACAATGTAACAATGCAGCCTCAGACAGGCATCTTTTTCTATGTTGACTGAATAAAAGTTTTCAAACCATCAAGTTTTAAGACTATCGTCAATTTGTTTTTGTGTGATATTTAGTTGCACAGTCAATTACTTGTCCATTTAAGGGATCGAATGTTATTTAGCCTTGGCCTCATGTACTTTTGATTTAGTTTCTTATAATTTATTTATTACAGCTTTCAGGTTTTCACTTATGTTTATTACTTACAAACAGTTTTTTTTTTTAAATTTTTTATTCCTAGAAAACGTTGGTTGCTCCTCGGTTTTATTTGACTTATTAATGTAACAAATACGTTCGTTTAATCAATCGATATGATTTTTTTCTTCAAATTTGCTGTTATTTTATTTTTAATCATTTTAAAAAGAAAAAAAAAAGTATCTTTCCTTAGTTTCATAGAAAAGAAAAATGTTTGTAAAGTATAAAAAGGTATAAATATAATTATCTTCTAAAAACGTAAGTTCTAGATGTACTGTTTAATTTTTCTATCGGATTTCTTTTCTCCAATTAGACATTTACTAGATGGTTATTTATAAGGTCTTCGTTTCAATATCTCGTAATTTTTATTTCCATGATCAAAACCAGAATAAGGTCTTGGGAACTTGCACATTTCTAAATCTTTTATTACTTTTGGATTTCATAAAAAATTCAGACGAGATAATGCAAGTGTGTAGTTTACGTCAAACAGTTAACTGATCCTCAAAATATTAAAAATGCATCTTTCTATGTTTCCAAGAAATGCCATAATTAGTAAGGTTAATCTTAGGAAAAAGCATTTGTTCTATTACTACAGCGAAAATGTACAGCTTATTAGTCGCCTTTTGGAGTGGATCTGTTATACTGTATATACTGTATATATATATATTCTATATATATGTTGTCATATATATTTATATAATTCTAAAACCCCATTGGATGCTAAACTTACACTTTTAGATTCATTGTTGATTTATCATAGATAAAATCTCTTGTATTTTTTAGCGACCTATTTGGGAGCTATTGTGATTGAGACCAAAATTAAAATCAAAATGAATTCAGAGGCCCAAACACACTAGGAATGGGATATTTTCAGGTGCCAGCCCCCCCCCCCCCCCCAAGCAATGCCAAATGTTCGAGATATTTGGCATTGCTTTCATTGGATTTCCGCTATTAGCTTAAATGTTAGAATTGCAACTGTCTAATTTCAGTTGTCAGCTGTAGTTTGATGGGTAAGTTCTTGGACTCATGCTGGTGGTTGTCGGTTCGAATCCATACATTTACTGATTTTTTTTTTTCTTTGTATCTCAATGCCCTAAGGGTTTTTGTTTTTTTTTGTTTTGTTTTTCTTAATTTCGTAACTTTTTTTTTTATTATTTTTCCTTATGTTAATGTACTTTCTTCTTCTTCTTCTTATTATTATTATTTTATAATTATTATCTTTAAATTTTTGTTATTATTATGGATCGCCCTTAAATTTATGCTCTACCCACAAAATTATATTCAATTGTTTTTTTTCTGAATTTCTGTTTCAAATCAATCGGAGATGCACGATGGACAGCTTTAATCCAAATAAACTTTCGGTTGCTTCAGTTTACAGAAACAAAATAAAATTATCCGACAAAACAATTACAAATATTGATATCATTGATTAATCTTGCAACAACATTTGTTGTTTAAGTTTTGAATTACTTTTAAATGTGAACTTACCATGTGACAACATACTACGCTTGCAAGGGCTCAAATTAGCTTCAACAACATGCATTTGCAAAGCTCTATCCTTTCCAATTATTGAAAGGGCTGGTGCTATTTTCATTTCCAGTATATCTTCGAACTGATCTGAAAACAAAAATAAAAATCCATCGAATTAAACTCTTAAAAGATTAAAATCTTTAATTACATTCAACCAGCACCTTTAGTATACATGTTACAATTGAAAACTGTCTTATTCGCAAACAGAGTTATTAATAATGATAACATAAAGCACATAAATAATGATAACAATTAAACACATTTCTAGGAGTAAATTACTTACAAATTTTATGAAAGATGCCTTTAATAACTAATGCGATTTCTCATAATAATGATATACAACTAAAACACAACGTTAAGCCTCATGAAGAAGGTTAACGGTTTTATCTTGTCCTGCTGAAAGAAAATAGATCTTTCTAGTAGTTTGGAACGTATTAGATTACAAAGACTATCTTAGTCAATGGTAATTTGATGATAATTGTTCAAAAAAGTCGTTTCTTTAAACAATCCATTCGAGTTGACTAAGATTTTTACTAATCTCTAATTACTTGCCAAATATTTTTGAAATAGGTTTTAAAATTCACGATTTGATTAGACAGCTCGCTTTGCTTAAATTAATTCATTAACAACTTTTAATCAATGTAATGAGTCAGTTTAAAGGCGTTTAGGAGTCGACCTTTAATTAAGATTAGTGTATAATTACACTGGCAGTTCATGGAACTTGAAATACTTACTGTCATTCAAAACTAGAAACGCAATTTTGGTTAGTCGGATTTTTATCTTTAATTATGAATGTAAACATAGTTAGAGAGACGGCCGGATTTTTAGGACCTCAAAAATCATAGATGTTTGCGTTTAGGCACTTTGAATTTAAAAAAAAAAAATAAACAAACGTTTTAGAAGCAAAAAAAAAAAAAAAAGAAATCGCGCTAATATTTTTAACCAGAAAAACAAAATGGCCGACGACATTCAATAAAGAACTTGTATATCCATTTAGTTGATATACAAAAAAGAGCAAAAAGTTCTTACTTTTTCTCATAATGTCCTAATTTCCAAAATATGCTCTAAAACTCAAACAAGGAAAAAAAAAAAACTGGTTTCATAGTCTTCACGAAATCATAGAGACACTTACATATTTCATTTTCTATAAATTAATGATTAAAAAAATATAAAATGTAAGTAAGTAAAAAAAAAAATAAAAGCACTGTCGTGATAAAAATTCGAACTTGGGTTAATGCGACTACAACGCAGTACACTAATCACTACACGATCATGGCTACGAATACGAGCTGAGTGAAACCATTCAGAACGCCTGTAAGGTGTTGAGAATGCTGCTTATCACGAAACCGGAACACGAAGTGATGGTAGACCGGAACTAGTATTCCCCCATAAGATATTACTCATGTTTATCCGACTTGTAGTTTGGGCTGTAGAGGTTAACAAGACGGACAGAAGGACGGATAGAATAAACTGAAGGTTTCCACCACCCCCATCTACAACTTTCGTTACGAGATCTCTAAAATGGTAAAAAAAATATCATTTAAATAGAAAACAAAATATCGTACTAGAATTACATTCGTCTTCAAATTATTTATTAAAATAATAAATAATACATATCGCAAATTTTCGAAAAATTTACTTCCCTTACTCCTTTTTCAAGCTATTTATAAATAAAGTCAAAGATAACGAAAGAGAAACATGATGTAACATATTATCGATTAAAACAAATAAACTCAAATCTCAACAATGGAATATCATCTTTGTATTTTAATAATACTGAGCCATATCGGTAAAAACCATTAAAAAATTAAAAACATAATCATGGTCATTAAGCATAATTAATAAAGTAATTCTTTGAATACAACACATTTGGATGAAAGCAAATAATCTTTTGTCAAACTATTAGCTAGAAAAATACTCTGGTTACTTATGTCAACATCATCGTATCTATTTGACTTCTGTGCTTTTGTAGTCCTTACTAATAAGTTTTCAATGTTTTTTCTTTTTTTACTATCTTTTCCTAAGCCAATATTTTTACATTAGTATCCATTGAATGACCTTTACCTGTACATGTTCTGCTATTTCCGATCTATCCGTGAGCTTGTATTTTACATAATAAGCACGTTCTTTCACCCGTTCCCTTTTTATTCTCTTTGTACTATTTGAATCAGAATTATTTGTATCTATTTAGAAATTGAGTTCAAGAGAAAAAAAAAATAGAATATGTAAAGAAAAATCGATCCTAGTTACAAACATTTTCACAAAGTAACATTGGAAAAATTCTGGAAAAAAATATCCTACAATGTTTAGCATACAAAATTTCCATAGTCTTCTTTCAATTCCTTCCTTTTCATATTACTATTTTAAACAAAACCTCCACACACTCCATATCTTAGTATTTAAAATTGTTTATTTAAAATACTATGCGAATTTTCGGGATGAAATTGTATCGTCATCCCTTCTTCACGCGAAAAATTAAAATATTCTTTGGAATAAATAAAACAAAATAGTAATGAACATGAAACCAATTAAAAACACGTTGAAGCAATATACAATTGATGTAGCATACAAGTTCGTTTCATTACTTCAGACAATTATTGAAAAATAAATATTTAACAATTAAAATAAGAATCCCAATAAATAACAAAATATTAACACATTAGATCAACAAATTAATTGTTTTCACAATTATATATTCACATCATTTTAATCCATTACATTACAAAATTGGGACATTACTAGTTGCATTATCATCAATAATTAAAAACTTCAATAATTAAACTCATCAATATTTACAATTATTTTCAAAGGGATAGGCAATATGAAATGGGAATAGTATACAGGGTGGACTATAGAACGTGTGGGGATTTTTATGTAGGAGAGACCAAAAGAACAGTGTCAGAACGAATGTCGGAACACGGAAATGCTTTGAAAAATAAAAATTTGGATGTGTCAGATACAGCAGAACATTGTCTAAAAAAGGGACATATATTGAACAGTAACGTAAAGATATTATACAAAGAAACAGATTTAGGAATTCGAAAAATATTAGAAAGCTGAATAATAAAATGTACTAAAGGAAATAATTTTAATAGATATGAAGGTACCAAAGTAGATCCTTCTACTATTATGTTGGTAAGGGGTTTAATAAAAACGGATGTGAAAATGATTGTAAATATTGACGAGTTTAATTATTGAAGTGTTTAATTATTGATGATAATGCAACTAGTAATGTCCAGATTTTATTTAAAGTAATGGATTAAAATGATGTGAATATATTATTGTGAAAACAATTAATTTGTTGATCTAATGTGTTAATATTTTGTTATTTATTGGAATTCTTATTTTAATTGTTAAATATTTATTTTTCAATAATTGTCTGAAGTAATGAAACGAACTTGTATGCTCTTTCATTATAACAACAATTGTATATTGCTTCAACGTATTTTTAATTGGTTTCATGTTCATTACTATTTGTTTTATTTATTCCAAAGAATATTTTAATTTTTCGCTTGAAGAAGGGATGATGATACAATTTCATCCCGAAAATTCGCATAGTATTTTAAATAAACAATTTTAAATACTAAGCTATGGAGTGTGTGGAGTTTTTGTTTAAAATAGTAATGGTTAGCATACTCGGCACGAACATTCAAAATTATTTTCTTGAAAATATTGTGAATTGAGATCACTACAGCAACGGAAGCATAGTTTACTGTTGATAAATATTAACTTGTTTGACAAATACAAAGAATCGTGATTATAAATTCTTTACCAAATGCATCCCTTTTAATTGCAAAAAGAAATTTCATGTCACTGTTTACATAATATAAAATCTTTTCTTAATTTCTTAATGTTTAATTGAAAGGTATTAGTTTATTATAATAATTACTCATCTGTTGCCATGTTAGTCCCGTTGGGTTTTCTTCTAAACTAACCATAATGTTTTTTTGACATGTGTTAGGTCTGTAAAAGGTGGAATTGATTTTTGTATTTTGATAGTGGCATGACGTTGGGTCGCTCTGATGGGTTTTCAAAACGTTTTCAGATTTTTTTTTTTTCAAGGTGAGAAATACTTAGCATTTACAAAAGCTGTTCACTCTGACTTAAATCATCTTATCTCATTTAATTTTAACTCCCTTTTTGACTGAATTCTCTTTAACAAGGATCGATAATTCTAGACTAATTTACTGAATAAATTTACTGAGTAAGCCCATGAAAACGACAATGCATGGTGTACATTATATACATCAAGAGAAATAAATAAGCTGGCTCCAGGATTCGAACCCGGAAGCGTATCAGCTGATAGGTTGTCGGCTTTGATCATTCGAGATGCGTGAATGACTAAAACTAAAATAAACTTGCTTTTGTCTTCTTGTGTTTCATTGATAAGTTGTTGCTTCATCGTTTGAAAAATCTTGATAAAAGAATATAGTCGGAGATCTATATAAGGAGTTTTATCTATTGAAATAATATAATGAAATATTATTTAATCCCAAATAATACTTTTTTATTTACCGGTACTTTTTTTTAATTAAAAATTGACATTCTCTCAATATAGAGCGATGGTAAATTCTTTATTTATTTATTTTGGCATTTGTTTTTTTTTAATCAAAATTATATCATCTTATCGATTGACTGATCTGATTTTAAAGGCCATTGGTAAATCCCACTAGCACTGAGACCTTTTGTAGAAGCCTTATTAAAGAACAACGATTGTAGTGAACCGTAAATGGAGAAATAGAAGAAGAATGAGACAAACATAAGAATGAAAGGCACCCGATTCGAACATATCATGATTCAGACGTATCAACAAAGTTAGTCGATCAACAAAGGCAATCGATTGGCGCCCGAGAAGTGTGTGTGTATCGATGTTCATAGCAGTTGACAGGAGGTCAGTGTTACTAGATCGGTGCCGAAGCAATTAATCTTAGTGCAGGGTAGTTTACTTATCTCAGAACTATTTGCAGTCAGTTTTTCTAACTTATTAAATGATTAGAAATGTAGAATTGAGATTGTTGACAAAAGAATATGAACCCGTAACAAACATCGATTTACTCTACTTAATATACGAAAGTGGTTAGAATGCTATATTCCTAAAATAAATTACAGTTAGTGTATAAGGATAAAGATGAAACAGGTGATTTTTCAAATGTAAAATTTTATTGCTTAAGTTGTAAACAAGGAGAATAAACAGTAGTGTTGATAATCAAATTTTAATTTCAAAGAAAACTTGGAAAGGCTTCGGTTCTTATTCAAGATCGAGCAAAATAAAAATGAGTGATTACACACATATAGGTGACAGGTGAAATTTTGAGACCTGCTCAGAATTCCAAAAATTACTAAACAGTCATGAAGGAAGTGGCAAGACATCTTCCGAAGATACATGACAGTTGTAATGACATGATCTCATTTAAAATGTAGATATTTTACTGTTATTAATATTAATGCAGAACATTATACGTTGAAAAATGTATTCATAAACAATGTACATGTGCGAATATCTTGACTTGCGGAAATATTTTCTCATCTTTTCATCATAATACTTTATTGTAACTTATGCAAATTAATTATCATTCATGTTGTGCAGAATATTGGTCCTTTATTTATTACTAGCAACTAAGCCTGTCGGCTGATAGGCATAAAAAAATCTGAAAAATCATTTTATTATCAACTATCAAATATAAAGTAAAGGTAATCTAAAAACTGTGCTAACTTGTGAACGAAGCTTCTACGGCAAAAATGGTTTTGAGTTTCGAAATCAGCGTAAACAACTGAGTAAGTATGCCAAATTTCATTAAAATGGATGCAGTGGTAACAAAATTATTTGGTTTTGAACGTATGTTAGAGTTTCAGTTGTCGAGGTCAGTTCCCAAGAATAAATTTTCATGGAAACAACATGGAATGACACATCAATGGAATGAATATTTAATCCAATTTCAGTACTGTTGATTCAATGGTACCATTGAGAACCGTTGGATCTATCTTAATAGGTTAATTATATCGAGTTACAGACAGACACAGACGAACTTAGTCAATTTATATGTATATATTTGATTCCATTGAAGATTTGATTTGAAATATTTTTTTTTTAATGTTTATCAGACCTATTTAGGTGTACTTCTTACCTGTACACCTGTAATATAGGTTCTGAGAGTTTAATCTAAAGGATCATTTTCCACCCAAAAAGAAAAACGAAATACTAACCATATCTAAAGTTTAATTTATCTAAAGAATAATTATTATTTATGACTCATAACGCCGAAAGGCATTTAAAACTCACCTTTGTATAATCTAAATACTGCGCTAACTTGTGAACGAAGCTTCTACGGCAAAAATGGTTTTGAGTTTCAAAATCAGCGTAAAAAACTGAGTAAGTATGCCAAATTTCATTAAAATCGGTGCAGTGGTAACAAAATTATTTGGTTTTGAATGTATGTTTTGTTAGAATTTCAGGTAAAATTTCATCCAGCCAACATGGAATGACAAAATGAACTAATATTTCATCCAATTTGAGTACCCTTGATTCAATGGTACCATTGAGAACCTTGGATCTATCTTAATAGCTTAATTATATCGAGTTACAGACAGACGGAAGACAGACAGAATAACTTGGACAATTATATAAGTTGATTATGCAAATTAAGTTATCTATTTTAATGCAAAGCATTGTTTTAAGGTTCACATTGCTTCGTAAGGATCGTAACAAAGTGTTGTTTATATTTTTAATTCAACTATTGAACTTCGTACGATCTTCTTATTAATGTATTTATGTACCTTCTTACTACAAAAGGAAAACTAATCAAGAAAGAGAAGAAAGACGATTGAATAAAAAATTAATGTATAATTTCAATTAATTATTGACTTACAAAATTCAAATTCCATTGTACACCAGTGGAAATCCATAGGATATCTCCATAAATTGATATCGCACATAAAAAAGTCGAAAATCCTGAAAATAACACGAATTAACATTAGTATTTCTAAAAACTATAACGAATGGCTATAAAAAAAGAAAATCACCAATTATTTGAGATCCAAATAAATTATTTAATTCAACTAAATGTCTATCAGCATAAACGTAAAATTTTTTAATAAATGTGTATGACATAACATATTTTTTATATTATATTATTATTAAAGCACAGAATCTATGATAATTCTCATAATATATACAAATAAATCAAATCCAACAATAGTGTAACAATTGACGTCGATGAAATGTATTACGAAAATATGTTGACAAGGTTGGACCTTCGGATATCGTCAGTGTTTCAAAGGAAATAAAGTTTTCATTACAAGTAAAAAATTACTTATAATCCATTATTCTATAAATTTTAATACCTGTTCAGATGCTCAGTATTAATGTAATAATTTCTTTTAAGTTTCATGACGTAGTGAATTATTAAAGTTAAATATGACTTTAATTTATTACTCGCTGTGATGATACATATAGTGATCTACAGGTTATTCTTTGTTTAAGATGTTTGGCTACTGATGCTATCGATGTAAAACAAATGAATTGCTACAATACTGGCTGAATTTTTTTGAAAATTTATATTGTTAAGTTGGTTATAAAACCGCTTTGTCCATCAAACAAAAAGCACGAAAACGTTGGAAAAAAAACAACAACTTTTTTTCTATCAAGTAAGCTATCAATAATTTTAAGAGCAATTCTTGTGTAACTTTTCCTTTGATATTCTGTACCAATCATATATATTAGCAATGTTATCTCATTACCAAGAAAAGTGTTGTCATTCAGTTGCGGAAAAAACAAGTGAATATAATTTGTGCTAAAGCATAAATTTAAGGGCGACTCGTAATAATAAAAGAAATTAAGAATAATAATAAAAAAAAGAAAGTACATTAACGTAAGGAAAAATTGAAAAAAAAAAGTAATGAAAAAGATAAGTTAGCCGTGCTGGCGTGGCCGTGCGGTTTAGCCGGCGGGCTGCCGTTGTGGCCGATGCGCCAGTACCCGGGTTTGAAGGTGGTGGCATGGCTGTTTCTTCTTCTTCTGTGTTTCGTTCGTTTCCCACCTGGGACTTACTATCTCAGGGTTATCCTGGACGGGATATAATTCTCGTCCCCCCTTTCTTGAATTTCACTAGCATCGCCCTGACGTTGTCAGGTTGAGCTAGTTACGTGGTCCCTAGTTGGCCAAATTCGGTAAACGGAAGGAAAGAAAACGTTAGGAAAATAAGAAAGAAAAAAAAAGTATATATGCTGTTTCAAACCGACAACCTTCAGTATATGAGTCCGAGACGTTAAGCATCAAGGTAGAGCTGACAACTGAAATGATATATATATATAGAAATACATATATAGACTGAAATACATATAGTTGTATTTCTAACATTTAAGCTAATAGCGGAAATTCGATGAAAACAATGCCAAGTATCTCGAACATGGGGGGGGGGGCCGTTGATCCCTGAAAATACCTTACTCCTATGTTGTTTGAACATGTTGGTGATGTCCGATTGTCGATCAGACCTTTCATTCGGGAGTTTTCAGGAGGGTACATTGACAACAATGTCAAATATCTCGAACATAGAGGGAAGGGGTGTAGCCTCCTGAAAATACCCTACTCCTATTTTGTTTGGGCCTATACACGATTGTGAAGTCCGCTTGTCGATCCGACCTTCCGTTCGGGAGTTGTTAGGGCTGTACAGACACAGATGGACGGACAGGACAAACGCAATAGCTACCGATTTTGGTCACGATCAGAATATCTCCCAAATGGGTCGCTAAAAATTATCATATACTTGATTTTCATCGCTGGTCTTCTGATACAATGTTACAAGTCCGTCATTTGGGTTTCTTTCTATTATTTCAATTACAGTTTCTTCGTAGAATTTAAACTTTCAAGTGACTATGACGTTATCAAACTTCTAATTTTTATCTCTTAAATATAACCCAACTTTGCCTACTTTTCAAAGATACTTCCTTAAATTATCATTCAATTCTTAGTATTTATTGGTTTCTTTGGGAGGAGCAATGAAGAGAGCGCTAATAACTGAATAACATAAATATAGGGTGTCTATAATTAAAGTTCATCTATTCCATTCACTATATAGCAAAAACTATTTATCAGAAATTGCAGTACGTCGTAATGACACCACGGGAAAAGCATTTATTGAAAAACATAATTACAATCCTCCCGATTATCCGCGGATCTCTCCTATTTCCATTTTTTAACTGTACAACAAATTACGCAATTAAAAAAAAATTAAATCTAGAATAAAGTAAACAATAAAAGAGGCCAACAAAGTAAATGAAGACAGTAATAAATAATAAATAATAATAATAATAAATAAAGATAAATAATTTAAAGAACGACCTTGTGGGCGGAGCTTAGGCCGGCAGGTTGTACTAAATTATGGGAGAGCCTTCCCGTAATAATAAAAATTTAAAAATAAATAAAAAATTTAAAATAAAATAATTGTTTATAATGTATGTATTGTAACTGTATGTATTGCCATTTTATTATAAATAAAACATGTTAAAAGCATTTTTGTTTTGATTTTCGTCCTTTTCTGTCCTATTTCGGATTATCTGCGGAATTCGCTTATCCGCGGTTGCCGCGCCACCCAATTCCGCGGATAATCGGGAGTTTACTGTAGTTCCAAAACGAGATCAGTGTCAACAAGAGACCTTCGCGCTAGTTTGTAGTTCGGATCGATATTGACCCGAATTGCCCTGGAACATTCTCTGGACGGACGAGGCACATTTCCATCTGCTCGGTTCAGTTAATGCCCATAATTGTAGCATTTGAGAGAGAGAAAATCCCAATGCATGTCTGAAAATTCCTTTACATTCCCCAAAAGTGACAGTTTGGTGTGGGTTTACGTCAACATTCATTGTTGGACTGTTTTTCTTCGAAGAGCTTGGGCGCACAGGTCCTACTCCATGTTCCGTATGCATCATTACTAACCACTTCAGTGATTCCAGCACTCCAACAACTTCAATGTCTTGATTCAACACTGTTCATTGCAGGATGGTGCCCCTCCACGCATCGCGAATTGTGTTAAACAGATGCTCCGCAATCATTTCACAGCACTTCAGTACTGCGTGGCCCGCACGCTCACCGGATTTCACCCCATGGAGATCACGCCCCAGGCTGTAGCGTATCTTAAAGATCTGGTTTATCGTAATAACTTAGCACGATACGTGCTCAACATTTCCTGGGACACCAATTGCATTTGAAACAGTTGAACATGCGATTCTGCAACTCCAGATGGAGCAGATGTTGATAGTCTACATATTGAACATGTTGTGACGTGATTGTAACCATATCAGCGCTGTATTGCATTGCTATTGTTAGCATATACGCCTACAAACGCCCCGATGGTAATTTTTGGAAATAATTTTTTTTTCCAATGAATGTTCTTCCTATGGAGTCGACGAAATGCAAATTTGGAGCCATTCTGATAAGTAGTTTTTTGCTGTTTTTTTTTGTTGTTGTGGAATAGATGAACTTTAATTATAGACATCCTGTATAAAACCAGATTTTAAATACAGTAAAACCCCGTTATTACGCTCGTCAAGGGACCATGAACTACAAGCGTAACAAGCGGGATAGCGCTATAGACGGGAAATGATTTATGAGATGCGGAAACATTTAGACACCATTTCACAGGAATGATACTTGATTCTGCAATAGATATAGTGCAAATGTGAGCTTATTTCGTATTAAAAAAATCTTTAAAAAATTGTGGTTTGCCGGTGTGTGTGCTACTGTTATGAAATACGACATTTTCAATGCGGCTCAAGTAACTATTAACATCAATTGATACACCACTAGGAGCAACACTAATATATTTTCGGAACAGATTTAGTGCACTGCCCGCTATTTCACCCGCCTTTTCTTGAATGATTGGGCCACTTAATGGCACTGATGCATCCATTCAACTAGAATTTCCTCGGCATCTTAATATTTTCCACACTTTACTTTTTTACGTTTGCAACCACCCTTCGCTGCATTGGTAATTCCATTCTTATTTTTATTATTGTTCTCAGACTGGATGAGGGAATTCCTAGAGATTCTGCGAAATCCTTCTGACTTAGTGTAGAATTCTCGTCGTACTTAAGGAGAATTTCCAATTTTTCACTTATAGAAAGGGATTTCCGCTTCGACATTTTGCACTAACTTACTGTATCACAGACCCGCACTTCAAAGAGTTCAAAGATTCCCTCCTACCAGGGAAAGAAAAGAATCTTTACAGTGTTACATTTCTTTTCGATACAAAATTTCCGATATAAAAAAAGCGCTACAAGCGGGATTTGAAGCGTTATAAGAGGGTAAAAGTATACAGAGTTATATAGAAAATTCCAGGGACCGTACGAAAGGAGCGTAAAGAACGGGATAGTGCTATAAGCGGGAGCGTAATAACGGGGTTTTACTAATTTCAATTGCATATTATAGTCTTAGAAAGAGTTTAACGAGCTGGAGAAATTTTTAGCAAAAGAAAATGAGAAACAAGAACAGCACAAGCTTAAACAAATTGCCTTTCTGATTCGATTATCGGAAGGAATCGGGAACGGCCGTTTCGCCCTACAGGGGACTCATCAGCCCGATCTCCACCTTTCCTTCATTTTGTTTTGTTACATATTATAGTCTTAGTTTTCAGAAAAACGTATAACTAAAGGCTAATAAAAAAGTGAATTAGTTAAACAAATAAAAAACCACCGATTCAAGCAGGCTTTACCAGTCATCTTATTCTGCGATTCCTGGCATATTTAAGATACCTCTGATTTATTCGTAGTGCAGTAGAAACATTTCAGAAAATTTCTCACATTTTAGAACTTTTGCAACAACAAGTTTTATTTTATCAAAATAAGAAATTAACGTGCTGAAAATATTAATAGAAATGAACGTAAAGCCACAGCACAAGAATAAATACCTTTTTCTGATTCAATTATGGGGAGGATTAGGGAATAGCTGTTTCACCCTTCGACGGGATCTTCAGCCCTAACCCGCCTCCCTCGATAAAAGAACCAAAAAAGGCGCAAACCTATGAGAAGGTCACCGGCCAACCTGGCAGTGACCCCCCCCCCCCAAAGGCAAAAAGGCAAGAAACAAAATTTTTGAAATTTTTTTTCTCATTAAATCTGAAATTACATCACGACAAAATCAAATCTTGAGGTTATTCAACCTACTTTAAATTCTACGAATTATTATTCAATTTTTTTTTAAAGTTTAACGTGCAGAGATAGCTTATATATAATAAAGTGAAGAAATACAAGGCTGCAACCTAAGTAAACAAAAGGTTCTCGCACCCTGAGCTATCATGTCTGAAATCTGGGACAGCTGTTTCAACCTTATTAGGCTTCTTCCCAACAGGTTAGCTCAGGGTGCGAGAATCTTTTGTTTACTCAGGTGCAGCCTTGTATTTCTTCACTTTATTATTATTCAATTTCTCCAAGTAAAATTCGCATTAGAATATTTTAATTTAAACTGATTCTTGAAAATAAAATCTTCATTATCTATTTCATCTTCTTTATTTAATCTCAACTTTTCAATAGGCTTAAATATTTCCGATCTTCTTTTGGTAAAACATCTTCGTAAAATTCAAAATAATAAACAACAGCAAACACAATACTTAATAATCCGGATTCTACAGCAGAATCTTACGCAGAATCAAAGACAGTAATGAAAGATTATAGTTGAGGGAATGGTTCTTAGAAGTTTGAAATACTTCTAAAAAAAATGGTAAGAGGGATGACTGTTAATGATTGTTTAGTAAACTAGTTCAAACAAAATATTCAAAATATATATAAATTCATATAATGTATGCAGTTTATTGTATTCATCCATGCCCTATTATTATATTTGTTAGTATTGTTTTGTTTGCTGTTATTTATTATTTTGAATTTTACGGAGATATTTTGTCTGAAGAAGATCGGGAATATTGAAGCCTATTGAAATATTAAATAATCTAAATAAAGAAGAGGAATATCTAAAGAACATTTAATGTTTCAATTACTATTACGTAGGAGAAGTTAGATGTAGAAATGAAACTGATTCCTTTCCAACATAAAATTTATAAAAATTCGTAATTTCGCTGTACTATGAATTGATGGCTCGTTATTCTGCCTAACATCATAATAAATGCTAAGTCCCTGGACAGTTTTACGACCTCATTTACAAATAATTTTAAAACTCTTTTCAAACTACAGGCGCTCTAGTTTTGAGAATCAGCGAATTTCTGAAATGGACCTAAAACTCGGAATTCTAGAGCAAATGAAAACATATTTTGGGAAGTATGTTCCACCTTTTTCCTATTAAACTAAATTGCCTTAATGGAAAACAGTTAATTTGCTTTTTTCTAACTAATTATACTTGACTAACACGCTTCCGGTCCATTAAAATAATTTCGTTTATTGGAAAAAGCCGGAACATATCTAGCTATTTTATTTCCTTTGAATCTATTACCATCCATTTAGTATTTCATTGATCAATGTCGTTAAACAATGACGAGGGCAACCACCGTGGCCTATAAATAAAAATAAATCGTGACCCAACATTTGATGGATTTCTTTGCCTACCGCCGAACTATACATTTGATGCAGCTACAGAATTACAATAACACAAAATTTCCGTTTTTAATTGAATTCTGGGGAAGTGAGAGATGAAAGGCTATTGGTTAAGGAAGTGCTCTACTTCATCCATTATTATTGTCGCGTGTTAGCTAATAATTTGGGCAACGATAGAAATAATATGGAGATACATTTCTCAAGGCTGACAGGACAAAAAAAAAAATCGATTTTTCTCTAAAATGGGTTAACCTATTATCTTGCTTTAATATAAAATTCTGGTTGAAGTTTCAAAGTGAATACGCTAATGAAATAATAGTGGAATTCTGTTCAAGAAAAGTTGCTGTAACTGATGTAGACAGTGGCGCACCTAGGATTAAGGTTTGGGGTTGCTAAGATTGTTGTAAAAAGTCCATTCAGATGTAGGCCTCTTGATTCAAATAAATTGTTTCAAAGATCCCTTAAACACATCACTGCTTTAATAAAGGTTTTCTTCTAGTTTCTTTCTTTTTTTCTTGTGTTTTTCTATATTTATTTTGGGGTTCAATCCCCTTAGCCCCCTCCCCCCGTCAGTGCGGCACCAGATGTAGATCCAAAGTCTTATGATATCCACGATAAAAGCTGCTATATAGTAGCTATCGTGCACCGCTGTATATTATTGTGCTATTGAGAATATTATTAGTTGTAGAAGCGATTTAGTAATATTACATTCATAGATTAAGTCAGAAAACTAGGTCTTCTCACGCTATCACGTTTATATTTTAAATTATTTTTTTTATTTTTCCTCTTAATTAATAAAATATTCGATAGTTTAAGCAGTAATATTTACAAGAAAAGAATCCCCATAACGACGACGACGTCAGTGCAAGTGAGAATGATTTTTTTATTGTTATTGCATAACGTTTTTCGCGAATATCTTGCGTAATCTCATTCTAATTTCCCTAAGTAATGGGAAGGGAGGAGATTTGTATTCTTTTTATGCTTTGTAATCCATGAAACCGAATGTTTACAGTCTGTCTAAGGTCAGTACGTTGAGCTCTGAAGGTGCAATAACTCTAGATTCTAATTCTGAATTAAATTCGGGTTATTGTACTTCTCTATGGTAAGAACCTTATTTAAAAAAAATGTTAGTGCCAAAACCCTTGATGTACATACATTGTCAGGTCAAAGCACAGTTAACATCCATATTAAGTGAAGAATTTTGTTGCTCATGCGCGTAAACCAGTTAAAATGAATTAAAATCGTCTTCATTATAAACTGATTAAGCAATTCAATAAATTATTGATTTTTTCCACCAAACTATTTACAGTTGCTATTTTGAGGAGATAAAAATAATCAAACAGTTATTTAAATAGTCTAGTGAGTGAATTCAAAATCATTTCTGACTTACCTAAGACTTAATGACACATTTCCGTTGTTATAATATATATCCGCTGTCTCTAATGAAAAGGTCAAAGGTTTGTAGTTTCGGCAGTTTCGGCATCTCAACACTGGAATCCAAAGTTTTTCAGACACATCAACAGACAAAGCTTCATTGTCAATGTCGGCAGGGAAGTTCAATCGGCAGTCCATCCACGACAGAGTTACAGTAAAAACTCCTTGAATACCCTGGAAAAAAATATAATATACTGTAATACTGTATTGTTACTCTATTGTAATATATATAAATAAATACTGCGTACGTTTTATTACACCATTAAAACCTATATTATTAAAGTTATTATAGTAGAACAATATTAAAAAAAAAAAAAGTTTTTGCTCCCCATTACTTTTTTAACCAATATATAGTAAGTGTTCAAGTTATACCTTAATTGGCCAAAAAATTGCGAACCTACATTAATACCGTGCCGTGCTGGCGTGGCCGTGCGGTCTCGGCGGCGTCTGCCATTGTGGCCAGTGCGCCAGTACCTGGGTTCGAATCCCGGCAGTGGCTTGGATGTTTCAATTTCCTTTCCTGTGTTGTGAGCCTCTTCTTCACTTTCTCTTCGGTCTGAGTCATTCCGTAATGGCGTCCTGGGGGCAGGCAACGGGAAACCACCCCCAGTATCTTTCCCCAGGCGTTTCTGGGAGATCTATGTGACCTCCATAGAACTGGACCTGTCTCCGGACAGAAAACTATGGATGGATGGATTAATACCGTGTAGTAATACTGTACGAGATTGCCTGAGATCGTTTAGGTCTCATGATTAACTATTAATCATTGACGGAAGATGACTTCTACGCCGTATCCTTTCCAGCTTGTCCCACACATGCTCAAACTGATAGAGGTTTGGAGTCTTTGGAGGTCAGAGAAGAAGATAGAAGTTCTCGTTCTCAGTAAACCATTTTTACGCAACTCTGGCAAGATAACGACTTTTGCATTGTCGTTCATAAAAGGGCCATCACATTCTGGGAAGAAGTACAACATTGCAGAGAGAGTACTGGTTCGGCTCCGACACTCATATATTCCCTGGATGACATCTTGACTGATATCAATATACCTAGTCCATGCCTACAAAATATCTCTAATACCATGATGGTACTTCTAGATCTTACGATGGTGTTCACAATGTAGCCAACATGAACTGTTTCATATTAAATATTTTAGATATTCTTTTAAATATTTTTAATTCTTTGGCCAGTAAGTTAATGTGATTAGAAATGTTACTATAGATTATATATAAGAATTCAGATCATGATTAATTCTTATTAATTACAATAAAATAAAAATTAATGATTTTTATTTTGAAAAGATAACACAAAATGAAGGAGGCCGATTCACACATAATTAAAAATTACAATTAAAATTTAATGAGCAGACGTTTCGATTTGAAGGTGTACAAATCATTTTCAATGCCAACGTACAAATTGTGGAGTCTTGCTTTTAAAGAAAATTAAATCAATCAGGATAAAGTTCGTGACAGGGGCTGCTGTCCCCGTAGGATGGCATCAATCGGATTCATCAATTATTAACCAATAAGATTGTCGGTGGACATACCCTCTGGTGTAGGTTGTTGAAACTTCGGTGTAAACAGAAGCACATCGGGGAAAAACGCTGGATGTGCCCTCTGGAGACGATCGTCGGAACTTAACCGCCAGCCGAATGCACATGGTCCGGGAATGCTGTTGTTTTGATTCGATGAACGATGTTGTTGGTGAGAAAAAAGTTCTATTTAGTTCTCACCAACAACATCGTTCATCGAATTCACCTTCAAATCGAAACGTCTGCTCATTAAATTTTAATTGTAATTTTTTAATTATGTGTGAATCGACCTCCTTTATTTTAGTTAACTTATTATCACACGTTAAACTTTACTTAATACCACAAAATAGTTACACATTCTTTCTTTACCATCTTCTTCGATGTAAAAGTGTACATGAATGAATAGACAACAAACAAAGGATTAAAAAAAAAAATCAAGATTTCTAATTATCTTTTAACATGACTTTTCTGTGTAAATAACTCGTCTGTATGGAATGCATCATTATTTTCGCGCTCTTCCAAACAGAGAAGCGGGTTTTCCCGCCGATCATTGTCAATTTTATTACAATTATTTTACTAAAACAACAAGAAATATAAAAGCCAACTACAATATATCTTTAAAAGTAGAAACAAAATATCTATCGTGTTTCTTAATACTTAAAAGATAACATTCATTATTTGTTAAAATGGTATATTGTTTGAAGACGATTTAACTTAAAGAAAATTGACATCTCGTTATTCATTACAACAGCGAAATGACTTACAATGTTGAAGAAATCGATCAAAACCTTATGTCTTGATGCGTGAGACTTGATCGCTATGTAAGAATCCAAAGCTTGTCATTTTCGAAGTATTAACTGAAAATATCAAAATTTATTCAGAATTTATTAGAAATAGTCTTTTCTCTATTTCCACATAAAGATCTAGATGATCAATTATTTTTTTTGCTCAAATGGTTGGAAACTAACACCGTGCGGTTTGTCCCCAATTTGGACGAAAGAAATTTATATACAGCAATGACAAATCCTCCATATAAGCGTTGTAAGCGACGCTTACAAAAATCCAAGGAATCAAGAAAACTATTTATAAAGATAAATTTGGTTTATAAATCATTTCTTAAAAACAAGTCTGGAAATAAATTATTTAGTTTATATTGAATTTTTTTGACTAGTTTAAGAAATGTTCCATGAAATAGTTACTTATTTAAAATCTTACTTAAATGCAAATACATTTGGCCTGATAATGGGGCATTTGTCGAATTGTTCATTGACATCAACCACTACTAGAGCTTCCGACCTTGCCCAGAGCAGCGGCTGCTTGAGGTCTTCTAAGCATTTTCTTGGCCGCTTCAAGCCTGAGCAGAGCAATAAGATACAATCGCCAAATATCGTCCCCCGATCTAATTTCGCCCCCCCCCCTCCCGTGATATCGAAGCCTACAAACTACGACATTTTTTGGCGAGATATTACATCAGTAGCTTTTAATAGTCTCTGTTCACTCGCGAAAGTTTCAGATACCAAGTGCAAACGAACCGTCTGCAAGAATTGTTTTCTAAAAAGCGTAAAACTTGAGTTTTTTTTCCACAAATATTTAAGAATCTGTGTAAATTATTGAGTACACAATATTTTCAGCGATCATGTTTCAATGGTAATGAAGTGAAGAGGTCAACGGATTAATTTCAACTCACTAAGTTTTCAAAGTCATAGTTATCAATACGTGTCATTGTTGTAAACGAGATTTACCTAATATCGTCCCGGGATCGATATTAGGATATGTTACTTTCATTGTTAGATTATTTCACTCATTCTTATGAAAGCGTTGTTGTGTTTTGTTGTCATTTTTGTCATTTCGTTATTTTTTATTTTATTTTAGATGAGTCGTAGTAAATGTTGGGAGCAAGAGTCCACTAAAGAAGCTGTTGACGCTGTATAAAAAAAGGACCTGGGGGACAAAATAGCAGAAAAATTAATTAATTTGCTCGTTTAATCCTTAAACATTATATCAAAAAAATCAG
The DNA here is from genome assembly GCA_023159025.1 of Thereuonema tuberculata. Taxonomy (NCBI): domain Eukaryota; kingdom Metazoa; phylum Arthropoda; class Chilopoda; order Scutigeromorpha; family Scutigeridae; genus Thereuonema; species Thereuonema tuberculata. Next base: position 37,714,595 of record JAFIDM010003189.1, on the reverse strand, counting down.
AGGAAATTGTAGAACCGCACATTAGTTAGCAGAAGACCAACGCTAACAACGCAGGATTCTTTAGTTGAATATTGTTTGTAATTTGACAAAACTTTCTTTTAATGATCCTTGCAGTAATTCTCCAATTGGCTCTTTGTAACAACTTAAAACATTCTTTCTCACAGACGAAAAAATACGCCAGATCTAAATGGCTGAAGCTGTTTTTGAAAAGAGGTCGTAATAAATAAATGTACTCCTGCCCCTGAAAGTAACCATTGTCTGAAAGCGATGATGACGAAGAAATGATGCAGAGTGCTCAGGATGCAGAATCCAAGAGGGGATCACTAAGAATCCTGTTCATTTTTTCAGGGTTAAGTTTGGTTATCCCAGTGGTTAATCGCTGAACTGCGGACTAGAGGAGCCCGGATTCAATTCCCGGCGGTGGTCGGGGATTTTCCGGGGTTACTTCTCCTCCAGACGGACCGAAGGGTTTACCCAGCCCTATCTCAAATGGATAGAGGGTTTCTTACTTGTGGGTTAACTGCGGGCGAGCGTCTGGCTGACCATCCGACCTCAACTAGTCCTTTTGGTCCAGAATCGCTG
>JAFIDM010003189.1:37677993-37699013 GCA_023159025.1 Thereuonema tuberculata | reverse complement strand
GTCAATTGTTTTAATGTTTGACTAGAATGATTGATGCTTTGACCCACTCCCTGCTGATGTAAAGCCAAAATGGAGAAATAAAGACCTAGAGAGATGCAGTACAGGATGGAGAATACTTCATCCTTTTATGCCCACGTTCATCGCCAGTACAGATCCTTGGAAGTAGAGAGTGAAAGTTTTTTAGATAATTTAAACGAAATTTTAATCAACTTATAAGATATCTAAATTTCTTAATTATTATTTTGTTTTTGTTTTTTGATTTCGAGGGGTCCCACCATTACTGTGACTCCGGATTTTTTTTTTACTGTGACTCCGGAATAAACAATCGTAATTAGAGAAACAGAAGAAAACGTACAGAAAAAAAAATTAGAATTCTGGTATTCAAATTTAAATTTAAGCCACTGCCTCGGTTATTTGAGCAAAACATCGAAATATCTTAAGTTTATAATTCTGTTTCGCTCTATCTTTGGTTCATTAACAAAATGACGCTAAATTTGATATGCATTTGTATAATGATGTGAATTTTTTCTACATTTATTTTTAATTAAAAATATTAACTTTTCATGGTTTTTTTTTTATTTTTAGATGACCTAAGTGTAGTTTTAAAATCTGTTAAAAGATTGATTACCAAAATAAGAAATAACATTAAGCCAAATTATATAATTAAAGAGTAAAAAGATATCAAGTGACCTTTTAATTATTCGAATTTGTAATAAAATAAATTTCCTGTCAATGATAATGCCAAGAACGCTGTCACAACAATTTTGAACCGATAAAATTAATTATTCTACTTAAAATTTAGCTCGTCGTGTTTTAATCTTTGTTTAATCCTTCCATTTTTTTTTTTGTTTCTTTTTCTGTAGCTTTTCCTTTTCTCCATTCATTTTTCAAATTTTCTGAACTTCAAATTTCAGTTCCCAAAAACTCTATCTAAGTTGAAATACAATGCTTGAGACTGAATTGAAGAAAATTAATTAAAACTCTGAAATTTTTACAGTTTATACTTGAGTTATGTTGTGTCTTAACATGCTAGTATCCAACTGCAGTATTTTAAAAAAAAAACTGCTCCTTCTAGATGTTTCTTTTCTTATACTTATAATATAAGAATTTAGACAAGGAAATTAACGTGCGTTAATACATTTTTACAGTAAAATAAACCAAAGAACGCACATAACTAAACAAAACAAAACATAAATTCACTGAGCTATTTTTGATATTAGTGCTGGAAATGGAGGACAGCGCTGTTTCGAGGCTTCTGTATTAACGCACGTTAATTTCCTTGTCTAAACACTAACCTTTTTACAAATTAATCCCTTGATGCTATGCTAAACGCTAGCGGGGATTAATTATTCACCCCTTTTTATTCTTGATTTTATTTTGATGTTTTTGTAATTCAGGGGTCATTGATTTGTATGTTTGTCCGTTTTGTCTATTCGTCCTTTTCACTGAGCTTGGGTATGCTGGATAGGTGGAGCTGATGAGAGGCCAAAAAGCCTCGAAACAGCGCTGTCCTCCATTTCCAGCACTAATATCAAAAATAGCTCAGTGAATTTGTGTTTTGTTTTGTTTAGTTAAGTGCGTTCTTTGGTTTATTTTACTGTATAATATAAAAATAATTGTAATATACATGTTATGTTATGTAGTGAATGTGGGTGGCAGAGAAGCCAAGCACTGCGACCGGAGGTCTATTGTACTATCCCACGGAAATAAGGACAGATGGAAAGAAAGACTGAGAAAGAATGGTGGGAGAAGTGGAGGGGAAATGGGAGAACCCCGAGAAAACCTGCCCAGCGCGGATGGTCCACCATCACGAAACCCACATGAGAACCGAACCCGGTACTTTGTAATATACTTAATCGCAAAATGTGGTCTATGACTGCTAATGTGAAATTTGCACACGTTACTACAGTTAACAAAAAAAAAAAATAATTGAAAAATGGACTTAGGTCACTTTCAAATAAACGGCTCATATCTTTGTGTGATTTTTCATTTCGTTATCCGTCGCCATGTTGAATTCAGATACTTTTCAATCAATATGAAGGGAGTTAATTAAAATTTACAAGATTTATAATTTTGATATAATCAGAGAAATATATCTTATCTGACTATTACCATAGAATAATTGGTAAATGCTTTTAGATTTGGATTGTTCTATTTAATAATTATAAGTTACGTAATAATTACTATTTTAAATAAAACGTTTTAAAAAAAGTTGTACCATTATATAGTTGATTTTAGATGTTTCAAATTCTCAAAAAAGCATTATTGCTTATAATTGGGAATTATAATTTTATTTTAAGAGCAAAACTGATTTTAATTCGTAGTAGGATTCATATTGTTCATATGGTTAATAATAAAACAAGCCAATTTTTTAGCAGTTTATTAATGCTAATGTAATGTAATATTAGCAGAGTATACAGTACAGTATAGAGTATATAATACAGCAGAGTATATTCGACTCCTCTCAAATTAGATGAATTAGTGAAATGTTTTGTTGTCGCTCAACATGATCTGTTTAATAAAAACAAATCCCAATTTGGTCGTACCCTTTATTTTCTCTCTGCCACAGAACTTGAATCTTGCAACGACGAAAACATCCATTCTTTCAGTATATCCACAGCCAAATATGGGTTACCATCAGACAATTCCTTCCAGAACGAATTTTTCATTATTTAAAAATTGAGTTTTCCATTTTCATAAGTGAATTCCTAATATTTACTTTCTTTTTCTTGCATTCCCTGTTTTTTTTCTTAAGGTAAAAACCCATGAGGCGGAGCTGAAAGAGTGACTAAATTCCTATCATGTGGAAGTTTTTTATTCTATAGATCAGTGGTGCACAACATGCGGCCCGCCAGTATATTTGCTGCGGCCCGGGTTGTTTCAAACTTAAATTAAGTTTGAGCCTTTCCATTGTTGCGAACAGATACATTGAAAAATATAACAACTTGCAACAGCAACTATCTCAGACATTACTATTGAAATGTTGGTATGAAACGCAACTAGAACATTGTTTGAGAATTTGAAGTTTATGTAACTTACATTTATTATTAATTATTATTATAAATGGCACTGTCAAATCATTAAATAGGAAGATATAGTAAAAGGGAGTTGGAAAATGGGACGCTGCTGCCCTCTATCAGAACTTTTGTAAAATATCGGCCCTCAAGACTTCCTAAGGTTGTGCACCCATGTTATAGATTATTATAAGTGTGTGCGTGTTAATAATTACGCAAATATTTAGTAAGAATTTAACAAGAATTTAATAAGTTCTTTATATATAAAATTTCAAGAGCATGATTTACCCGCCTTACTCAGTTTTAGACAGTTATCCGTTGGTAATAGTAAAAAGTTCAATTCAGGGGAGGGGAGGTTAATAGAATTAATTAGTATTTAGTTGAATTCAATATATAGTTTCTGAAATTCTTACAGAGACAATTGCGTTCCTATAAATGCAAAAAATTATCAAAGAACTACAGAAAAATTATCTCAAAAAATTAGTCACGACTGCTTTTTATATCTTTGAGTGAGCTAATAAATATATAAAATATCGAACAAGTAATTATATGGTTTAACAAAATAGGAAACAGATTTTAAATATAAATAAGTTTGTATTTAAAATAGGATTCCCGAAATTTTGTTAACTATAAATTTAACAAGTGAATTTTTTTTTTTTGAAACTGCGCTAGAATTGTACGAAATTGGAGGCTGTGAAGCTAAATATTTTATGATCAGGGTTTGTGTCACGGATCACAACTTTCAACGATTTTTCCTATATTCGAAAGACGGTAAATTCAAACTTCAAACTAAGTTGAGATGAGGTGGTGAGCCTGCCTTATCGCGGGAATTAAACCTGTTCCCCATTTAACGGAGCTGGGTGAACCACAGACCGTATGGAGGAGAATTCGACATGGAAAAAAATCCCCGCTGATGTTTGCCGGGGATAGAAGCCGGTGCCTCCGGGCCGCAGTCAAGTCAATCTTTGCCTACTGGGCCCAACAAACGCTACCACAAGTTTCTTCAATTATCAATAATATTGTATGTAAAATCAAAACATAAAATATTTACTATTTTAATACTTTTAATGTTTACTTTCTTTTAAGTTGCTTAAATCACTATCAGTAGAAAAGCAATTCGAGATATGAGTTTTTCCATATTATGTAAGCGCTCCTCTTTTTCTTAAGTATTGTTCAAATTTCCTTATATTATAGAATATTTTAAATGCTTCAAATTGTAACATTTAAACGAGGCAAATCCGAAATATTGTTCCGTCTGTGGCTGTAACTTTTAGAACCAAAACAACAGTTAATTATTGAAATAATTTATGAAGTGTCAACGTGCAAGGTCGTAAACGTACCGTACGTCTATAAATAGATTCTCTAAGTGTTTTTTTTAGGAAAGTAAAAACAGAAGATAGTAGAAGGTAATAAGGAATGCTTTAAATATGCAGATAGGATTAGAGCGACAGAATAGAAGTGTTCTCATGATAAAACAAGGTCAATAACAATAAAGCATCTTTACCTATCTATCATGAAGAATCGCGAATTTGTATAGGTAATCAAAAAGGAAATGATAATTCCTATAGAAGAGAACAGGTATCTCCATAATATCATGCCAATCTCGTTACGTCGATCTGGAAATCCTCAGTAAGCGTCTCGCACGTCGCCTTCCATGTTTGAAACTAAAAGTTGTCTTCACTCAAATCGATTAGAATTATTGATTCAACTCAACGTCCGGGGACTTAATTTTATTCGTAGGATAGATATTCCAGGCATTTCCTTTTGCACTTTTTTTTAATCTCTTCAATTCACAGAATGCGTGACAGTCAGCGATTCGTAAGGGTTTTCAAAGATCGTAACACAACATTTAGTCTATTTTCAAATAGGACTAAATTTAGGAAAGGCGTGAAACAAAGTTAATACAAGAAAACTATTGAACTTTTGTTTATATTTACCTAACGAATTTTATTCCAAAGTCCTCGTTTGTTGCTTGTTTTTTTTTTGTTTTTTTTTAACTTTGGTTATTTTGAGAGCACTTTTCTCCACTTGATTCTTTTTATCTCAGTGACGTATTAGACAATATTATTATTTTGGGTAAACTCATTGTCTGAGGAATCTTAGCATTGTCTGAGGGTGAGATATACTCAATATTTCGGTCTGGTACCTCGGACCTTCTTGAGGAGATGTAGAGTATTGCTTTAAGTCTGGCACATATCTATTGTCAGTTTTGCCTGAGAAGTTGTGTACGTGGTTTGCATCTTGCAGACATGGCAGCACATGATAAAACAGGAGAGGAGGATTTAGGCAGGACGAGTCTTATTCAAATTACGTAATTTTTTTACTTTAATTGGAAACATGTCTTTAATTACTTGGGAAAAAGTAAGGGGGGGGGGGGAAACGCAGTTGGTGCTTTAAAATTCGAAGAAGGGGAATTTTAATTTTATTTAAAATCTTTTCCTTTGGTCTTACCCTCGGACTTATTCTTTTATTGTTTTCTTTCACCTTTCTTCGAATTATTAAGTATATCTCACCCCGGAGTGTGAAAATTCCTCAGACAATGAATTTATTAAGTATCATGTCACACCCCTTCTTCAGAACCAAATTTTATTATGTATATATATTTTTTTTTTAATACCAGAGAATGATAAACAATTACAATGGTGGCAATGACCAAAAAAGGAGAGAGGGGAAAAGCAACCTTTGAAATACCATCGCTCTATTTCAAGACCCATTCCTCAGAGACTGGAATGATTTTCCCTATGACTAAAATACTGCAATTAAAAACTGACTTTTTACTTAGTTGGCTTTTTAATACAATAAAAATATTAATAGATCGTAATTTTCTGTTATTATTATTTACGTTTATTAGGAAAACAAATCTGCATTTACTGTTCGTTTTCGAAAGCCAGACTCGCCACTCGCGGACGATTCTACTCTGCAGAGTGGTGATACGCTGAGATGGGCACTTTCCTAAGGCCTGTTGACTGGATCTAGAACTTTCAGCTCCCCCCGTCCCCACAAAAAAAGCCAATAATTTTCCATAATTCTTTCCCGAAAAGCGCAAATAGAACGCAACTACTAGTAAACTAACACTGATAAAAAGTAAACATACCCTTTTTATTTCTCCTCACCCCTATTTTGATGAAATCGAAGGAGACCTGACGCATGCGCAAAAACGCTGCAGGTTCTCATAATCAAAAACGAACAATACTTATTTTTTTTCTGCTCTTGGTTTTATGTCTCTCTTTGCCTTTAAAAATATAGTGAGCGTTGTAACCGGTAATAAATTCAGTTTGCTAATATTAAAAGATTAATTAATTGATATTATTAAATTGATTATTCAAATTACGTTATTTTTTACTTTAATTTTATCAAAATTATCGCACTATTTTTTTCTGCTTTCTGCATTATAGATAGTGAAAATATATTTACTTATAAAAAATTTAATATGTATATATTACATATATTATTGTATATCTGGGGGCACGGCAGTGCCCCCGCCAAGACGAGCCGAAGGCAGGAAGGGCACTACGTACCTTTTCTGGAAGTGTTTCGTCGTATTTTCGAACCCTCATAACTTCGGCCTAGATAATACTAGAGAGCTCAAATTTTCAGGATATGATGCAGTTACCAGACTAATGAAATACCCTAAGTTTCATTTATTTAGCTTTTATACTTTGGATTTTATTAATACCTAAAATACGTCGATTCCGTTACTCACTCACTCACTGACTGACTGACTCATGATCATCAAAACCTCTAGGGTACTTCCTGAAGTCCTAGAAAGCTGAAATTTGGTATGCAGGTTAGGATTAGCACACAAACAGCAAAAAAATTAAGAAATCCGTAACTTTCACATTCCAACCCCTCATAAAGGGGGGGGGTCTGGTTAAGTATTATCGAACCCTCATAGCTTCGGCCTGGATAATACTAGAGAGCTCAAATTTTCAGGATAAGATGCAGTTACCATACTAATGAAATACGCCAAGTTTCATTTATCTAGCTTTTATACTTTGGATTTTATTAAGATCTGAAATACGTCGTACCCTCAATGCTTCGGCCTAAATAATACTGGGTAATAATGTGATTTCTTCCAAAGTGCAAACAGCTTGTATATACAAGTTGACCAATAGAAAAACAGAAAAGTAGGGTATTGAAAAAAAATCCATTTTCTAAATAATCTTAAAACTAAATTTAGTTGTAATAGATAATCCCACCCAAAACATTTCATGTAAAATAAGGGGTTGCCAAGACTCGCATGCTCATAACGCTTTCACTGTTAAAAAGTTATCAGATCTCATCCTACAAAAAGAAATGAAATCCCACCCAAAACACTTCGTGTAAAATAAGTTGCCAAGACTCACATGTCATAATGCTTTCACTGTTAAAAAGATATGAGATCTCATGTAGAGCCAAGCCCCTAACTCAACGAGGCCTAACTCTACAAGCCCCAACTCTAAAAACCCTATATCTTGGTCAAAAAGTATGGCTTGGCCGTTTCATGGAACTATTTCATCTCACCGAAAACATTTCATGTAAAATACGTTGCCACGATGCTCATAACGCTTTCACGGTTAAAAAGTTATCAGATCTCATCTAGAGTCAAGCCCCTCACTATACATGCCTAACTCTAAAAACCCTACTATCTTGGTCAAAAAGTGTGCCTTGGCATACTCCATATCCTTTACATAACTCCCTGGGATTGTCTGTGTGACAGCCACGAAACGGCCAAGGCATACTTTTTGACCAAGATATAGGGGTTTTAGAGTTGGGGCTTGTAGAGTTAGGCCTCGTTGAGTTAGGGGCTTGGCTCTACATGAGATCTCATATCTTTTTAACAGTGAAAGCATTATGACATGTGAGTCTTGGCAACTTATTTTACACGAAGTGTTTTAGGTGGGATATTATTAAGAGCAATAAAAATACAATGTTCCTAATAAGAGTTCATGGTTACATCTAAGATAAATAGACCTCCGGTCGCAGTGCTTGGGTTCTCTGCCACCCACATTAACTACATAACATAACATAACATAACATACATCTAAGATATTTATTTATTAATTCTTTAAATACAAAAATGTTTATTTTATTATCAGTAATTTTTATTCCTGCAATGAAAATATCATTTTGTAGTATAATTTTTTAATTCATTATTGCTTTTCAAGTAAATTTATTACAATTACATAAAATTTTAGTAATACAACTTTATAATAATAAAGCTTATATTTTAAAATGTTTATAGGTTAAACCAAATCAATTATAATGATTTAAAAAGAAATGACTTAATTCTCTTTATTCACGTGATAAAAGATCATAAATTTCATAAAAGATCATAAAAACCTTCTTTCTAAAATCTTAAGTACTTATATTTACTCCCATTATCTTTGTAGCATAGCAAAACGTTTGAAGAAAAGGGGACAGTTTGACAGCTGTGAAAGATAAGTTAACTTTTTTTTTCTTTTTTATTAACATTAATAATGTAAAACACACGCTTACAAAACACACTGAAACTGTAGACTCTATTGATTTTCAGGATTTATGACCTTAAGTTAAGTTTTCTTGAATCGTTGATATCTAAAACTAAGACTTTGATTACGTAAAGTGTACAAAAATAAGTGAAATTCAAAATATATTCTCAGTTATGAAATATTGAAGTAAAAACCATCTAATATTTTATCTTCACATCAGTTATTCGGGACTTTTTGTTTGTTTTTCTTTCAAGTGACTTTAGTATGGTGACATCTAAATATTAAAAGGTTCTTGAAATCCTTTGAAGAGAATTACTGAGCTCAAAAGTAATCTTGATTCCTGAATATTCTTTGAATAAAATAAAGTTCATCTATTAAATAGTTGTTATACTTTAAAATTTCCAAGGTAATTCAAATTGCTAAGCATTCCCTGGGTAATGGTAAAAAAAAGAATAATATTATATGCAGTCGGACCTCTATTTAACGAAGTCGCTAAATCCCGAAAAAATGTTCGTTATATGGAAAATTCGTTAAATAGAGATTCACCTTTTAAAATTACTTTAAACTACATAAAACAGATTTTGAAAGACATAAACAATAAACATTATTAAAAAAAAGTAATAATTTTAATAAAGCACACATTACCACATGCTTAAATATTAAAATCTTGGTTCCATACTTAAATTTTACTAATAGTCTGTTAATTTTATCTGAGTTTTTTTTTGAAAAACTGTTTTCGCTCATAGTGTGTCTCGCATCTTTGCAATGCACCAAAAACCCCTTCAGTATTTTCTTTAAATTGTAATCCGCGTCGGATTGTTTCAAGTGATTTTTGCATTTCATCATACGAAGGTTTTTTGATTTCTGCATCATGATCATTACCATTTTCATCATCGTCATCTTCATCGCAATTCATAGCTGTATTGTTTTTATTTTTCACACTGTCCAAAATATCCGATTCAGTTATTGTTTCCGAGGTCTCAACTTCAAAATCAAGTGAAAGATAATCATCAATCAGCACATCATCAACAATTTCTTCTTTTTCCCTCAGCTGTATCCACATTTCTTTCATTTCCTCTAAGGCAATATTAATAATAAAAACATTTCATAGAGAAAAGAAAAAATAGATACCAAGAAAAAGTTCGTTAAATAGAAAATGCACTTCGCTATTTGGAGGTTATTTTACGAAGAAATTAGCAAAATGTTCTTGGTTCCAAAGAAAAGTTCGCAAAATAGAGAAATTCGCAAAATAGAGGTTCGTTAAATAGAAGTCCGACTGTACTTAGAAAGTCGAAAATCATAAAAGAAATGCATGCAAATAGGGGAAAGTTGCTCTAGATGGGACGCTTTCTAAGATGGGATGAGAACTATTTAATTCGTTAAAATGTTGGGCAGGTTTTCGATTTTTTTATACATTCATAGGAAGTCAAAGAACACGTGATACTGAATAAAAGAAAACAATCTACAATATACCAGGTATTAGGCAAGTTTAAGTATTTTCACCTAATTTGAGGTAGGGATTTAAGTATTTTTAAATCCTAAAGAAAGTAAAATTTTATAGGTAGGGGAATGGCTGTACTGTAGTTGCGACAAATGTGAATTGTCTCACGCGAGATGACTATAAATTCTGTGATTTGCTGTCATATGTTAATTAGGGGGCGTCCATTAATTACGTGAGGTATTTTTTTAAAAATTTGAACCCTCCCCTCCCTTGGTAAGATTTGGCAAGATGTGGTGGGACCCCCCCCCTCCCCCTCACGTGAGATTTCAAGAAGTCAAAAAAATCTGTTATAATCCCCAAAGCAGAATATCGAGCGACGGGGCGACAATGTCGCAGAACGAAAGTGAGGGCTGCATAAAAATATCGTATAGAACAGGGGTCGTTTTTTTTTTTTTTTGTTTGTCGATTCGGAGATTCCGTTTTTTTTTTCTTTTTCTTTTTTTTTGGTTGTCGATTTGAAGATTCGGTTTTTGTTTTTTTCTGCATCTGCAGAAAGTTTTTCGACTTAGCATCAATCGTCGCAGAAAGATAAAAAACATTCTGCTTTCGGTGTTATAATATGTATAGTATTCTCTGAATTAAAAAGTTGACGTGAGATTTTCATTGACCTCCCCACCCTTTAATTGAGATTTGGAGATTCGGACCCCTCTCCCCATTTGAGCTCACGTAATTAATGGACGCACCCCTTACGGAAACCAATTTACTGAAAAATTATAGTCCATTTTAATTGTAAACAATATAATACAGCAACAACCATCAACCAGAGCAGTAATGAACTTACTGAATTTCATACTGTGGCCCCTAAGGAATCAATGATATTAAACCCAACCCATCTAACAGCAGCACTTCACAAGAATCATGCAGTCCACAAAATGGCTATTTAGTACATGTACTGACATCAACTGTGCCATCTATCAAGCTAAGAGAAAAGTAAGCAACACAAAGGTCACTATCAGCTACAATTCTCACCTCTTCTCCATATAAAAAGCAAATTGTTGCCAATAAATAATTGCAAACTTCCAAGAAGGAAAATCTCACAGTCAAAGGAAAAGAAAAGGCTACTAAGTTGCCAAGAGCAAGAACAAATTCAGATAAGGACTCAAACTGTATCCTTTATGGTGGACTTAATTCAGTTTCAGTATAAGACTGGAGTGAATGCGTAACGTGTAACGTTGTGAATCCGCATTTTTGTACTTCATTTGCCCTATATACTGTGGGGAATGATTTTTCATGCATCATTGCATTTACTGTCCCATCATATGAGCCAAAAGTGTTCTGGGGTACAGCTATGAACGCAATATTTGTATTTTAAAATATGAAATTATCAATAAAAAGAACTGGAGTTGTTTGCATTCTTCACAAATATGTTAATAAAATATTTCTGTTAATTTAAATACAATTGTCAGTTTTTTATTAGATAGTTTTTAATTATTTTAATGTTTGGTCTTAAGTGTCCCCCAAATAAAAAAAACATACTGAATGAAAAAAAAAAAAAAACCCTCAATTGAAAATTAGTTTTTTTTGAGGAGGATATGAAGGTAAAAATACATTTTTGAAAAACAGATAACCGAATTTAACTAATTTGCGATAGCTTCAATAAAGAACTGAAGGAGTACTTGAAGGAACAGTTGAGATGAAATTGGAAAGTTAGAGAATTGGCTTTCGTAGCAAATATTGCTGTTGGAAAAATACGAAGATAGTGAAGATTTAGATTGCAGTGACTACGAAATAACGAATAAAAGAGCAATAAAACGTTAAGAAGTATATATTGAACAAAGGAATTTCATGGAATAGTTACTTTTCTTCATTTTTGTTGTTAAATGGCATCAGTGATAAAATTCGGTAATATATTTTTTTTAATACAGACAAGTAAATATATTTTTTTTTACAAATTCAAATTTAGTAAGTCTAAAACAAGTTCACGATATCGATTATAAACATAATTCATGATTAGAAAAAAGAAAGTAATTTAAGAAATGAAAAATAGGTATCGAATTTTCCAAAAAAATGAAATACATGTAACTATCATTCAATCCATTTAACTACTCATTATTTACTTGCGAAATAATTCAATTTTTTTTATTACGGGTGGTCGATTTATTATGTAAATATTTTTTTTTATTTCTATTTTGTAATTTTAATCTGGTTGAAAGGAATATGACTTTAATTAAGCATTAAAAGGATTATTTCGATCTTTTTGAGTTTTAGAGATTTTCATAATAATTTGAATACGAATAGTTCTGATATTATTGGGATTTTTTTTTAAATTTCCAACAAGATTTCTGTAAAAGGATTTTTTTTCCAGGAACGGCTCAAAAAATATGTTGGGAATATATAAAGTTTAGTGTTATTGAATTAATGTTGCTCTAAATCATTTGTTTTTGGAATTTTTTTAAGGATAGTAAATGTTTTTTATATATTTATTTATTTATTACTACCAAACCTAGGATCATGTGTAGACTGAAAATAAAAACCGGGCTAAGTGCCATAACAATAGATTTCGATTTTATTGCTAAAATATGGGCTATGTGCCTATGCATTGCGGTAAAAACCGAGCTATATGATATTCAGTCTGCAAGTAGTTCAAACTTTAGCCAATTGTTAGACTTTCACTGTAGCCAATATTAGTTTTCACAAAGGTTTTTCCTGTTTTTCTCAGAACTTAGATTTTGGCACTTGGCACGGTTTTTGTTTTCAGTCTACATGTGATCTTGGATTCTGAGATAATTTTCTCACCACCCGTGACTACAACCCAAGAGCACGTCTCGGAGACCATATCTTTGATCGTAAGTCAGGTGACGTCCGGTTGACCCACTTAGATAACAATGAAAATAAGAACGTCTGGGAGACCGGAGATGTTTTGGTACGTCCCAGGATGTCCAGTTGACACACCTAAATAAAATTGAAAATGTGAGCATCCTCAACACTATACCTAACATTTGCCATCTTATTTATATTTGTGTATCTTATGGTTTCGGAGGAGATAGGGCCAGAAAAAAAATCAACTTATATATGTAGATTAAGAGATACAAGTATCTGACATTTTATACTTTTTACGGCTTTAAAGTTGCGTGTTTATTGCTTCTCTGGACAACTCTATCAATCTGTCGTAAGAGGTAATTGTTTCTCGTCTATGTTTACAGCTACTAATGAAGGAAAAAGAATAATAGTCTATCTGATGGGTTGCACAACATCTACTAATTACATAGAATCCTTATATATTATTTCTCAAAGGTGATTTTGTGTCGGTACGCCATAACTCCCTTAATACTTCATCAAAACCAATGATTGAGATATCATTTTGAAGATTACGTTCCCCGCATTTTTTTTAAAATGTAGAAGGCGCCATCTAATGACAATCTGTTCGTTTACTTATTTCCACATTACCATTCGCTGACTGATCAAGATACCATGCGAATTATTCGCACGGGTCAACCTTTTTATAAAAATGGAGAAGGCGCCATCTATTGACAATGTATTTAACTAACATGCACGACAGCTGTTGGATTTGTTTATTATTTCTCAAAGGTGGTTTTTTTGCTGCGAATTATTCTCACGGTTCAACTAGTACATAGTAATTTTACATATATTGAGAGGAACTGAGATGTAGGTGTTTAAATAAAACAAACATAGGGACTGAATAAAGATCTTTCTTACAGCAAATTCTTAAGCCAAAAAAATACGAGGATAACAAATGTTAAAAATTGCACTTCTGGCATCAATGGAGACCTCAACACTACGACGAAGTGATTTGGGAACAGCTTGTAATAGTTAGAGGATGACATCTTGAATTCGTTGAACATAACATCTTGAATATCAAATGGATTGATTATTATTTTATTAATGTTTGCGGGGAAATAAAAATACGCTGTGAAATAAAATCCTTGACTTAAAATAAGACCAACCACTCAAACCCTGTTTTTGAAAATAGCAAAATATTTGTAATATTTTTGTTTTAAAAAATGCTTGTTCTTCGTTCGGTTACAACGACTAAGAGAATTTTCATTGGTTCATGTATGTTTTTACGGTGAATTCGATTGTGTAAAGGAAATTCCTTCACCACTAGGAACTTTATTATTATTATTATTATTATTATTCCTACTTTTTATTTGGGTTTAATTTAGGCGGGGTTTTTTTTTTTTTTTGTAAGGTTTCATATTATACAGATTAGATATATTTATTGTTATTTATCATATATTATTGTTTCAAATGTTATAATACTCGCAACATTAGTAACAAAGTCATATTTCTATGTTGAATCAAAGAAATACAAAGTTAGCTTTTAAATCTGTGCTTTTTCATAATAGCAACAAATGTCCTTCCGTGCCTTTAATTCATGTTGCTGACATTCAAAGAGACATAAATAGAAACTAAATTAGGAAAACCGCCAATTCAACCGCCAATATAGTTGGAATATTTGAGTGCTTATAATTTAAATAAACGAAGTATTATTGCATTTTTTTGTTGCGAATAAAGCAGAAAGATTAGAGAGAATCATTAAATCCAAAAATTGTGTCCGAACATAAATCACTTCATTACTGGACTGAAAAATGTGGTAAATACTCCCAGCTCACATAGTAAATGTTTTATTGAATACAAAACTAATAATAACAAAAAAGTTATCAAGATTATCAAAAGTAGTGCTATAAATTTGAAGCATATTTTTTTTTAATAAATTTTACTTAATATTTCATAAAAACTGTTAGACATTTCTATTAAATGCTTACTTTATTCCAAAAACAAATATAAACTCTCCAGAAATGACCAATAATTCCTTAATCTAACTGATAGACTTTTTCTAGGTCTCAAACGTAAAGAAATTAAAAATAGACAAAATAAATAAGAGAGGAGAAAGAAAAGAATCTTTACCTCTCTCCAAACATCACAAAAGTATAACAATCAGTCTTTACACTATATCGATGTCTTTGTTACCAAATAATATAAAACATAATTAACAAATAAAACAATAGATCATTATTGGGAAAAACAGATCATTATTGGGAAAAATCTGATCATTAATTAAACTTTAAAATTTCACTTAATCTCTTATTTCTTTTTAAAAATTTTCGAAAAAAGTCTAATGAAATTTCATTAACTTTAAGATATTTGTTTTTACTGAAACATTTGCAACAATTTATCGTATATGATTCCAAAATTTCTCTCATATATCTATCTGTAGGTTCAAATATAACATAGACTAAAGGATCTGGGTTATGGTTAAGATTAGAGCAGTGCTCAGCCCAGTCGGAAAGATCTTAATGAAATTTCATTAGGCTTTTTTCGAAAATTTTAAAAAAAGAAATAAGAGATTAAGTGAAATTTTAAAGTTTAATTAATGATCAGTTTTCCCAATAATGATCTATTGTTTTAACTGTTAATTATGTTTTATATTATTTTGAAACAAAGACACGATATTGTGTAAAGACTGATTGTTATATTTTTATAATGTTTGGAGAGAGGTAAAGAGTCTTTTCTTTCTCCTCTCTTATTTATTTTGTATATTTTTAATTTCTTTACGTTTGAGACCTAGAAAAAGTCTATTAGTTAGATTGACGAAATATTGGTCATTTCTGGAGAGTTTATATTTGTTTTTGGAATAAAGTAAGCATTTAATATTTTATATTTAAGAGTTTAACCTTACTGCTTAGACCTTATTATATTTTGATGAGTATATATGTACTTGCTCATTGGATTGATTTTGCAATTCGCTCTTAGTGCAATAGCCCTTAGGGATCAGATACAGATGGAAAATAAAGTAGTTTGATCGCTATGTGGCTTTATACCATTTTTGACGTGTCACTTTCAATTAGCTTATAAGCGGAACGGAAAGATCTACAAAAATGAAACTTATATTTACATTACTAGACTTGTATTTGAAGTGACCTTTGAAAGCGATCGATTATGAAATCTTCAAAATTAATATCCAATTATCGTGAACATGAAAGATCAATCTTTCATAACTGATCATATCTAGTTTCTGTGATCTGCTGATGTTATCTATTGGGGAAAATCTATCTTTACTAAAGGAAGAGTAATAAACAAATACATGTATAAAATACAATAACTCTACAGGAAATCAGAAAATAAGGGAAATGAATTATTAAAAATTATCATATAACGTTTCACACACCTGATCTGTAGGTGTATGAAACTTTGTGTGAATTTTTAATAATTTGTTTTTTTAATTTGTAACCTACAGTTAACTTGTAGAATATGAAAATGTTTACTAAATACACGTTAAATGTTTTTTAAGAAAAAAAAAAAAGCTTTTGATTTTAAAGAAAATATTGAAGTGAGGAAAAAGTGAGGATATTGAATCATTAAGAATGACAATGGCTTAATGTCAGTTCAATGTATACACTGCTACTAGCTTCAATTTCGTGGAGAACCCCGGGAAATGGACTCAGTCGAATTTGGGAGTGTTATTCTTGACCCAATTTGGAATCGTTCAAAACTGCTTTAGGGTTATCTTATACAATTCATACTGTGAATTACACGACACAGAATCGTGTTCATACTTTTGTTAGTTTTTCTTTATAAATAGATGAACGTTTCTCCTGTAAAACCTCTTGTTTCGATTTAATAACCTTGAAAAATAATAAAAAAGTAAAAACTTCATCAATATTTCATCACCCAGGTGTTTCATTTCCGGGTGCCTGATTGAATACAGAATCAAAGCAAAATGATGTTCTCAAAGAATAAGCGGCTGGACTTTGTAAGTAGTCTTTAATCGAAATGTTAATTGGACATAAAAACAAAGTCACTCCCCTTGAACATTTCCGAATAGCTAAATCACGCAAAGGGAAACTTTAGTCAATATCAAAATCTACACTGAAACTTACATGGATGACAAAGAAACAACACGATAGTGTGAAGAAAATCATCAACCACATTAATTTTATTTATTTTTAAGTGTAAGTGAATCAACCGCTTGTACTTATAAAAAATACACTTATTAAAATGTGAAATTATATGAGTGTATGAAATAGTTTTTTTTTTCATAAAGTACTGTTTCAGCATACAAATTGTTATTAATGGTAGAAAAAAAAAATAATGTTTTTCTGAGCAACTTAAGAGATATTTCTGTTATTTTTTTGAAAAAAAGAAGCTTAATATAGCATAATATTGACTAGTTCCCAAAAAAAATGGTTTTGAGTTATATATAATTCCCTGAAATTCAGTGGCGTCACTAGGGGGGTGCGGGAGGTGCGGGACACCGGGTGACACCATCACAAGGGGTGACACCAGAATGCTTTTACAAGGTTTTTTTTTTTTTTGGTTGAACAGATATTGTTACAAGCTACCGCACTGGGTGACACCAACCCTAGTGACGCCTCTGATATAATTAGATATCGATGTCTTCTTGACAGGCAGATGTATTCTGGAAACTTCCCAATCATAAACATGCGTTTGGCGTGGTTTCATGAAAAAGACGACAAAAATTTACTAATACTAGATTTGTATTTGAAAATGGATTTTACAGAGATGCTTTCACAAAATTATTTTTCGTTGCTAATCGAAGAACATGAAACTGTTTTCTAACTTTCCCTTCTTTCATAAAATAAGAAGGAAGTTTTGAAACTAACGTAAATCTTGCAATGTAAACATCTCGGCAATGGAAGCAACAATGTTGCAAAGTGCTTTGATTGTTGAAAGCTTAAAGAAAAACTATGAATTGTTTCATTAATATTTTGTTAAGCTTACTTTTCCGAATTAAACCAGTTTATCGATGCTAGAAAAATAACCAAAAATTAAAAATGAATATAACAATCGATAATCTTCGAAATTGCAAAAAGAGCGTGAGATTCCAAATTGTTTTCATTGCTTAGTAGAGGAATTCTCGGGACAGAGCTTCTGTTCCGACCCGACCCGGCATGAAAAGGCTGTCTCTCAACGGCGAAACGATCATGTATCTTATCTTTGTGGTATAAAGTTTTTTCATTTAGTCAGGTGTAAGGCTCCATCAATGTGTTCAGTTTCACGCAGTTCACGTAAATTGCTACTTCAATTATATATATCCATTTGATCCTTTATTTTGTCTTTTCCTGTGATATAGAACACAAGAGATGTCTGAGCTCATTTAGTTCTTATTTGGCCATGAGATTGACGTTATCGGCCTCTCACCTCTGAGTAACGGGATGCGGTTCTCATGTGGGTTTCGTGATGGGCATCTGAAAACCGCTGAGTAGTTTTCTCGGTGTTCTCTTATTTCTCCTACATTTCCTTTATACCATTCTTGTATCCGTGGAGATCTAAGTGCTTCCGTATTCCCTAGCCATTCCACATTCACCATTTTCATATTTTATTAACTTATTTTCTTTTGGAAATAAAAGACTTTGAACTTATCTTTTAAATTTAAATAAGAGAAGGTGGCACAAATTTATTAAAAATACATGATTGCTTTTATTACAATTTTTCTTTAAATAATCGAAATATTTTTTATTTATAAATAATTGGTTTCAAAAACAAAAAATAGTAGTAAAAATTTAGATATATTCTTCATTTTCAGCCTCACAAAAAAAAGAAGAGAAGAACAAGAACTGTGACAGTTTGTTAGAGAAACTTACGTTTGAAGAAAGTCAAAATAGAAATGATGTTTTTTTAAAAAAAATAAAAGATTTTACAAAATTCTACTGTGCTATATATTACAGGGAAGACGCTACAGCAAGGCAAAATAGGCGGTCGCTTAGGGTTTCGCGCTCGTCCTTTTTTTTTTTTTTAAAAAAAAAACAACAACAGTCTATTAAATTAATATTTTAAAAGCATTGATTTTATGAAATAATCTTTTGTTGCGTGGTGAGTGATTTATTTATTTATTATTTTTATTATTATCCGTATTTCTTCTGCAATCACTATGTTCAAGAAAGAGCCTCAAATACAAGTTTTGCCAAGGGCCTCGCAAATCCTGACTGCACTGACTGAAAGTGGAAATCTGCGCAGTGGAACAACCCATGCAAATTCGGGCAATAATTTGAATATATTCATTATAAAACAACACAATCATGTGTAGTTGGAGTTTTTTGGTATCTAACCACGTGCTGAGGTAAAATGCCACCATCAAAGAAGCTGGGCGATTTTCAACGTGGAGTATGCATAGGCTGCCACATTAGTGGCCAGTATGTGCGAGCCATAGGAGCGACTGTGAACCTGCCAAAGTCGACCGTGTGTGCTATTATCACGAAGTGGAAACTTTAAGGAGTGTAAACACGACGTCATGGAGGTGGCCGAGTCCGCATGCTGACCGATAGAGACCGGAGGGCTCTGAAGCGGTTGATACGGCAGAACAGGGCTATTCCAACGGAACATCGGTGGCAGGACTTCCAGAAGGCAATGGGAACAACTGTCAGTACCATGACGATTCGTCGGAAGCTCCGTGCCTTAGGGTACACCGGTTGAACTGCTGCCCACAAGCCAAGCATCACCTCTATAAACGCCCAGGGTCTTGTGGCCTGGTGTAAAGAGCGACGGTCTTGGTCAATGGACCGCTGGAAAAGCCTTATGTGGAGCGACGAATCACGCTTCACACTCTACCGATCGGATGGGCGCACTTGGGTGTGGCGTTTGCCAGGGGAGCGGCTGCTCCCCGAGTGTGTCATCCCAACAGTGAAGTTTGGCGGTGGAGGTTTGATGGTGTGGTCGTGTTTCTCCTGGTTTGGACGTGGTCCGTTGGTTGTGATCGAGGGGAACATGGCATCCACATAGTATCTGGACGTTCTAGACAATTCCATGCTTCCTACGTTGTGGTCGCAGCTCGGTGAAGGGCCATTTGTGTTCCAGCACGACAATGCGCCCTTGTTGTCAGCGCCTGGTTTCCGAAGAATAATGTTCAGGAACTTAAGTGGCCCGCCCTTAAGTTCGGACTTTAAGTCCGGACCTTAACCCTAATTGAACATCTGTGGGATGAATTGGAGCGCCGGATTTGTGCGTCTCCCATGCGACCGCAAACACGCATCCAATTTGTGGAGGCTTTGGAGGAGGAGTGGGCAAAAATATCCGTTGCTTGCTATCAGAAACAGGTGGAGAGCATGCCACGGCGTGGATGCTTTGCTTAGGGCAAAAAGCCACAGTGCGCGCTATTAGACACGCTGTAAATAAAGCATCTGTTCCATACCACAGGTGTCCACTTTCAATTGAGCAGGCAGTGTACATACACTGTCCGGCCAGTTTATTACGTACACCTATCTCGCCCGTGTTGGGCGTCCTTCAGCCCTCATAACAGTCTGAATTCGTCGAGGCATGGATTCCACAAAATGCTGAAAACGTTGTTGAGGTATTGTGTATCTTGCAGACATGAGTACAATTCCTTAATATTTGATGGAGGTGTAGGCCTTGAGCGAACAGCCCGTTCCAGTTCATCCCACAAGTTTTCAATGTGGCCGAGATCCTGGAACTGCAGCAAAGAAAAGTCATCGTCATGTTCCTCAAACCATCCCATAGTGATGCGGGCTTTGTGCACCGGCGCATTATCCTGCTGGAAGTAGCCATCTGCATGAGGATAAACTGTTAACATGTGTGGTTGCACTTGGTGTTTAAGTACGCTCTAGCATCCTGACGTACCGCCAAAGGTAACAATGGACCTAACGTGTTTTAGGAAAACTTCCCCCACACCATGACGCTGCCCCCCCCACCCGCTTGAAGAGTTGTTGTGAGACACAATATTTGTGCGAACAGCAGGGGTGTCTAATAAAGTGGTCTTTTATGTATATACTGTCCGACCACTTTATTAGATACACCCCTGCTGTGCGCACAAATATTATTTTATAATAAGTACATATATACATATACTTTTTACACGTATTTGAGTGGGAGAAGGGTGAGGGGCGTGATAGTTTTTACACTATACTACCATTCAAAATAGTGAAGAGGCGACTCTTCCTCCCACTAACCCTGCAGTTCCGACGCTTCATTGTAATTCAATAAATTAAAAGTTTAATGAATGCAATACCGGTATATTAATTGTTTTGAGAAAGATACTGATCAAAATAACGATAAAAATAATTAATAATTAATGAAAAATAGAAGAATAAAAATTAAAAATTCATGAAAAATAGAAGA
>JAFIDM010003189.1:37662852-37677983 GCA_023159025.1 Thereuonema tuberculata | reverse complement strand
ATGAAAAATAGAAGAATAAAAATTAAAAATTCATGAAAAATAGAAGAATAAAAATTAAAAATTCATGACATACAAAGAATTCAATTCATGATATTTTATGCTTGTCAGTAATGCAATGTCAACTTTATTAATATTGGTTGGCATTAGTGACAATGCTTTCTCAAAAAACATTAAATAAAGGCAATAACAAATTTTAAATGTCAGACGCGTAAGTCTTTATTAGGTCATAAGTTTTTTAGATTTTTTTAATTAAAAATTTTCGCTTAAATTATGTATTTACATTTATTTGAACATATACAATATATTATTTACGGCTGTATTTTCAAGGCTATTCCTATTTGTTTTAAAAAAAGCGCTTGCTTTAAGGCATTTTTTTTTATTGTTTACAAACTTATGTGAATGTCTGGGTTGAGTATAAATAAAGATCAATTTTGTATTTATTAAGTATAGTCAGATGACACTTTCTGTCAGCCAGTGTTATTCTTTATTATACTCGGACATTATTAGGATCGTAACTGGATGTTCGCCCAATATAGTTTCTAGAGGATAGGATTGATTGGTTTGTAATCATGTTGTCGATATTGTCTTGGAATAATGGTAAATTAAATACTTAAGATCAA
Organism: Thereuonema tuberculata; assembly: GCA_023159025.1. NCBI lineage: Eukaryota > Metazoa > Arthropoda > Chilopoda > Scutigeromorpha > Scutigeridae > Thereuonema > Thereuonema tuberculata. The sequence continues at coordinate 37,677,363 of JAFIDM010003189.1, read as the reverse complement.
ATTTTTACGTGCGCTAATCATAGTTAAAGGAGAAAGTTGAAGCCGACGCACTTATAATTGTCTTGGAATAATGGTGTAAATAGTTATTTTTTTTTGTTTTGTTTTTATTAGAGCCTAGGTTGAATAACCCTTCTCCCTAGGGCTGGATTCGGTTAGAGTTCCAGTGATTTCCCCCCTTCCGCCCTAAGTAGCTATGCTGCTCCCTTGGAATTGTTTAATTTTATTCAAATATTGAAAAATGACTTATTGAATAAAGCTAGGCGAACACGGAGCGATTTTATGGCAATATGATTGGGACAAGTTGGCCCAATTTGATTGCGGACAACTTTATCAAGCGCGAACACAGAGTTTTTCCTGAACCAATATTGCCCTGAATATGTATGGTTACGGCACTTCTCACTAGGGAGAGCTAAAGAGAGAGCGTGTTTTCGTACAGAATTGCTACAGTATTAAACGCCTCTGTAGAAATCAATTACGATTCTTTCATTATCAATTGACAAAATGTTGTTGTTGGAATTATCTGTTTTGGGCCGACCCATTTTGCTGATTTTAAGCCTTGTTTCTCAAAGAAAATGGCCGGCGTGAGTGACTGAAAAGTCCCGCCTCCTTCGACGTCAGCATTATCACGTGATTTCATCCGTTCATTTGATTCGCTTTCGTACCAGCAATATTTTGCGACAACTAATATTGGGGCAATATTGTTCCTTTGGTACCGACAATAAAATTGGGGGAATAATGTTCAGTTTGGGACAATCAAATTGGGGCAAACGGTTGCCAGCAATCAAATTGGGCATGATTGTCCCAAAATATCGCCTCGTGTTCGCCCAGTATTACTCAGAATAATTCACAAGTTGCTGAATTCGAGTTAATCACTATAAACTGAAGAAAAGAAACTAAAACGTTTTTTCAGTTTTTTGAATTTCAAATTGTCGTGATAAAATTATTCTACTTAACTATCTCTCCATACAAAATTTTAACTCAAATTTAGGACTTAAGCAATTCAAAGTATTCTCAAGTTAATTAAGTAGTTTTTATTGGGCTACTACTATTTATTTATGTTTTATTGCTGTTTTTTTATTTAGTGACATTTATTTCTTTGCTTCTTTATTGTATTTAGTGATATTTATTTTTTAGCTTTTATTTATTCATGAAAGTCATTACATTAGAATCTAAGTGGAATACAACGTATCCAAATAAAAAAAAAAGATATAAACAAGTAGCTAATTAAGTTAATGTTTGTAGAATTTATTTTTGGACATGAATTTAATAAAATTTGATTCATTTATTAAAAAAATAATCGATTAGTAGTGGAAGATTTTTTTTTTCTTTCCTGGAATCTGATCCATTATTTGAACGATTCGGATCTAACGGATATTCTTTTGTGTCTTGCTCATTGAGTGTAATAAATGATATATAATGTTGCATTTTAAAATGGAAGATTCCGATTCCAATTCCAACAATAATTTAACCTTGTTTTATCAGCCGCACCTGGTGTTAATTTTGAATTACTTAGATATTCTACTAAAACGCAACCTTAATAGACTTTTCTATTTTTAATTTTAAGCATTTTATATACAAGACATATTCATTCAAAATACATTCAAAGTTTACAAATATACAAATATGTGTAAGAAATCTTCGTAATATTGAAGAATAACTTTGTAAATAGGCGCATGATTTCTGTAATTTTTTTTTTGAAAAAGGATACGAAAACAAAAAAAAAATCTGCTTTAGAATAAAAGTTTCTTTATAAATTAAAATTATACATACTTTAAAAAAGAAAAAGGTTGAAAATGGGGCCGGCTGTGAAAGGGCTCTTCTATATAACTTTTATCAAATGTGTGTTTAACGATTATTTATTTATTGACTTAATATTAGCACACGTACAAATTTTGTAATAAATATTTTAGAAATGAGACCAAAATTACAGAGATGTAAGAGAAATATATTTGAATATTTCTGTGTAGCTTTTTATGATAGTCGATCATTCATATTTTGGTAACTGAGCAAGAGTTAATTATGGTCCTTAACTTCTTAATGTATTTTTTGTCTATTGTCTATAAGAAATACTAATAAAGAGGATACTGTAGTAAATTATTATTTATTTATAAGTGATAAATAAATATTATTATTATTTTTTTGAATGCTTTAATTATATTTAAAACAAGTGATGAGATTAAAAAATTTGAATATTACAACGTAATGATTACGTCAGAGACAAGCTCTACAAAAGAAGCAAGCTTGCCTCGATCTGAGTCTTTCATATCGGGTCTTTCGTCTTAACATTAACGAAGTCCAGGTGACTTCAAAGCATTAATTGAGTTTGAGATAATAGTAACGTTGTTAATCAAGAGAGGTCGTGCCAATCGACTTGTGTTGTGACGTAGGATTTGCTAAGGAAAGCAGACGTCATCATTGGATTGCGTGTGTGCAGCGGGAGGTTTAAAGGTCTGGCGGTAATGGTTGAAATAGGAACATGGACTGCTCCAAGCCACATAGATTAATACAACGTACTCAATTTATTGTAAGTAGAGACCTTATATATATATTATCCATTGAGGGATTATGAAACAGAAGAATTCATTCGCAAGGTTATTACGAAGAGAATGAAGAGATTAAAATCACATGTCTATGAAGAGAAATTTGAACTGTGAAATAGATTCAATTAATTACTTCAAGATTAGGATATGAATTATTGGATATGAATTATTCATTAATAAGTGCAAGATTCATTAGGAATATGATTTTGTTAAGGAACTTAAATCAAGTGGTAATATGCCAATGAGAACAATTCATTATCGTGAGAAGACGCGAGAAGCGTGAACTATTAGTAATTATTTCAGTGAATAATTCAAGTTAATAAAGTTGAAGAGGATTTAAAATATCATTCTAATTCGGGAGAAATTCAATGATAATTAGTGAACTGAACATTAAGTGAATAATAGTGAATGAAGATAATTGTGACGTCATGATGAATGACGTATGCATTCATTGTAACTAAGAGAAATTAGTTGCGACTATTCAGCTATATGATTTTCACCCAAGGGTTAAGCCAATGGCGTAGTTTCACACAGGTGAAAAGTCAGGCGAATATAAATACTATTCATACAGGTGAAAAACCAAATAGAATTAATTTATTTATACAGGTGAAAAACCATATCGAGATTGTGGAATTCACACAGGTGATTAGCTATTAATAATAGATTCATACAAGTGAAAAGCTAGGTGCTTATTAGAAGATTAATACGTTAGTATTAGAACATTAGTAGTGAAGCCTTATGGAACTTTATCCTGTGTAAGAATGAACATTTGTGTTAAAGAACTATTATTTCCCAACAACTTCCTTAGATTAAATTACTGCATTAATTAGCAACGCTCTGCTACCCCAGTAAGAGAACTTTTTGTATTTGACTGAAAATATTAAAATTTTATTTTCAATACTATTTTGAATTTTTTTTTTTTATCAAATTGATTAACCCCAGTCGATTGGTTAATTAATTAGTTATCAGTCATATTACATTACTAATAATTAGTAAAGTGCTACAACTAGCAATTATATATTAATAAAAAGTATCTCATAACCAACAGATACTGATTCTATAATGTTAATGACAATATAAAAATTTTGAAAAAGTAAAATTCATATAAGTTCCTAAAAAAAATGTCAATTTTGTAATCGAAATGAAGCATCCAAAGAAATTAATTCTAAAACATACGAGACTTTGAAATCTATTAAAAACGTTTCTGAATGTAGTTTAGCTAAGTCATTATTACGCAGTGTAGCTATGCCATGCCTGTAAATTATTATTAAGTAGTAAATATATTTCATATGGATACATAATCTTTAAATATAAGTAAATAAATTGAATACAACCATATTTCATTAGAACGTAAGGGAGGACAAGTTTTATTTCATACATAAATAATATCTAATACATAAAATAGTTTTTATTTCGTCTGTTAACTCTGTTAACGCCTTTATTTGATCTTGTAACTAATTCGAACAATTTCCTGTGTTATCAAGACTGTTTCTTTCTTGAAATAATTAATCATCATATTCTAAAGAATTACAATGCACAAATATGCTTAATTATTACTTTGTGGTATACTGTGACTTCACCACTGAAATTCATGTCTTGAACTAACTTTGACTTCTAGCATATTCATAGCTAATTTCCGCTGTGGCTGATCGATATGTTTATCCAATTGCAGCTTGTGGGTACCAAGAAGGCTGTTTTGTTTACCTACTGTGTCAGTCAAACGGAAATTAGGCAGGTAATTACGTTGTTTATTATGAATTCTTAATGCTTCCGAATAGACACAACCATTTTGCTCGCCTTATCACATTTCATATCTGATGTAATTGATCGAAACTAACAGCATTGGATATTATTGTTGATTCATTACTGCCTGACAGTGATGGTATTTAGGACTTGTTGTGTAGTTATTTCTTCCTTATCTAATATGAATACCTATGTCATTTTTTTCCAATTCTGTCTCTACCATTTCCGCATTTGAATAGCTACTATAAAAAGTAATTAAAAAAAAAAATTACCTATTAAAAATATCTCGTAGTCCTAGAAATTCGAGTTAAGCACATTTGTCAGAACATTCGTTATTAATTTTTAATTTTGATTAATGTGCATTGATTGTTTAATTATAGAAGAATTTGTTAGATAAATCGTTGAAGATTGGGAAATATTTTTTTTTAAATAAATATTAGCGACCTCTTACACATTTAATAATAATAAACATAATAATAAAAAAATTAAAAATAATAATAAAAAAACGGAACTACATTATCGTAATGAAAAATAAAAACAAGTTAGGAACAAAATAAAAAAAAAATTGAAAAAAAATAAGAAAAAATTGAAAAAAAATAAAAAAATAAGAAAACAAAAAAACAAAAAGAAACAGTAGACATACGGATTCGAACCGACAACCTTCAGCATATGAATCCGAAACTTTATCGATCAAGCTACAGCAAACAACTGAACTCAAATGGCTGCTTTTCTAACATTTAAGTAATAGCGGAACTCCAAAGAAAACAATGCCAAATATCTCGGGGGTGGGTGGGTGGGGGGCGTTGGTTCCTGAAAATACTCTATTTTTATGTTTTTTGGGTCTCTGAACACGATGGTGAAGTCCGTTTGTCGATCCGACCTTTCAGTACCGCAGTCAGTCTTTTTCTTCTCCTGGACCCAAAAGTAAACAAGATCGAGAAGTATTCGGGTAGCTTTGTAGTAGGCTTCTCTGTAGTAATCTGTCTTACAGAGAAGTACACCTTATATCAAACAGCTAATGTTGGTGAGAAAAATCAATAGATGAACTAAAATTAAAACAAAGTAGTGACAGCGATTAGTAATCCAATCACAGTGCTCGCAACGGCTTGTGATACGTATAAGAAAATATAATAATGTTATATCGAAGTTAAACCATAACAGCTTCCAGAATTTGTTGAATTTATGTTGAATTATTGCTTTAATTTCCTTATTATAAATTTGATTGCTGCAATGCAAAAAGCGCAATTGATGCGATTATTGTGATTGTTGTGATTGTTGCTGAGCTATATTATAAATGTGATTGTTGCGAATGAAAAAGGCAAATTCTTGCGATTATTGCGATTGTTGCTAATGATAATTTAATGATATTTTAATGATACTTGTCCACAGACGGACGGACAAAGTCAGGTTATAAGGCTTCTGATCTAAATTTTAAAAAAACAAAACAACATGTACTCTATGTTACCTGTAAGGTTTTAGGCAATTTTTTTCTCCTCCAGACTTTTCTTTTCCCTTTTACCTAAATCGATTTTGTTTTTGTTAAATCAAATCTGTTAACATAGATTACGTTGAAAAATAATTTTCATACGGCTGTGAATAAAACATTACACGAAACTTATTTTTTTTAATTTTAAAATACATTATTACATTATAATATTGAATGTTTATTACAAGCCTTAGAGTTAATTTCTTTTATTATAAATACTATTCAAAATTATATATCAGGCACAAAGCTAAAGGAAGGATTCGCACCTTGAGTTGTCACCGGGAAGAGACTGGGACGGACCGTTTCGTCCTTATTATTGTTACTACAAATTGAAGCATGAATTTACAATTCCCTAAATGTTTAATGAGTTTTACATTTAGTTCAAAAAGAACAACAGATATTATGAAACCATGAAATTTTGAGAGGTTAAAAATTAAAGCAATTTCGCTAACATCATTGCCATCTTTTCCCAGTCTTGAATAATAAAATAAATAAATATTCACGTCCTCTCTTGCTAAGAAGTTCATTAACAATCCATTTCCTGCCCCCAAATTAATAAGTAATTCTCCTTTCTTTTTTTTTTTTTTGGTCAAAAAATGTAACAAATCATTTTTGAGCAATTAGGAAAATTTAAAATTAAATTGTACATAAAATTCTGTACAAATGGCAATTCTCTCTATTGATATACACTTAAATTGAAATTTGGTCCCATTACAACCCTTTTTAAATGCTCTGTTGTGTATTTTCCAAAGGAAAATATATATTGCACTCCCCCCTAACTGAGCAGATGAGCCCGGTACCTTGTGATAAACTCCGATCTCGAATTATATATAAATATATATATATATACAGTGGAACCCCGCCATTCGTCCGCCTCTCTATTCGTACAACTCGTTATTCGTACAACTTTTTCAAGTAAAATTGAACTCTCCATTCGTACGCTTGCTCGCGATTCGACAGCGTGATCTCGATACTAGCCGCGCCACGCGGTCGCTTCAGTTCAGTATCGTGCTAGCTTCCGTACGCTACGCATCATCCACGCAAGCTTCATGAAACTTTGTGATATTTTATTGTTATTTTTTGTTATTTTTATTAAAAATAGTGCAGCCATGGGTCTAAAAAAGATTACTGATTCAACTAAGCCTAAAAGGAAAGCAGTGAGAACGACAATCGAATTGAAAAAAAAAGAAATCGTTGCGAAGTTTGAAAGTGGAACTCGTGTCTCTGACCTGGCAACTCAGTATGGCATGGCGAAATCAATTATATCGTCTATACTGAAAAAGAAAGAAAAAATAATAGCGGCCTATATATTTATTGTTTTCATAGTTTTTATGTATTTTAGGCTTAAAATATTATTACAAAGGTTTATATAAGCAATCAACTGTGGGTCTGGAACGGATTAATCCAATTTACATTATATCTTATGTGAAAAAATGATTCGCCATTTGAACTGCCTCCTGGAACGGATTGTGTACGAATAGCGAGGTTCCTATACATATATATATATATATATATAATATATATTATATATATATATATATATATATATATATATATATATATATATATATTTCTTCTTCCCACGGCATGTATTATTTCCATTTTTTTACGACTTTTCTTATATTCAAAACCTTATAATCACGTTGTTTTTAGAGATTTCGTCACAAACGTTTCAGAGCATTGGTAAAACTGCAAATAAGTATAAAAAAAAAAAAAAAAACGAAATCTGTTCATGGGTTTTTAGGGACGGGCCTTTTGAAGTGTGGCGTGACCTCAAAGTTGTGACGTCGATCACTGCCGTAAATTTTGAGTTTTTGAGTTATAACTTTTGTGGGTGCTTGATGCCCTTGAAGGCTCGGCTGGTATTGTATTTCAGCCAAATAGGATCAACCGTTCCCAAATGGGCGGCCAATAGAAATTGCAACTTTTTGACGTTTTCCTATCGTCAAACCCTTTTCCTGACGTTATTTTTACAGCTTTTATCATAAACTTTTTACAGCTTTTTGGACATTGGTGTAACTATAAATAAGTAATATCTACTTCTGTTCACGGTTTTTCGGGGGTGGAGCTTAGAAGTGGAACGTGACCTCAAAGTTGTTTCGTGGATAACTTCTGTTAATTTTGGGCTTTTCAGTTAAAAAACTAACCTTAACTACGGATGGCTGAATATCAAACTTTATTATTAAAATATTAAGAAATACTATTCACAAATCTCAAGGTGGTTGACCTTTGGGAAATACACTTAACGCGATAGATACACGACAGAGCTATTTTAAAATTATTTATTTTGATCTTACATCTTTCTGATTGCTCCATTTTCCCAAAGCTGAATATTTTGTTAATAATAATAAATTTTTAACGTGTCGTGTTTAATTATTTAAAAAAAAAATCACTATTCAGACACCTATTTACAATTAAAAATTTAAAATCCCAATAAAGCAACGTTTCAAAACCTCAACTTATACGGTTTTTTTCTCAAGTTTTATCCCCCTACCTTAAAAGTGGGATTTATAATTTTTAATTGTAAATAGGTGTCTGAATAGTGGTTTTTTTAAATAAACTGAATATTTTGCATTTGAGAAGCCTTAGAAAGAATTATACACAACAATGACATTGACTTGACTTTGCCTAGATTATATAATTTTTTGGATGATTTGCAGCTGGTCTAATAAGTTTTTTGAAATGTCTAATTCTTTTAATTTTTTTGTGATAATATTGATCGAGAAGACTGAAGAGGTGAGACAGGATTCTAAAGCTTATATATTTCCCAACATTAAATTTTTAATAATTCAATAAACATTCATTCTAAATTTAAGAGATAATATTTCAAAATTTACGTTTAAACGGGAGCTTAATGCAATATTTAGTGTAACGTCTTTGAATAATAAAACACAAATTCCCCAAATCGATTTAAAGTGGTAAAATTCAAGGTTTGTTTGTGTTTTTTATTTTTTTTTATTAAATTTGTTTCGCGAAGTGGGAAAGATCGATATTTAAAAGTTGCAACCCTAATCGAGACCAAATTATTAAGAGTTTTGTTAGCTTGTTTATTAATTAATTTATTTATTTTTGCTTTTGAATCTTAAGTTCTGTTGATGTTATATTGTGTTAATTTATGTTAACAAGAATGTTTTTTTTCTAGGGTCTCACATTTATAGGGTAAAAATAATAACAAATAATAATAGTAAAAGTAGTTTTATCAATAGTATCTACCTATGATATACGTGGGGAATTTTATTGCCTATTCAGAAATGCTTACAATTTATACTATTATAGCACACACTAGTAAAGCAAATGATGCATTAAGTAATCGTTTTATTTACGTTAGCAAAACACTAGGAAAATTACCAACGGAAATGTAAGGTATAAAGAGAAAAACTCTCATTATGACTATAAAACTCTGGTAGTTTTTTTTTTTTTTTCCTCCTTACAGAATGCTATTAATCGTAATGTTCTCTTATATATAGAGTATACATCGTTTTAATTATTGTTATGACTAGGAGTTCCGTATTTCAATGTAACAAGATTTTTAAAGCATATATTTATTAAATTTATCATAAAGTCATGTTTTATCAAATTTTAAATATATTTGTTTTTCCAATATTATTTGGCCCAGTGTATTATTTAAGAAATGCTACATTTCTGAGTGATGCATAAAAGAAAACCATTAACTCCAACATCATTTCGAGTGCAATAATTATTTTTGAAAAAAAAAATTAAAAATTTGACTAAATCATTTTTTAAATGTTTTCCGTATAACTGTAATTAAAGTATAGTGATTATAAATATAATCATTATCAATATAATCGTTCGTGGTATGACCCCTTGTTTTCTATAGAAACAATATTATAAGTTCCATTTTTGTTAGGTTATAATTTCAAGATTCCGGAGCAGCATTTGTCGACATACTGATGTAACAGTTATTAGTCCAATTTTCATCAACTTTTCTTTTTCTTTTTTTTTACACCATTCTCTTCAGCAAATCTAGTGGAACTAAAGAAAAAAAAAGGAATCGATCAAATGGTTTCGACATTATGCCGACATTCAGATGGGTTTTTTGTTTGGCTGTATCATCAGTAATAAAAAAATAAGAGCAATAAAATAGTACCTCAATCATTACTAACGATTTTCGATCTAATTTCTAGTAAATATCCAGTAAATAAATAAAATAAAGTTCTCTCATAGCATTGGCAGTTGTTGAATTTTTTTGTTGTGGAGCGCCGATGATCCATCGCTTCATTAAGTTTTATTAACCTTAACCTTCTTACGGCTTCAATATAAAGCAAACTTACTGTGAAATTTGTGTCTCTTTCAGGGATTTGTGAAATAATGATTAATAAAATTGTAGCCGAAACTCCTATAAACAACGTAAAAGATTCCATTTATGATACCAAAATGCCTAATTTTTTTTTTAAACATTTCGACATTCTTCCCTCAAATTAAAAAAATAAATAAAATATGTATATAGGGCGATTCGAAATTCCCTATACAAACTTTACGGTAGGTCACGAATACAAAAACAAACCGTATTCATAGTGGAACATAAGTCCAAAAACGCTACCCGAATATGCTAGAGGGCGCTGTTTGGCAGCACATTCGTTGGGCAATGAGAGCCATTGTCATTTGAGAGGTTGACTTTGTAGGATGTGTCGCTTCACTAAAACTGAGAGGGCAGATATGCATCTAACCTTTGGGGCAGCGAAGGGAAACGGACGAGCCGCTGTATCGCGAACGGTTCCCCAACACATGTTTGATTGGTGCCCAATCATCAAACATTTGCGTGTTTTCACCAGAGATCGTGTAAAACTGGATCATTCGACTTTGAGCACCTGCTGTGAACCTGTAAGTGTACACCTTACTGCATATTGTAAACATGTCTATCTTAGACATGTTTATTAGACAGACATTTATTATATCTTACTTACTGTCTTTTATTTCCGAACCTTAATGTACCTTCTAGCACATTCGGGTTGCGTTTGCGGACATACGTTCCACTATGAATACGGTTTTGTATTCCTTATCTACTTTAAAAGTTTGTACAAGGAATTTTGAATCACCCTGTTTACATACATAAGTTTTTCAAAGGTCCAGTCATTGAAATTGACAGTAAACCATAATAAAATAATTTTTTAAAAAATGTTCTTTTTGATTTTCTTAATAGCCATGTTTTTGTGATCGCTGTGAAAAATCACAGAACACTGAAAAAACTTTGTCAAAATCTTAATACTAAAGTAACATAAATTGCCGTAGTTGAAATTTACTCCCTTCTAGAGAATACAATTGACTCTAGGATCGGCCAAAATATTATTATTGGCTGTCAAAGGTCATACTTTGGTATCACATGAAAGATACTTATGGGATCCGTAGATTTTATTGTAGAGAATATTAGCCGAATGTATTAAACTTATATACAAAGTCGTGACTATGAAAACAAATTTATATTCTTTTATTTTGTCCTTTCAGTATTTCTCTTTTTACATGCATATAGAATAAAATATGATTTAAAAATCAATAAGATTCATTTTATAAAAAAATCGCTGTAACAGTAGAATGTTGATTTGGAAGACCATTGTTTGTTCATACCTGAAGAATTCTTAATTGGGCAATTTTGTTAAAACACTCCACATTAAATACCTCATGAGGCCGTTAAGTGTACAGTCAAGACTCTTCAAGTTTAATGATAGCATTGTATTAAGTGACGTCTCATTTTATAAGATTTCTAAAGCTTGCCATTTTTATATACGTGCAGACTCCAGAAGTATGTATACGTATACGGGTCATTCCATCATTTGAGTAGCATTTGGTGTCCCATTAATTTAAAAAAATACAAAATTGATATAAAATTGACAATTCTTGTAAAACTTGTAAGACACCTACAGCTGTGATGCAGAAAAGTAATCTAAGAGTGGAATAGCAATTTCCATTTTTTTAACTTGTCTACAAAACAACACGAAAAACGTCCAACACTGACGTCCCACTAGAACACATGACTTCTGTTATTCCTTAATTTACTACATAAAAAGGCGAAAACTTTTTAATAAAAGGATTTACTTTTACAACTACAAAAACACTTGAGTTGAATTAAAATTAACTGTTAATTTAAATGTAATTTAAACTTTTTAATTTATATGTAATTAATTTTTTATTTCGTGTGTCCAGAGTCAATGCCATTGCTGTTACCGGAGTTATTTTGGTATCCTTTGTTTTTTCACTTAAGAATAATTTAGTTTAAAGATTTTGACACTAAGGTTTGCTACATACATGTATGTTACTTATTAATTGTAATGCGATACATTATATTTCTGATATTTATGGATGAAGAGCCGTTGCCATTGTGATTATGTTACGATAGGTATCCAATACATAAGTCACGTAGGCTAATGAATAACTAACTTCTAATGCTAACAAAAGTGCGTGAACTCGAACGCTGAGAACCGCTCAAAAATGTGCTTAGAATATAAATAGCTTATGCCAAAAACAGTGGTATGAGTCATTCCCATGCAAAACTCAGCTGTTGTCTGCTAGCGCCATCCCACGGTGGCATGTTGTACCTGCACTAATGAGTACTTAATCTAGTTGTGTGAATAGTATACCTGCAGTAGGAGGCCGTCTTTTGGAGTGTTCGGTTGTGGGATTCAGTGTAAACAGTGTACATCGGTATCAGGAGGCGAATTAATCCCATGAAAGTTGTCAAAATGTTAGAGGCAAAGTTCCGACGTGCTGAATATGGAAACGTAATCGGAGTCGAGGATATGGAGTTCGCGAATATGTCATGTAGCGTAATAATTCAGAAATACAATGGGGATGATGCAGAAATGCATGGAGATACGCTAGATAAGTATAGCGATATTGAAGGACGCAAAAAGCCCGTACCTGAAGTTGGCTCTTCCATCAGTACAAGACATTCATCTCCAGAGCAATAGGAACCTTCAAGTCAAAGTGAGTACGAACCATCCCCACCCAAAATGTCGTGGCCCAGTGTATTACACAATCTTGATAACATACTGGAGAACATTTACGAAGACTATTACAATCGTGGCTTCGAACAATGCGGTGATCATTCAAATGTCTCACGTGGTGAGACGTGCTCTAGCTATTTAAATTCGAAGCACATTTTCGTGCGGTTCTCAGCGTTCGAGGTCACGCACGTCCCTTGTAAGAAGAGACTCCCTTCTCGAACCTTCCAAGCAAAACAAGAAATCCGAAGGAACTTAAGTCTACTTTCTTATGTAATTTCTTCAATTTCTTAGTTTTTTTTTAAAAAACTCATGAAAACAACACAACCCGAAACACCTACATTTATATTCACTTTGTAACATCTGCTTACTACAAACAGTAAAACATTTTCATTTTCTGAAAAGAAAAAATGAATTAAATGAATGAATGAATTCTCTTTTGCTTTAATCGAGGTTTTGCTTTGCTCGTATTTGATTAATTGTCTAAATCGTGATATCAAACTACGAGGAATGGCTTAGATTTCATATTTCGTTGTTTAAGACACAGATATTAATAGAAACAGAAAAGAAATCCACTGTTTACATTCCAGTGCTTCTCTATGGAAAATTTTATCATCGTTTCGTGCTAATGTTTCGACATTTGGAAAATATTTCAAATATAAAAGTTAGAGCGTTCCTAGTCCTCGAATACGCATACCAAATTTCAAGAAGAACCATTCATCGACTCAAACAGTTGTTAGGATGAGACGCGTGTATGCACATTGATTAATCGACTAATAATATTGTAATTCAATGTAATTAATATTGTGATGAGTTTTTATAACTATATTTATAATTATTTTGCTTATTCTATTTTTTCCTATTTACTTTTATAAGTATCTTACTGTCCAATCAATTATAATCTAATCACTTGTAAATTTCAAATTATAACCGTTAACGATCTTTTATGTTTTGTTTACTTTTGAATGTCAACGGCCGAGGGTTCCCATAATTCCCTGTAATTTTAAATCTTCAGTTAATTTCAGTTATTAATCACGTGTTATCTTAAATCACCCAATGAACTGTTAAAGCCCTCAGCCAATGACCGATCATTGTACATACTCTATAAAAGCCCTTGCTCTCCCTGAACAAACGAAGACCACAGAACACAGCCGAATAAACAGAACCCAGTTAGATCCAACTTCAGTCTAATCTACTTCATTTCTACAAACCAGTGGCCAGATAAATAACCACAATATATACATTTTGACGCGATTAGGTTCTTATCGAGAAAGGTCGGTCAGAAGGCAAGAAAAATTCCCTAAATTCATTACAAGTAAAGTGGACTTTTCAGTTCTCCGAACTGTAGTTATTTATTGATAGATTCTACTATAATATGTTTCATTAAACTAACATTATAACAATATAAATCGATTGTTAAGTGTCATTATAAAACTAAAAAAATAAAGATGATTACTGTAACTGAAACACAAAAATATCACTCGTCATTGTCTTCATAATTTTTTTTTTTAAATTATCTAGCGTCACAAAACTGCGTCAGAACCTCGAGAAGAATCAGACGCAGGGCAGTTGAAATGAATATCTTTCGGTGAATTATTGATTTTCAACTTTTTCATGTGGGAATATGAAATACTTTGGATGTAACTATTATTGATTGGATGATGTTTACGAAAATTGTAGGATACATTTCAAGCTACAATATTCAGCTTACGTTTATGCATTTTTGAAAAATATTAAACATATAAATATAAGAAATATTATATCAGGATCGTTAGGATTAACGCTT
>JAFIDM010003189.1:37623113-37642852 GCA_023159025.1 Thereuonema tuberculata | reverse complement strand
GTTTTCAAAGGTAAAATAGGATAACATTTTTATCTAAACTGAAAACATGATTTTGATGTAATTTTAAAAATTCTATTTATTTAATTTATTTTCTTTTTTATATTTATTTCTATTTATTTATTTTAAAAATTTATTTTCAAATTACAAATAAATAGACGGATCGGAAATAAATAAACAATCTTGAGATTCAAAAAAAAAAAAAAAAAAGGTTGAATACATTCATTATTGATAGGGGTAAGGGGAAGGAAACATAAGTAAAAAACCAATTCAAATTGTGATGTAGTCCCCGTGGCCTAATGGATAAGACGTTTGACTTCAGATGAGAAAGTTGCAGGTTCGATTCCCGTCGCGGACGTTTCATTATAAAAATGATTTCTATTTTCCATTCTCACAAGAAATTGCGCCAGACAGACAGACAGAAAAATAAAAGATTTTAGTAATATAGATTCTTTAATTTTTGTACGTAAAGTCATGTTTTCCAAAAATTAAATTTTTTTTCTACAATTAAAGTAATAACATTTGTAAATACCTCTGAGTGTAGAAAATTATAAATATATTGATATAATTAGATTTATCCGATCTTCTATTCGCTTCGTCTGATAGTTCTCTAATCTTTAACTTCGTTTTTAACGAAAATAAAAGCTCTATATAAAAAAAAAAAAAAAAAAAAAAAAAAAAAAAAATCTTTTTGATGAAATCATTTGATTTAATCAACATATTTTATAACAAAAGCTTAATAAAATATTTATGATTTTTTTTTTGTTGTAATAAGCAATAATTCTAAATAAATAATCAGATAATAAAATTTATGGTATCGGGATATTTCACTCATTAATACTTAAATGCATTATTAAGTTATGGAACTAATTAAAAAAATAAAGGAGTTTTCCATCCATCCATCCATAGTTTTCTGTCCGAAGACAGGTCCAGTTCTATGGAGGTCTCACATGGATCTCCTAGAAACACCTGGGGAAAGATACTGGGGGTGGTTTCCCATTGCCTGCCCCCAGGACGCCATTAAGGAATGACGTCAGACAGAAGAGAAAGCGAAGAAGAGGCTGGACAACACAGGAAAGGAAATTGAAACAGCCATGCCACTGCCGGGATTCGAACCCAGGTATTGACGCACTGGTCGCCACGGCTGGCCGCCGCCGAGACCGCACGACCACGCCAGCACGGCAAAGGAGTTTTAGTTATTGAAATTCCATATTATATTAGCTATAAAATTCATGTTTTATAGCTAATGTAATATAGTAATGTAATATAGCTAATACAACTACTGCAAACTTTTTTTTTTTTTGGTTGCCATAATGAAAGGCGGAATATTTATGACACATCTTTAATATATCCAATAAGCTGTGTGAAAAATAATATAAAATAATGAATAAAAATCACAGTTTAGGCTATATTAAAATTTATTAAAAAAGCTCTTTTTAATGCGCCGGAGTATAAATACAAGAAAACGTTGCGGTTGTTAGCCTTCATCAATTCTATATTTTCAAATTGCATCGATTGTTTAAATATCGGATTTCTTGATTATACGGAGAGTCTACTGACGACGATTAACAACCGCAACGTTTTCTTGCATTTATAATCCGACGCATTAAAAAGAGCTTTTTTAATAAGTTTTAATATAACTGTGATTTTCATTCATTGTTTTATATCTTTTGTTTTTTTATGAACTTTTATTTTGGTTTATGCATTCTTCATAAACATACCTTAGAATTTTTCTGCAGGAATGAAAAAATATAAATAAATTATGTGATATTTAAATTTTGTTGAAATGATAATAACTTTTTCTATATCCGATGAGTCGTACGATGCGATTATGTTGCACCGAGCAGATCCCGGATAACCTATTGTAAATGAGAATAAAAAAGTGGTGAATTGCACAGGAGATAAAATGTAGACTGTCTGGGAGTCAATACGATGATAAACAAAAAATTGGTTGAAAAGTTAGAAAATTACGATCGGGAGCAATAAAAGTACAAAACAATATTCCTTCGGCTTACACATTGCATACTCAAAGGAACAGACAGAGGTAAATTCGCCATTGAAGTTTATATCGAAGTTTATGTCGAAATATTTATTGCTGTTGCTTGTCAAGTGACTTTCTTTGCAAATAATAATCAATGGGTTTGTTTGTTTTTTTGCTTCCTGTCAGGTCTGATTAGAATAAAAACAAATATAAAAGAGTGAAAAAAAACTTCTGCAACTCGATGCTGAGACCTGTCCTGTTAAATCTTGATGACCTTGATTTTTACACTATTTTCTGAACCAGCCTGTATCACGACGTCCTTTAATAACTGAAGAACATCTGAGTAAGACTATTTCTCCATTCTTTCAAAGCAGTCAAAACTTGTTAAGCTTTAACTTCGTCTACAAAATTCTTCTGTTGCAATATTCTTGTGGAATTCTTTTGGAATATGCGTATCCAAGTAAAGATGTTAAAAACGACGGAAGCGCAGTGTTGCCTCAAGAGAAAAAATGAACAATGAAAAATTAGTGAGAAAATTCATGTGCCAGCAGTCCGCCGGCTTCAATGAATTATTTAAAACATAAAAATTCAAACTGCGAATTTGGATTATTAATAAAGAGCAATGGGTGAGACCAAATTGTTTACCAAGTTACATCCTGGCACAGCTGTTTCACGCTCTTTGGCGTTCATCAGCCAGGGGCAGTCACCAGTAAAACAACAAGGTCTCCGTACTGAGGCTGATATGAATGATCTTAAAAACGTCTTTTTTTTCCTTCTTTAATTTTTTTGAGTTTATTTTTATTTATAATCGAAACTTATCTTAATGATGACTTCATTTAATATTAAAATATTCCTAAAGTTTCAAAATCACGAAAATGTTCTTTTTTTTTTTTCGAGCTAAAATAATTGAGTAAATATATAATTACATTTTCTCGACTTCCATTATCCGTTATTCGCTTTATCCGATGGTTTTTTCTTCTTCTTTTCCTTGATGGTTTCTTTCCACCGTTGTAAATCTAAAAGAAATGCTTACGAATTTTTTAAAAAAAAAATGAATAAATAAAAAAGATTTGTAAACACATTGTTAAATTATTATTTTAAATCTTTTTCATCTAATAAACTGCAAATATTTATTTTCAGTAATTTTTTTGAAATATTATTTGTGTATATCTTTGTATATTTGTGGATGTTTCGTTCACATTATATTAGCAGTCAATCTAAATCTTCCGATCCTTTAAAGTAATACTCTTTAAAAATGTAAGTTAACTTAAGCACAAACATACTGAAAGTTTCTTTCTTTTAATGACTCCAGTGAACAATGCTGAAAGCTAACCATAACTTGATTAGCTAACCATAGCTAATCTCTATGGAATACAAGACAGAAAAATTTCAAGGGTTAAAAGAAAAGATTAAGAAATACTATAAATTAAGTAATAGAACTTTGATAGTCTACACTAAAATCCACAACAGGGGAATGATCTGAAAAATACATCGTTTGTGCTTAAATTCCCTTGATATTGCTTGAATAACTCGCTTTGTTGATCTTATGTATTACGTTCGTCTTTTTATGTGATTCAAATTTATTCGCAAAAGCAAGAAAAAGCCCTAAAATATTAAACACTTAGCATGAATGAAACGTAATCAGACTGGTGTCATAAACGTAATTCAATCAATATTAAGCATTAAAGGAACCCACGTGAAAATCAATAATTCACCTCAAGGTTTTCATTGAAATTTATTTTTTCTCTTTTTTATAATGCAAGAAAATAAATAAATCAATCAATAAATGCAGAAAAGAAAACTCATTTAATAAAATAGCACTGGGACATATTTATAACTGGTTTCCTTTCTCTATATATTTGTATTATTAAAGCAAAATTATATATTAACAGTTGATTTTAAACTAGACTTATAATTATCTACTATATTTCTTTTCTTTCCCTTTATTGTATTTCTTCTTAGGTTTTGAATAAATTAAGAGCATTATTGAATTCCTTTGAATTTTACAATAAACGTATGAGTCAATCTTACTTGGAAGGAATAGTTTTGATGCACCTCGTAAACGGACTGATAAAACTACCTGGCGTTGACCGTTCCTTTCCAGTGTTAAAGTTTACAAATTTCAGGTTTGCAGATATTGGATTATTTATATTTATTGGCTTTTAAAAATTAATCATAAAGCCTTTCTAGAAGCTTTTCTTTGATGTATTCAGATTTAAGCCTAATGCACAATTTTGGAGGGAGTTCTTGCACATTTCAATGTTGGCCCATCAATGGCAAGCAGTGGCGTAGCTAGAGTTTGTGCTGGGGTGGGGGTACCCGAGTTTGCCGCCCCTCTCAATACACATAAAAGATATTTGTTAGACAAAAAGTCAAAATGACGTATAGGATGTTCCCAGACCACTGCAAAAAGATCAGAAGTGCCACCCCCTCCTAGCTACGCTAGCGATTGCAAGGGAAAGCGTTATAGTGGATATTGAATTTTACAACGAAATTTAATGCAATAGGATTCTGTTGGATGATAAAGACGAAGGGCCTAGCCGGATTTTTCGGAAATGAATGGTCCCGCCTTCTGGCCAATGATGAAGGTTCTTTGTTCTCTTTGACATTGACTTGAAATAATAAACAATGGAAATGGAATTTTTTTTTTTTTATTATTGAAAATTTATTTTTATTTGTCATGTTTCTTAAAAAAAGATAAAAGAAATAATGCAACGGAAGATTTGAATAAAGGTTTGAAGTTTGTTGACAAACGTATGGGAAATGAACAAAGACCTCCTTTTTCTCAATGTTTATTTGCTAAACAAGATAACTAGTAAATTTCATTTGTGACGAGATAGAACTTGAAAATTGTAGAATGAAAATAAGATGAACAAATAAAGAAGGACAGGAAAAGAAGCTGATAAAATTGTTAGAAGAGATGAAATTTGAAACGGAATGGAATAATTGAAAAAAAAAAAAAAAAAAAGACTTGATCAAAGTCTTATTTATTTGAATGATAAATATAAACCATTAGAATATTAAACATTATAATAATGTATTTTATGTTACAATAAATGACTTAAATGTTATTTGTTATTTTTATATAATTGTATATAATTAAATAATTATTATTTATTAAATTTATTATACTCTTCATTTTAAGTAAATAACTAATAGAAACACAGTTGAAAAACTCTTTATTAAACCAGGATCAATTTAATGAGACGGATTACAAAATACGAACACGTTTCGGGTCATCAGTTATAGAAAGGTTAGTTAGAAAAGGGTATTAGCCTTTCTAACTGATGAAGGCTAATAAAAGCAACGTGTTTTTTATTTTGTAAACCGACGCATTAAGATGTTTTAATAAGTTTCTTGCCAACTGTGTTTCTATTCGTTATTTATGTATACTGTATATTTTTACACAGCTTATTGGATCCTCTTCATTTTTGCTAATATCATGTTATGATAAAAGAAGAAAACATGAATTTTGATTGAAATTAAAGTCTTGAACTATCTCGCCTTGCATCCACCTTCAATTGGTTAATAGTCAATTCCACAGATGACTTATAGCTTTCAAGTATTTATCAAGACGAACAAAATGGATATTTAAAAGTTAAAATCTTGACCTTCAAGAAAACTAAAAATAGTAAAAATAATGTTTTTCTTTTTTTAAGGTTAAAAAAAAAATTCTCTTTTTGAATAACTGAAATCTCATTTTATAAAATTTAACAAAATTTTATCACGTTTCAGATAACTTTTTAAGGTTTAATTGTTAATAACACAAGTTAAAAAGATAAGCAAACACAGTAGTTAGTCGCAGGAAATAAAACCTAATTATTAGAGCTTCCCATAATACATCACTATAGTAATATATTCGATAAACAAAACTGCCTTCCGATTAAGCAAAAACTTACCAAGAAAACAAGAAAACAATATTACGAACGTATTAAATAAAAAAAGAGGGAGAAAAAAATATAAATTATCTTTAAAAATATCAACACATTTGCATGATGAGCAGATCAATGGTGCAGGACATATGCAAATAGTGTAAGCCAGTAACGCACCCTGGAAAACTTCTCTACAATTTAAGTACCTTCGAAATCCGGTACGAAAAATCCAAAAATAGCTCAGTGAACCTTTAATTGTGTGCGTTTTTTATGCTTTTTTCTTGTTATAAATTACTATCATTTTTATATTAACTGAAAATTAATTTAATGTTTAATAAATTTATGTGATTTCTTAACAATATTTCACAATAACAATAAGTTTGCTGCGGGATTAGTGCAGAACGCATACTTTAACTGCAAAGCACACCAAACAAGTATAGGCAAGAGAATTAAAATTTTAAAATATTTTAATAAAGGTGACATAAAAAATTGAGCTTTCAAATTTACAATTCTTTTCCAGTTAAACTGAATAGTCCAGTTCACGTTTCACAAACGTATCACAGTAATAATTAATTCTTCTATATAGTTCCAAAAATATACACTCGGTATTTCTTCCAAATAATAATTCAATTCACAAACTCTGTGATGGAATATTAATTCCTCAATAATAATTTTTGTCACTGTTGCACAATTTACTATTTGCACTTCTAATAACAATATAGAGTCTAAGTATCTTTGTTAACTTCACTATCGCAAAAATAAAGTTCTTAATAATAAATTATAGAATTTATTTCCATGGCCTATATTTAGGTAACCTTTGTGAAATCTAATAATTAGATAAATGGTTTAATTATCACTAGTATGATTATATATATACGATCTTCGTATTTAAGAGTTTTGTCTTTCACTTGTATGAAAAATGAAATTAAATTTATCCTCACTAATAAATTATTTCTCTCTAATAATTTAATAGCTTTAAGTTATTTTCTTTACACCTATTGTCCTCCCAATGAATGATGGCCGCCCTGTTTTTGTGAGATCTGCATCATCGATTAGTCTGGCCAGGCACGTCCGTCTGATGTAATGAAAGGACGCCGCCATTGTGCTAATCGCTTGTTACTCTGCAAAAGAGCATTGTATTTATAAATAATATATATTTATTTATTTATATAAATACTCATTGTTAGCAACTGGTATTGAAATAACGCTAAATAGTCGAGAGAAGTTTTAATTTGGCGTTATCAACATGTCTTTCTCAGTGAAAACAGACTACGTCATCAATTGTGACAGGAAAACATAATTGATCAGCTACCGATAGGGCTGCGCAGTTCAAACTTCCGCCGGTCATCTTTCATTTTGAGGACAATATGTGAATTATTCGCAGCAGAGTTCTCAATATTTACAGCTTGCTTTCATATGTAAAAATATATTGACTAATTTAATTCACCTGTGTGAATAGTGTGATCTTATTTGCCCTCATTGACAAAGATATTTTCCATTTAATTTGTTATCGACAAACTGCCTCTTAGTGATTATTCTTCTTCGTGAAACTCTTCACAAAATTCCCTCCAAAATGGAATTAGAATCAATGTAACTTACAGTTTGTCGTCTTCAATGGCTTTCACCTGTGGATAATAGGTCCGTCCATTTGTCTTGATTGAAGCACTGATAAATCGTTGAATACTCCATTTAATGTTTGAACTCGAACCTCCGTCTTGGAACTCCTTTGAATATGGCGCATAGCTCAGAATCAGGCGCTTTCTCTTTCCCATAAACCTCCGGGATAAATCAGTATCTCAGCTGACGGTGCAATAACTTCCAGGGGGTGAAGAATAGCTTTTCACTTTATGCGTATTAATAAAGTTCAAATCCTTTCTCACTAATTATTCCCAGTTAGGTTGAAGTGTCTAAATTCACCTATTAAGTATAATCTGGAACTACTCTATTAGTAATGCTTTTCTTCTAATCGGGCATCAGGATAATATCTCTCCTTCAGTGATAAGATGGATTCCAGGTTTTAGTTTAAGTTTCCGTCACCGCTCCTGACTTCGGGGTTCCACTGTAGTAATGGAATTCGTATTCTTCGTCCGCTTAGAATATTAAACCTGTCTTCTATTCTTCTCAGCTTATAATATTTGTCTGAGTCTTCTTAACTTCTTAGCTTCGGTTTGACTATAGGTCAGCACTCCATTTAACATTCGTCTAATGCGTAATGCTTACCCTCAATGGAATCTTCCAATTGTCTTCCTTCTAATTTTGTGCGCACTCCTGACTGACTTCGCTTTGAACGTATAACTTCTGAAATATTAGACTAAGCATTCTCTTGACTCTTAGATTCCGGGCGCTTGAATCTAACTCCGTCATAGCCAACAGTCCACTTGACCTCTGCCTTAATCTTTCTTTACTGAATTCGATTAGATCTGACTTGATCATTCACTTACACCACCTGACTTTACTCTGACGTGCTCCAACTGAATTGGCTTATGCCCGAGTACACCAAACTTCAGTTAACTTTGATGACTGCAGTTTGGACGGAGCTAAAATTAGTGGGGGGGGTGCTGCTCCAGAAAAATTTTAGTCTTTGTTTTAAAATTGTATGAAAGGAAACAAACATGTATAAAAAGAAATTTATCAAGTTTATAAATAAATTTTCTTTTTATACATGTTTGTTTCCTTTCACACAATTTTAAAACAAAGGCTAAAATTTTTCTGGAGCAGCACCCCCCACTAATTTTAGCTCCGTCCAAACTGCAGTCATCAAAGTTAACTGAAGTTTGGTGCACACCGCCATTAGACTTTTTTTTAGAACGAGGCGGTGAGTCCACTGATGTTGATTCACTTCTCGCAACGCAATGAACTAATTTGAATATTTAAATGAACTACTTGAGTCTCTCTCAAGAAGAAAAAAAATAAATAAATAAATTTCTTTTCAAGCCTTATTACTTTAATTAATTACACTCTACCTAATTAAATTATTTTAGGAGGCAATAATTTAATATCTGCAACAAAGTTAATAAAATTCCTGAACCTGCAACAAACAATGAAAACGGAAAAAAAATATATAGAAATGCGCAAATTTGTTTGCTTTCTCTCCTTTGAGCCATCATCGACGGCAATCTGGACAGCTGTTTCGTCCTTATTAGGACTCATCAGCCAGATTTAGCCTCGATGATCAAGCTCAGTACGCGTGAAAGCGTATCGATCCTTCTCCCGCTCTCGGAAGTGGGACCACACAAACTCAAAAGTCAATAGAAACATCGCTGTAACTATTACTGCATAATTACCTTAGTCCGCTGAGCGCTGGGCACAAAAGGCATTTAATAAAAGGATAAGAGTCAATCCATATGAAATCAACCAATAAAAAAATAATTTGTTGCTGGCATATTTTATTTTATTTTTGATAGTGCTTTTCTGTTTATATATATATCTGGGAGTACAAAACGACTTTTAAAAAAATTTTATTATTACTACTTTGGCTTTTAGCGGCTGTTTCTGGCGTTTTCAGAGGTTAGCGATAAGTTAAATAACTTTTTTATTTATTAAGATATCAACTTGAAATAAAAACCATCTTATTCTAAATGAAACCATCTACAAATCATGTTATGACCAAAAATGTGGTAAGTTGTAAGCAAATAAAAACGACCTAAAACTTAACTAGAAAAATGTGTTTTCGATTAGAATAAATTAAGATTTAGGGAATTTTTTTTCCAAGATGGGATTAAAACACAACTTTAATGTTTTTTTCCCCTTAAAAATATAGTAGAGAAGTCTGTGTTTAGGAGTCTGTGTCAATGTTCGTCGTACTGTGTATTTTTGCTTTTTCTTTAATTAAAAAAAATACTTCTGATTAAAACACAATGATGAAAGTTCATGTGGTTATTACCAGATACTAGAAGAGTATTTTTTACAAATTTCAGATTTTTTGATTCAGCCCCTTTTGGAGATATGCCTGTTTGAAATCGGCAATTTTGGACAAATTGCGATATTTGAAGGCCTGTAAAACCTAAAGGTGGCATTTAAAAGGTATCAAATTTTTTTTTAAGTCTTGTTCTCTTATATTTTTAAGGGGAAAAAACATTAAAGTTGTGTTTTAATCCCTTCTTGGAAAAAAAAATTCCCTAAATCTTCAATTTATTCTAATCGAAAACACATTTTTCTAGTTAAATTTTAGGTTATTTCCTTACAACTTAACACATTTTTGGTCTTAACATGATTTGTAGATGGTTTCATTTAGAATAAGATGGTTTTTTTATTTCAAGTTGATATCTTAATAAACAAAAGTTATTTAACTTATCGCTAACCTCGGCAGCGCGGTTGGCGTTGTTGCTAAGACATCGGCCTCTCACCTCTGAGTCCCGAGTTCGGTTCTCATGTGGGTTTCGTGATGGTGGACGATCCGCGCTGGGCAGGTTTTCTCCCGTTTCCCCTGCACTTCTCCCACCATACTTTCTCAGTCTTTCTCTCCATCTGTCCATATT
Source organism: Thereuonema tuberculata (assembly GCA_023159025.1). Lineage (NCBI taxonomy): Eukaryota > Metazoa > Arthropoda > Chilopoda > Scutigeromorpha > Scutigeridae > Thereuonema > Thereuonema tuberculata. The sequence continues at coordinate 37,632,524 of JAFIDM010003189.1, read as the reverse complement.
TCCGTGGGATAGTACAATATAGACTTCTAGTCGCAGTGCTTGGCTTCTGCCACCCACCTTCAATACATACATACATATCGCTAACCTCTGAAAACGCCAAAAACGGCCTACCCTCAATAAACAAAATGGCCGCTAAAAGTAGTAATACTAAAATTTACAAAAAAATCGTTTTGTACTCCCAAATGTATATATAAACAGAAAATGTACTATCAAAAATAAAATAAAATATGTCAGCAACACCCATTGGTTGATTTCATATGGATTGACCCATAAGCCAAACGCATAGGCAAAAAATTAATATGTAAGAAGGTTTTACGTGTATTAATTGTAACATGAAAACGGAAAAATATATAGAAAGCTTACAATTTATTCGAATTCGTAAAACTACTGTTGATTTAAAAATATAAAAAAAAGTAATTAAAATTTTTAAAGATCTTTAGTAGAATATAAACTTGTTTATTCCGTTTGTTTCTTTTGTGTTCTCTCTTTTATTTACTTATCTTTTTCATTAAAACTTAAAAATTAAGGATATGTGGATCGATGCGCGAGACTTGACTCAACGTCAATTCGAACATTGTACTGTTGGTGGCATTTCCAATGTCACATTGCGAAGTAGTGCTTTCCTGCATTGCTTTCCTTAAACCAGTCTAACAAGGGAATGGTTAGGTTTGTCAGTTCGAAACATCCCTTGAAATTTTTAGGATTTATGCAGGATCTTAAGGAGTTGACGTATACCAAATTTTAGCAACTTTTTTTGCACTGAAAGGGGGTTAAAAATATTGTAAGAGCTGAGAGCTTGTTGCACTGCGGGGAAGCATCGGGCAGCTAATGTGACATTGGAAATGCCGGCGACAGTATTAATCGTATCTGAAGTTTTAACAAGAACTTAAAACCTACTTTCTTTAAAATGTTATTTCTTAAAAACAGTGTATTTGTTTCGGTTTTTTTCTTCTCTTTAAATTCATGAAAACAACGACCCGAAACCCTGCATTTATGATTCTCCAATTCACATGTAGTGAATGCAAACAGTAGAATTTGTTTTATTTTCTGAAAAAAAAAAACAGATTAAAATCTACTATTATTTACTTTTAAGCTGTCTAAACCGGATTAATTTTAATTCTAACAATGCGCACAGGATTAGCTTAAATGATTTAATATTCTTTGTTTAGGACATTGGGTAGTAATAAAAATATTTAGAATAAAACTCCACTGTTTAGAATTCATTGCTTTTCTACGGCCTTTGATTTTCTATGGTTCTCGATTAGAATAAATTGAAGATTTAGGGAATTTCTTTTTTCCGAGAAGGGATTAAAACACAACTTTAATGTTTTTTCTCCTTAAAAATATAATAGAGAAGACTTAAAAAAAATTGATACCTTTTAAATGCCACCTTTATATTTTACAGGCCTTCAAATATCGCAATTTGTCCAAAATTGCCGATTTTCAAACAGGCATAACTCCAAAAAGGGCTGAATCAAAAAAACTGAAATTTTCAAAAAATACTCTTCTAGTATCTGGTAATAACCACATGAAATTTCATCATTGTGTTTTAATCATTTTTTATATTGTTTTTATATTTTTTTTTAATTAAAGAAAAAAGCAAAAATAAACAGAACATCAATAATTAGAAAATAAAACAAGAATAAATAACGGTTAAGGATAAAAATGAATAAAATACAGATAATTAACTTCTACAGACAAATAAATGATTTTTAAAAAATACTTACATATAAACTGTTACAATATTATATTTGAATTTTTTTATTTATAAGTTTTCCCATTCGATATCGTACCAGGATTCAATTGGAGCTGCCTCCTGTCTGATTTGAAGATAGTACTTTTACTAAGAAGTTGGTGAAAGCGAAAAGAAAAAAAAGTGTATAAACGAAAGTAGCTAACGTTAAAGATTAATATCTAACCCATTTTGAAATAAAAACAATCGAAAAAATTGAACAAAGATATGTAGACTTACGTAATGAACAGCGCTGTTAACTTACAGGCTTGAGCAGGATCTAGAGCATTATTTGCTGTTTGTCAAAATGGCGGGGCGGCAAAATTCAGCTCACCAAAGGATTAGCAGCAACGACGTGCACGCGATTTAGAGCAAAGGAAATAAGATCCAAATGGAGCTACTAATGCATGAGCTGAAATAAATCGCGTTTATTCATTTTTAATTATAGGCTATATTTCTTCATAGCATTAGGGAAAAGATCGCCTCCAAAAAAAAAACAAAATCATGATTTTGGTAAATTCATAAAAATGATCAGCTCACGCATTACATTTACTTCAGAGAAAAATAAGTATATATAAGAATAAAAAAAATATTCCTCTCCAGAATTTTAATACCCCCATACCGTTTTTTCTTTTTCTTACCTTTTCAAGAAAGGACAGGAGATAATCATATACCGGGTAATTCATAAAGTACTGGAAAATACTTGTGGTTTTCACCACCCCATATCTTTTAAACTACTGATCAGAAAAATCTGAAACTTTATATAAAATCGTCAAACATATAAGAGTTATATTTTCATGTTATTATTTAATCATTATTATTGAAATTCATTTTATTTGCGTTCAAACACTCCAATATATCGTATATTTAAATAACTGTTGTGATGTTGTTTAAACTAAAAGTCTGGATCCAATACTCAAATGATACAGAAACCTAATTAGGGAAATTTAATCTAAACACTTTTGTCATTAACTCCTTTGTTTAATTAAAAAAAAAAAATTTACTGATTCTAATATGTAAAGAAAATTCGTTAAGCTTCCATAAAAAGCTTGGAAAAGGTAATTTTTAAGAAATAATAAAAAAAAATTGAATCAAATATAATTCTTTATTTTTCCCAACAGGAAAACAAAGGGTCATTTCATTTTAAAATAAAATATCACAGAAAAAAATTTAATAATGAATATGAATATTAATTCAATATTTAGAGTAAAAGCCTGCAAATTACAGTAGACGGTGTTTGTTCTTTTAACGATCAAACACGTCTTAAGATACCTTCAAATATCGTGGAGAGTAATTTGAAGAAGCATTTTCAGTATTCATATATTTTATTTCCTTTTTTTTTTTTTTAATCTGAAAGATGAAATGCGATGAAACATCAAGAATCATCTCTTCGAAGAAAATCACAGCTTATTAAAAATTAAAATTATTTAAGTAATCGTAAGTATTTAATTATGTCCAAAAAAGGTCAATCAGCCTTCATAACTTTACACGAATATAAAAACAACAAATTTACATCTGAATAAAAGATAGCTACGATACATAATATAGTATAATGATTTAAGTGATCTTTATGATACCGTACTCATTTGTTTTGTTTTTTTTTTTTTGTTATCATTTACTTGTATTTGTCTAAAGTTCCAGGTATACTTTAAGTGTTTAAACCAACGGTATAGTTGTAATATATATTTACTCTACGTACATTTATCTAAGCTGTGTTCAGCCCCCCCCCCCCCCATTAAATTCAGGGCCCAGGTACCAAATGCAGTAATGGGCCTCCTACCACGTTATGGTCAAAATCGAAGATTCTTAGCCAAAAATATCTCGAAAACACCTTAGGATTTCATATTTCTTCCTTTTAAACGTGTCACATACAGGTAATATTTACTTAAAAGGTAAAAATGCAACTTAAACTGGAATCCATAAACTGATTACAATATTTATTAATTTTTTTTCTTACAATTTCTTCAATTTATTTAAAAATTTGAATTTTTTTTTTTAATTTATTTAAAAAATGGAATAAAGAAACAAGTGATTAGATTCAAGTTATAATGGAAGCTCAAGTGTAATGTGATCCTTAAGGAAGTTGTGAATAAGAATTTCTTGCAAATAACATTGTTGAATCCATTCTGTTTTTCGTTTTCCGTTCATATAGCTGTAAAAGCGCCCTCTAGAGGACGATTTTTTAATTAATTATTTTTTTTGTTTTGTTTTGTTTTTTGCAGAATCGTTGAGCGCATCCTTTGAATACTATGTGTACAACTTTTGGTATCTCCGATTAATGGTTGCATCTGCAGAATGCTCTAAATAGGCCAACTTTAATTTTAACTATCTTGTATGTAATGTATATTTATATTTTATATATATCTGTCCTTCGAAAACCGAATTCTTTATGGAACGCTAGTCAATTGACAAAGTTGAGTCAATATATCCATTCTGTCCCCAAATCTGATTTTGCTAAAGTTCTACTACCTAAATTAAGATTCTAATGTAACTTCAATTGTTTCTCTTTCTTTTTGACTATTATTGTCATACTAATGATAATTTTTCAATTGCCTTTTATTTTTGTGAATGTTCCTTTTTCTCTACATTAATTGTTTGGATTTTTATAATAAATCATCTATTGCGGTTAATTGCTTCTGTTTGTATTCTATCATTCAGGATCAACTGTAGTATTTGAGTTGGAGTGCAAACTATTCCGAGAATGTATCTCAATTTATAACATTGGTAATATGGCAAAAGAGATCACCCACAACAGTTTGGCTAAAGACCTTCGATTAACTTATAAGAGTGGGGCTTATTATTCATTTTTTTTTATACATAGATTTTTGTTTCTGGGGAAATTTTAATTTATAAATATTTTATATATATACTACTAATGTTGCACGCAAAACTATCTTTATTTAACACTTTATTTTTTATTTTTTTCATTAATTTCTTCCACGTGGTAATTGTAGAAGAATTGTCAATAAATTACGTCAGTTGATTACAAAAAAAAGCTTATAAATTCCAGGTCTCTGTCTGCAAGGTCATTTTGATGAAATTAAAGCAAACCCTGAGAATAAACCCCGAGTTCAAAACACTAAACGCAACGCAAGTAAATAATCGATAATAGAATGGTAAAAATAGAGACAGTAATTACTGCACTATTGCCAGCTTAATTCCAACATTACTTTTTTCAATTAGTTAAGAAACAAGTCAACAAGAAATTCTTGAAAGAACTTGAAACCTACTTTCCTTAATAACTTTCTTTTCATTTCTTATTTCTATTATAGTTACATAAGTGATATAAATGAAATTTTCCGTTTTTTTTTTTAACTTACAATATCTGCTAAATGCAAACAGTAGAAATTTTTCTCATTTTCGAAAAAAATTAACAAATCCTAATTGAAGTTTTAGATTTTAAATTTAAGTTGCCTGAGTTAGTGAGTTTTTGTGTTTGTCAAATTTTCATTTTCATGATGGAATTTCAAAGAAATTGTTCAAAATCTATCCTATATATTTTAATACTTTCCTTTCACTTAGAAAAGCTCCTTTTAAACGGTAATTCTGACGGACTTTCTATTTGCTTCGAACTGTTACGTATTACTGATGTAGCATTTAGAAATAGAATATCCATTGCAGGATTTCACTACATTTATATAATTTCAAGTAATCTTCGGGATAATAAACGTTTTAATTGAACATCGTACACATTTTTGATTGAAACATATTAAATAACATTAACAAAACTTTAATCACATTTTCACAATTTAATTACATTCTGAAACATTACGTTTATGTACAATATGTCACTGGATTATTGGTTCAGTTACAAAAGGGTCCAATAATGAGATGTACGTAAAATGGCCCTGATAATTTATAAACAGAATCACCAAAACCTAGTCAGATTTAAACGTTTAAATATCTGAATTCTTAAAATATGAAGTTTGATGTTGATTTTTCGTTTATTCTGTTCAACACCAATTTTTGTCCGTATTGTAAAGGAGTTCATAAAATAGGGCTTTTTAAGTATCAACATGTAATTAGTAATAGATAATAACTTAAATATGGAGTCTTGTTATAGATCACTGCATTTTACTTGAAATAACGAAAGATAAAGTATTTTGGCCTACCCTTTACAGAGACCCACGAGATAGATTTAAAATAAAAACAAAAAATCATTGTTTTCTTACATAATAATATATTGGAGCAGCATTGGTAAAATAATTTTACAAATAATACTGAAAACACAAATATCTCACAACAATAGTAAAAGCAAAGCGCATGCAAAGAAAGAGGTATGTCTAAGAAAAAGCTGTGAAAAAAAAAACAGTCTACAACAGCCCAAATATTGATTCTAAATTAAAGTCCTAATATTGATTTGAGGATTTTTTTCTCTATTTATGTTTCCGTTTGCACAAATAAAGTGATTAGTTGATATATCATTTCCTTACGTCTGTAAAAACAGTGAAACTAAATGGAAACATTCATAAATAAGCAATATTTTTTATTCCTACATCAGTTCACTAACATTGTTGTAAATACTGTTGGCAATCAAATTTCACTCCATCCATTTCAAAAATTTTCATTAGGGCAATATTTTATTAATGTAAATATTTCTTAACCAAACGATTCTATTAATACAAAAAAGCTTTTATTTTTCCGGGAAAAAAAAGTGTTCGTAATAACAAATGTTAACGTGCGCTAGCATTATTTTACAAGAAAAAAAATAAACCTAAAAATGCACACAATTAAAGATTCACTGAGCTATTTTGGGATATTTTTTGTTTTTTGGGATTAATTATGTGCGTTTTTATGTTTATTTTTCTTGTAAAATCTTATTCCACGATTTCTATAAAGTACAATCTTACTGAAGATTGTAAGTACAAGTCGTTTTCCATTCTTTAGTTGGGTGAACGCCAGCACAGAAGAAGCAAGATCCAAGTTAATAGGACTGTATTAGATTAATGCTAGTGAATTTAATTGCATATGTCAGATTACGGCAATTCATCTGAATCTAGTAATTTTAGAAGTAAATTTAGCTTTGAGGTTACAAGCTATTTTTGGAACGAACTGAGCCATTGAACTTTTAACAAGTAATTAAAGTTAATGTTAGCCAGATTATCGTTAAGATAATATTTTATTTTGGATATTTAAAGATTAATTAAAAGATTTAAATCTTTTGCATTTTCCTATTTAATGTGTGTTCGTTCGCATCACTCTTAAGTTAACTAAATTACTTAGTTTAATCTTGCCTGAAGTTTTCCTATTATCACTTGTACACTCTGAAACCGCTCTTATAAGGGAGCGTGATAAGTATTAAATAGTTCATTTCATTAACTTACCTACAGATAGTTATTAGACCTGGAACGCACTCCGTGAGGGTTAATGAATAGACTTTCCTTACAAAAACAATACAAATGTGCTTTTTCCGACACCAAGCTCTAGTGAATATTTGTTTTGCAGATTCCCTTGCATTCAATCTTCTCAACGCATTAAGCTTCTGTTCCGTAGTGACAAAGTTTTTCTTTCTTTTTTCACTCATAATGAATATGCGCGGATAGGGAAACAAAGTAGGGAAACGAATTTAGTTATTAAAAAAAGAAAAAAATTACTCAGGACCAGGCCAGATTACCGTGGGGGTCGGATTACCGTGGGGGCCGGATTTGAGAGGTTTTTACTGTAAAAGCCAAGCATTGAAGATAGGTATACATGTCCCAGGATTTTTGTAAATTTATCCATTTTATAAAAAAAGGGATTTGACAATATACAAAACGCAGTCTTTTTGTAAGAAAAATAACGGACGGCCTCTTCTTAAAATGACTGAAATTATATAATATAGGGAAGTCATACTGTAGAAGTTTATCGTTATACAAAAGGCGAATACACGGATAACCATTTTGTAAGTACACTGACTCATCAAGCTTAATTATCAGATTTTAGTTCCCAGTACTAAAATTTTATCACTCGTTTGACATTTGTGATGAATGGACAATTGACTGAAGTAAATATGAATACATCAATGGAAAAGAATACGGATGATGAATTTCAATAAGAAAAAATTTAGTTTAAGATACGTTTTCAGAAAATAAAAAAGAATCGTTGAAAAGGCCTTGGATTAAATAGTACAAGTTAGTCAGGATTTAAAAAATGTAAAAGCCGCTGTCTCCTCTGGAAGAAAGGTATTTCGATAGAATATCATGTAAGTTCTAAATGCGACGTCATGCAAGTCAGGGGAGAGTGGACATTCTCATATGTAAAAGGAAGATCTTTGTAAGTGGTTGTGCAGAAAAAAATATCTTTAGAAAGGGGTCAGGCCTGTACAGGAAAAATACGAATTAGGGAAAGAAAAATGATGAATAAAAAACTGAAGAAATGCTCAGGTCACCACAAATCGGCAACTGTGAAACTGCTGCAATGCCGGAGATTGATCGTGGAACTGTAGATGCAAAAAAAATATCATAGGGAAGATAGTAGATGTTATCTATAGAATTAGACACTGCTGCAGAAACAGTTAAAAGGTGGTTTCCATGCAATGAAATGTAGCTTTCTGCTGATGAAATTCGCAGATAACGTATCAGAAACACTAATTTCTTTAAGGGAAGTAGTATCGATCAAGTTCGGTGTAATTCGAAAGTCTTGTTTGACTTAAGCTAATAAATAAGACTCAATACTAAATATCCTTAGAATTAACACAAGAACACAAAAGCAAGATCACTCCTTTAATTGTAAGTGAGAACTGGGTTCAATTTTTAATCCCTCAAAAGTCAAATACACTATCCCAATTGGAATTTTTGGTTGGCGGCTTCATTTGTTCTAAATAGGAATTGTTCTAAATAATTTTATTGGAATTGGAAGCAGATAAATATCTGGGGGAAAATTTGAAAAATGGAAAGGCAATGAAGGTCCTAATGCAGGACGGAAGTATAGACTTCAATGATCCGTAGCAATTCTTAATTGACAGGTCTGATGCTCGCCCAATTTCAATTCCAGAAAAAAAAACACTTTCATCTGATACATGGTTGGGTGAATACTATGAGACCGTATGCAAAACAAGGTAATTAATGCTTTTAGAGATAATAGTATATGCCCATAATATGCCCAATTTTATAAACAAAATTTTATCGGAAGCGATCAGATCGTGGTCGGCGATATGCTTCAGCATTTCTTTCTCGTTCTCTGTCTCTTGTCTCTGACTTTGAGGGAGACCGTTCTGTACGCAAGCGTGAAGCTTCTCGCTTTGCATCAGCATCTCGTTTTTCCGCACTTCGAGACTTTTTTTCAATTTCAATCCCAACAATCGCAACAATTGCGTCTTTTGCATTCGCAACAATCACATTTACAATAAGGAAATTAAAACAATACTAGGTTTCTTGGTTTTTAGCAACCAATTATTAGCAAACCACTCCTCGGTGGGTCAGGAAGTAGTCAGGTCTGATTTTTTTGGACGTGGCCACCTACTTTTTGATGCTGAACACAATGGTGAAGGTTTCATTCTAATATATCTAACCGTTTGGCCACTACAGAATGTGACAGTGTGACATCCAGCAAGTATAAATGCAAGAGCGGTCACCTATGTTTTACAGGCAAGCTGTAACATAGGTGCCGCTAAAAATTAACTAGTAATAATACAGTCTCCATTTGCACTTAGCCAAGTCTCCCTATACCATTTGACTTCCTTAGACCACTAAAAAAAAAAA
>JAFIDM010003189.1:37592574-37613113 GCA_023159025.1 Thereuonema tuberculata | reverse complement strand
TTTTTTTTTGTCGGACCGCTATATTTCCTTTACTACTTCATCAAAATCAATGATTGAGGCATCATTTTGAAGATTACGTTTCCCGCTAATGACGAAAAATAAACAAATTGTTTAAAATTAATGTTTTCGTTAAAAAACTTTATTTTTAAAAACTTTTTATACAAATGTAGACACGCTTTAACAGAAGCGCCTTATTTTTCGAAAGTGAAAGTATTGCTTTAGCGTTGTAACCTTCAACTATTTCCTTTTTTGAATAAAAATGCACTTTAAATGATATTTCATCGTTTATTTAATAACAACAGATAAAAAAACAAACAAAGATTTATATTTTAATAAAAATAAACGATTTATAACAATAGAAACATAAAAATTAGTCAACTTCTCATATATTATTTTTCAAAGGTGTTTTTTTTATTTCCCTTAATACTTCATCGAAATCAATGATTGAGATATTTTCAAGATTACGTTCACCGCTAATGATGAAAAATAAACAGATTGTTTAAAATTAATGTTTTCGTTAAAAAAATTTATTTTAAAAATATTTTTTGTAAAAATGAAGAAGGCAATCTATTGACAATCTGTTCATTTATTTATTTCCACATTACCATTCGGTGACTGATCAAGATACCATGCGAATTATTCGCACGGGTCAACTTTTTTATAAAACTTGAGAAGACGCCATCTATTGACAATGTGTTTAACTAACATGCACACAAGCTGTTGGATTTGTTTATTATTTCTCAAAGGTGGTTTTTTGTTGCGAATTATTCGCACGGGTCCACTAGTTTAATAGAATTTTAGTAAATGAAAAAATTGCTTGCCTTGATTGTGATCTCTTTATTACAAAAAAAATCGATTCATATTATTTAAGTTAAATGAAGACTTCAAAACGAACTAAATTCTTATACAGTGTACTATCGTACAGTGATATCTCGAACTTCGATATCTCGAAAACCTTGATGTGTCGAAAAATTATTTTTCCCCTTGATATTACATATTCATCTAATGTTAATTTTAATTCTTATGTCGAAGAGTTTTCGTTCAAAACCTTGTTATGTCGAATATTTTTCAAAGTAAAAAATGAATTTTTCCGAAAAATCGCCGTTCAATTGTGTCGAAGCAAATAGAGGTATTTTTTAAGAAAGTTTAGCAATGTAAGTTCATTGTATTTCCTAATTCTTTTTAATTTAATGTAATTATTTTCGACTACTTTTAAAAATTAAAATTATCATTGCTATATTTAGACTTATTGTCAACTAACATTACATATTTATACTTATTCTCATCTATCAAGACTCCAATTTTTAGAATATTATTCCGTATCTTGTGTTTTTATGTGAATTTTTATGTTTCGGTTATGACCTTGTTATCTTGAAAACTCGCTATCTCGAATTTTTTTTAGCGTCCCTTCGACTTCGAGATATCGAGAATATACAGTAGATGGAATTAAATAATGACAAAAGCAAAAATTCTGTGCAAAATGAAATGACTTTTAAGTATTACTGCATTTATTAAATTCATAACATTTACTGATACATAAAAGCATATCCTTTACAGAACAAAGAATATCAATAAACATCTATTTAAAATCCACTATCTAAGTGGCTATGTGATGAACTGCAAGTGGATGAAAACACAACTTCTAATTTGTAAGCACTTTAATTTGAAAAAAATCATCAACTTGTATAATTGGCTAGTTCGTCTGTCTGTAACTAGATATAATTAAGCTATTAAGATAGATCCAAGGTTCTCAATGGTACCATTGAATCAAGGGTACTCAAATTGGATGAAATATTAGTTCATTTTGTCATTCATGTTGTTTCCATGAAATTTTATCCTTGGGAACTGACCTAGACAACTGAAATTCTAACAAAACATACTATCAAAACCAAATAGTTTTGTTAATGAAATTTGGCGTACTTACTCAGTTTTTTACGCTGATTTTGAAACTCAAAACCCTTTTTGCCGTAGAAGCTTCGTTCACAAGTTAGCGCAGTATTTAGATTACAAAGGTGAGTTTTAAATGTCTTTCGGTGTTATGAGTCAAAAATAATAATTATTCCATTGTTACTTTTAGTAAAATTTATTTACAAGGACAAACTTTAGATAAGGTTGGTATTTATTTCAAATCAAATCATCAATCAAATCAAATATTTACATAATATATAAATTGGCTAAGTTCGTCTGTCTGTCTGTCTGTGTCTGTCTGTAACTCGATATAATTAAGCTATTAAGATAGATCCAAAGGTTCTCAATAAACTTTAGATATGGTTGGTATTTATTTACTAGAGCCTGTTTTTAGTCATGGACAGCTATATGTTGCTATTTCTTTAGCACGTCGTGCTTGCGACGTCAAAATCAAAATTCTTGACCGAATAGATCAAGGACATCTGATAGAAGGATCTGATGCCGTTTTTACAAAAAATGTAGTTTATAAGGAGATATTTAATTTATAGTTGACAGTTGATAATAAAATGATTTTTCAGATTTTTTTATGCCTGTCATCCGACAGGCTTTGCTGCTAGTAATAAATAAAATAATAAAAGAAGAATACTTCAGTCGTCTTTAAATCATTATTAATTAACAATCCATTCATAACTATTTTAATGCCCTGTCATGGTTCAACTGTAACATTAAAGCAATAGTAACACTTAAACTTTAGTATTAAATGAAAATATTCGACTACTAAAAATACTAAAAAATAGCTGAGTAACTTATTGGAGATAAGGTAAAAAACCAGACTTTTAAATTAAAACAGTTATTCAGTGTTTTCACATTCGATATGTGAAATTTATAGATTTTACAATCCGTTTTTTATATTTCTTATTTTTTTGGTTTTAGGTTTTATAATAATTTTTGTTTTGTCGTGGAATAATCTCATCGTTGTTGGCATTGGTATCGACGTGGGTGCTTGCGGTAAAACTACTATCAACTGCCAATGTGGTTCACCTGGCTATATCTTTCCAATCGAAGTTAAACAGTAAGATTAGTAGTAGTTTATTAATGATACCCGAAGTTCATTCATTTTACCTAGAATAGCAGATATCTGTTTTAAAAATATTGAATTTAACACCAAAATGTTATACAAATACACTAAGTAGGTTGTTAGTAATAAACAAACAAGGGCTGCACAATGAATAAACAAAAACGCCTTTCGGATCTGTTATCAGGGAAATCGGAACGGCCGTTTCATCCTGCTTGGGACTCATCAGCCCGATCCTCGGATAACAGACCCGAAAGGAGTTTTTATTTATTCATTGTGCAGCCCTTTGGTTTTGTTTTTGAATAATTTCTCTGCATGTTCAATCTCTTTATTTAAAAAATTCGAAAAATCATATAAAGTTATCATAATTTTTAATTTACCTCATTTAAATATTTTGAAATTCACTACATTTTATTTTGAAACTTTCAATTTAAATCGTTAGTATTTCTTCAGTTTATAACGAAATATACATCGTACGTTTACTTACATCTTTTACTTAATTTTTTATTGAAGTTTTTGGTTTGTAAAGCTTACTTCGGAACTTTTGTAATTGATTTGTAAATGTTCTTTGTAGATGCACTTATTTCTATCGATGGAGACCTTCCTGTAAACCGTGCGATGATATCTCAGCAGACAACTTATGTCCTCGTTATTCCACGTGTCTACAATGTAAGGCTGGTGAAGAGAGGTGCGCCGATTGTCCAAAAGGAATGTATGGAGATTGGTGTACTACACGTAAGAATTTGATACTTTTGACAAATATTTTAGTTTTTAAAAGCAAAGACAACAAGAGTAGCACTTGAGTAAACAAAAGAAATGGAAATCGCCTTTCTGATTCATTTATGAGGAGGGAATTGGGAACGGTCGTTTCGTCCTTCTGCGGACTCATCAGACCAAACCTCGCCCTCCCCGATAAATGAATCAGAAAGGCGATTTCCTTTTCTTTTGTTTACTCAAGTGCTGCTCTTGTTTTCTTTGCTTTTAAAAATTGCACGTTAATTGTTTTGTTTATTTTAGTTTTCTTATTTTTAATAATTATATGTAACCACTCTCTGTCCCAGTGTTTTTTTTATTCAAATTGTCTTTTCCATGAATAAGGTCGAATAATAAAGTCTCAAACCATCTCTTCATAGATGTCATTCTTCCTTTTGAATGTAATTTACAATTTTTTTTGTGATCTATTTCTCTGTAATCTTGATACATGATCTGTTCACATTTTCCTTTAACTGAACGGATAATGGGATTGATACCAAAGTTTCTGATAATCTCATTGTTTTTTTTGTTTGTTTTTTTTTTTGTCCGGTAAGGCGAGTTTTTCTGTGTACCGGAAGAACTTCATTTCAGCTGCTTGTATTCTGCTTGCTGTGTATATGCTTTTGAAGTTTTTAAGCTATGCTTTAGTTTTTTTTTTTTAATCTATAGTAAATAATTCAAATTTTGCTTGTATATTTGTTCTCTATACAATTTTACACTCTTTGATGGATCTGAACATAAGTACTCTCTACTACCTTGCGGAAAATATAGGATACCTTGGAACCTGGTCACACCATCCTTCCCTCACCCTGATTTCATTCCCTTAACACATTGTGATGATAATAACTGCTAAATCGCTTTAGTTAGAAATACGAAATTCACATGAGTGTTCTTTGTCAAAAACGAAAAGAAGCTATTTCAGCAAATTTTCGATATCTAGCCCTAAGGGATATAAAAAAGTAAGCGGGATGGCCAAACTTTGTTGAAGGATACTTCTACGGAGTTTTCCGGTAAATCAAAATATAACATTAATTTGTAATGATCACGTGATTTTTTACCAACTGGTGATGGTTAAGTGATAGGGGTGTAGAGAAGGGCTGAGGATAGGAAGTCTTATATTTTCCCGATCTCGATATTAATTTTATATCTAGGGATCTTTAGTTACAAAATACCAATATAACATTACTTTGTACCTCTCACGTGAGTTTTTCACAATTCACAATTCGAAGTGATCTTACAATTTCAATTTCTTTCTCATCAGAACATCTGTTGTTTGTAACCCGTACGAAGAACGAGTATTTCAGCTAGTTATAAAATTAAATAAAAATACTTTATAGTTCGTAAAGTATTTATTATACAAAATAAAAATATCCGAACACACAAAGCACAACTAAAAATTAATGCGCATACATGTTTCGAAATGCTAATTGTACATTTCTTTATCAATGCTAAGGAACAGTTGTAATACACTCCTTTTAAACATGATTACACCAATAAAAATCTAGGACTGAAAGGACTGTTGACCCCGTAGGAAAGATTAGCTTCAATTAGCTTCAACAGTCCTTGCAGCCCTCGATTTTTATTGGTGGAATTATGTTTAAAAGGAGTGTGTTACAATTGTTCCTTAGCATTGATAAAGAAATGTATCATTAGCATTTCGAAAAATGTCTGCGCATTAAATTTTAATTTTTAATTTTACATTGTGTGTTTGGCTATTTTTATTTTAAATTCATTGATACACGTTAATTGTTCCTAATGAGACTATTTATTAAACAGTTATGTGTAAATTAGGAATATAACGTAACATAGTATATCAGCTGCAGGGTCTTGGTTTTCCAATTTTGGCTGAATAGTTTCTTCCCTAGATACTACTGTATTTGCAGTAAAGAATCGTATTATCCAAGTATGTTAACATACTAAAATTTGTCTCTAAAAGTAATTATTATTCTATAAAAGATACAATAACACTACGACAAGAATACACAGTTGTTGGATTTTGGTGAAAAGGTTACCACTGTACTTTGTCAAAACTTTTCGATAACATTCGAGTCCAAGAACATTTCAAAGAATAATACTCCACAGCTTTTGTAATTCACTGGACACAAGCAGATAACAGATGCAGTATTTTCACAAAGTGATTTTTATTAGTGTTATTTTCGATCCAAAAAGGTTCCACTGTATCGAAGATTATGACAAACAACGCAGAAACACAGAAACTTAAACAGCTTAGAATAGAAATTTGCATTAAAAACGTTTGTCTTTGAAGAAAAAAAATTATTCAAAGGTAAATAAAATATTAAGGATCTGATTGAGATAACCTTTTTTTCTGCTATTACACAAGCACCATGATTACTGTACAAAATAATTTCATTTATTTACAGTAAAATTACGTGAAATGACCCTTTAAAGTGATTAAGTAATTTCATAAATTTGATTTAAAGAGTGAACTAATTTTTGTTAATCTATCTATTTGCTTAAGCTTGTAACTGCCAGAATGAAGGTGAATGTAAAAGGGACGGAACCTGTTCTTGCCCAGACGGATATTATGGTGATAAGTGCCAATTCGTAAAAGGTAAGGAAAAGAATTGAAAACTTCGATAAAAAAAATTGAAGAAACATTAATAGGTATTTTCTAAATTTTTTAGAATAGTCAATAGCACAGCATTAATTTTTTTTCTTGTAGATTGTCCAAGCCTACATCCACCTTCTTTTGGTGGTCTGACCATGGATTCTACTGTAATTAAAGTTGGTACCAGCGCTACTTTTCATTGTGATGATGGTTTCAAATTAGATGGTAACAATATTTTATATTGTCTCGAATCACAGCAGTGGTCTTCTGCAGTGCCTCGCTGTTGTGAGTATTCTTCAATACATTCCCTGTCATCAACAATCCTATTTTAAACTAATATGTAAATTTTTAATTTTCTTATAAGGATTTATCTAGAATGTCTCAGCTGAAATTAAAGCTTTAATGAAGAAAAGTTAGGAGTCCTTATAAAATTTAACATTAACTCATTCTAATGGAAAGTTGCTGTCAATTTATTCTGTCTGATAATTTTTAATTCCGTAGTAAGACTGTGCCCAATGCCCACTGCTCCTTCTAATGGCTTTGTCCAAGGATCGGCTCCAGATCTAGTGTTTGGATCAACTGTAGTCTTTACTTGTAAACCAGGATTTGCTCTACAAGGAAGTGCAACTAGTAAATGTTTACCAGATGGTACCTGGTCACATGAAAGCCCGAGATGTGGTAAGTACTCATTCCTGAAACTTATTTCTAGAAGTTTGAATCAATTTAAATAGAACGTAATTAATGGATAAACAAAAACAAAAGTCTGAAAACTAAAACCTAATATCATTTTATTGCAATTCCATAAAACATTATATTAACTAATTATATTAACTACTTTCTGCTTTACCAAATTTACAGATGTTTCCATACAATTTATCACCATTGAACTATGATTTATAATGCTATGCTGCAAATAATTACAAAATATTGGTAATTTTCTTTAACAAAAAAAAAATAATAAAGAAATCGTAAAATCAATTCGTATTTTACATTTAGATGAAACAACAACAACAATAACGAAGAATACGATTGAAGACTTGTGCCAATTATACATCATTTATTAGTTGAAGAAAAGGCTAATTACCATTCAGTTACTTAGAAGAAATTCAAGATCAAGCAATAAGAAAAAGAAATCTTGCCTGCTTTTATAAGACCAACTGTGATTTTAATAATAAAGCTTCTTCTAAGCTATTTAAAATTTCTCTTTCACATTCTGCTAAGAAACAGATAGCATTTATAAAAATATCTCCATGGATATCGCACCTTCATTAGATACAAGAGAACTGTTTCAGAGATGAAATTTAAAAGTTAGAAAATAATTTCTACTAGTATTCTTGTGAATCCATCAAATATGTATCGTACATATAATAATAATAATAATAATAATAATAATAATAATGGTAATAACATCGATCGTTCATCAACAGCTGGCACACAAACACTCACTTATTAAGAACACGGTCCCATACTACAAGTACACACCACAAAGCGTACTAGAGTCACCCTCACATAAGCTGTACTGGGACCGTCCCATTCACACAGACAAAACTATACATCACAACAGACCTGACATTACACTTGTTGATAAGGTCAACAAACAGACCTATCTCATTGATATTGCAGTGCCTATCAGCAAGAACATGCAGAAAACTCACGCAGACAAGATCAGTAAATATACAGACCTAGCACACGAGCTCCAGAAGCAGTGGAGGCAGGATCGAGTACGTGTTGTACCCATCGTCTTGTCCGCCACTGGTCTGGTGCCTCACACATTGCAACACAGTCTCAGCACACTAGGACTTCACAAAAACATTTATGCCAACTGCAGAAGGCTATAGTACTCAACACAACACGCATAGTTAGAAAATTTATGGACACAACCACACATCCCTAATCATTCTTGCACACGTCTTTACGCTTGGCAATATGTGCTTTGGTCCTTGACCCGCCATATTGTTTTTGCTGGGGAAACCCAAGGTTTGAAACATACAAGCATATAATAATAGTAATAATAATAACAGATATCCTGCTGGAATAATTGATTGGAACCAAAACTACCTAGAAAAACTTGATCGTAAAACACGAAAATATGCATCATGCTTTACATCCAAGAAGTGACGTTGACAGACTGTATTTACCGCGAAAGATTGGTGGCCCTGGACTGCTATAAGTTCACCAAGTAGTGGAAGAAGAAAAACGAAGCCTCAGTGATTACATTAGGAAAAGAAAGGAAAAACGTTTGAAAGCTGTAGCCAGTGAGAATATTTTAAAATCAACAGAAACCAAAACAGTTTATAAAGCACGGCAGTTTGAAATAAAATTAAATAGTTGGAAAAACAAGCCCTTATATGGACAATATCTGAGAAATATTGAAGGCAAAAATGACAACGATCTAACTTGGGAATGGTTAAAGTCGGGTACTATCAAGAAAGAAACTGAAGGATTAATTTTTGCTGCACAAGAACAAGCATTACAGACAAATGTAATGAAAGCAGAAATCCAGAAAACCAGTGATAACACAAACTGCCGCCTATGCCAAGAAAAACTTGAAACTGTTTCGCATTTAATCTGTGAATGCAGCAAAATCGCACAAACGGACTATAAAAGCAGACATGATAGGGTTGCCAGATTAATACACTGGACGTTATGCATTAAATATGACTTGCCACCATCTAAAAATTGATGGGAACATCAAGTTGAAAAAGTTTTAGAAAATAAAAATGAGGACGTCAAAATCTTGTGGGATTTTAGAATACAAACTGATAGACACCTGGATCATAATACGCCAGATATAACAGAGTTAACAAATAGAACTATTTTCGTAATTGATATTGCAATCCCTGGAGATGCAAGAATTTTAGATAAAGAACAGGAAAAAATTACAAAATACAGGGATTTGGCAATTGAAACAACACGGCTTTGGATGAAACACACGACAGTGATCCCCATCATCATTGGGGCACTTGGAACAGTCTCGAAAAATTTTACGAAATATTTGAACCGATTGCAGTTATCCGAAATAACAACATCAGAACTACAGAAAACAGCGCTGTTTGGAACATCATACATATTGCGCAGATACCTGGTGAAACTTGTATCAACTAAAGGCTCCAGTCAGCGAATTTTTGACTGTGTTTCAAAATGTGTATAATAATAATAATAATAATAAAACCATACATCACAATAGGCCTGACATAACACTTGTTGATAAGGTCAACAAACAGACCTATTTCATTGATATTGCAGTGCCTATCAGCAAGAACATGCAGAAAACTCACGCAGACAAGATCAATAAATACACCGATCTAGCACACGAGCTCCAGAAGCAGTGGAGACAGGATCGAGTACATGTTGTACCCATCGTTCTGTCTGCCACTGGTCTGGTCCCTCACACATTGCACCACAGCCTTAGCACACTAGGACTTCACAAAAACAATTATGCACAACTCCAGAAGGCTGCGGTGCTCAACACAACACGCATAGTTATGAAATTTATGGACCACACATCCCTAATCATTCTTGCACACTTCTTTACACTTGGCAAAATGTGCTTTGGTCCTTGACTCGCCATATTGTTTTTGCTGGGGAAACCCCAGGTTTGAAACATACAAACATAATAATAATAATGACACCTTTATCTTCAATAGGTAGCATGCCTTTACCTTCTTGTAAAGCATTGAAATCTTCCTTTCGGATTACTGACTTTTATTTTGTCAAGAGATTTCATGACAAATACTGCCTCAGTATTAACAATTCTTTTTAGAATCCCAAAAGATGATTACCTTATTGTTTATTGAAAGCGCAATACCTAGAAAGAGCTGAGACAATGAAGTATTTTTTTTTTTACATACCAGTATGTAGGTAACGTAATTCCACCATATTTAGTACTGAATGTAACCTCCATGAGGTATGATGACAGCTTGTAATCTTACAGATCCTGGATGGGCATCTGAAGAATATCACTTCGTGCTGGATCTCGTATAAGGACTTAGATATCATCTTCAGCAGTTGGTGGCAAGATCTGAAGTGATGAGAGATCGTGCCACATACTTATTAATCGGCAGTAAGCCTTAGGCCAAATTAGGAAAAATTCCATGTAAAATTAAAGTGTCTCATATGAAACATAATTGTTTTTTGAATGAAAATAAATATCTGAATTTGATTACATATTTGAAAATTTGTTAAAAACAGCAACTTGCGCCTTGAAGCTTTAAGAATAAAGGATATTATTATACATTTTCTTTCTTCAGGTATTTTTTGCATCCATTTCTTCATTTTCTGAATTTTTTTAAATGTCTTTTTTCAGAAAAAATCTCGTACTGCGAGGAGCCATCTCATCCAGAAAACAGTGAAAGGCAAATGGTTGCAGGAATACTGGGAGATTTTTCTCAAGGAACAAAAATTCATTACGAATGTCGAGAAGGAAATGAGATGTTGGGAAGCAAAACTATTCAATGTAAAGAAGATAGGAAATGGACATCAGCGCCACCTACATGCATAAGTGGTAAAATGTTGAACGTTTTTCATAAAAGTAGGAAAACCTACAACCTTATATTAAAGACTGACTTACTTTTATACAAACTATGGGTATCGGTAAAGGAAACTCTTTTAAACCATTTAGGAAAAAAAATTAAGAACTGCAAAACTTAGTCGAACATTTAATTTTCAAAACATTAAGGAACCGATAATCATTCTCTCTATTTTTTCTTAATCCTTCAACATTATGGAAAGTGATTTACTGCTAATCCTAAAATTGGTATTGATCTGGGGAATTCTGCTACTTTTATTATTTGTTAATTAAAAATAAACTATAATCTAAAATAAGAGTTTGATTTCTGTAAACTATACTCCACTTTTTCTGAGATTATTATTAGTTAGCTAGTAATGTGACAGAAGTAAGCTTATTTTCAATTAGAGAAATACAGTAATTAACAAACTTGTTGTTCACTGTCACCTACGTCAACAGAAGCTTTTATCTTTATTGTTTTAGCTGACACTAGTGGGAGGATAATTTTGTTTTGTGTTTTTAGTTAAATTCTAAAAGGATTTTACAGTGTAAAAACTAAACCAATAAATTGGCTTTGATAGAACACTTACAAAATTTCCCGAATCATGAAATTAATTGGAATGAGATTAAAATTTTAAATAAAGAGAGCAAGCAATACTAAAAAATTATAAATAAAAGAAGCTTTTTTACATCCAAAAACTTAATGAAAAGTCATTAAATCAAAAACGATAATTAAAGTGAAACAAAGTGTGTTTCAGGAATACAACTTTCCAGTGATAAATATTAATTAAAGTTCAAAATTTATTCAATTTTAGTGACATAATTAGTTAATCTTTATTAACTAATTATTTATTTAGTTCCTTTGTTAACTAATATTTTTACTGTGTATGTATGATTGAGTTTTAATTTTATCTGGTTGGTTTATTATGGTATTAATGTATTATTCTTGTAATTGGATGTGTGATATTGATATAATTTTTGTTTTTGATAGTTAAAAACGTTATACTTTTCCTTTATTAATTTTCGAAGTTTTTATTCTCTTGCAAAAAAAAAATGTTACAAACATGTAAGAATTAAATTTAATAAATATTTTTCCCATGAAAATGTCTATTAAGTATAATTTAAATGATGGGATTTTTCCAGTATTTTCGCTTGAAGGAAAATTGAGTTTCATTAAATTATTGAATTTAGTACTGACTGAAAGTACTGTATTTTTCTAATTTCAGGTAAACTGTGTGAAGACCCAGGTGAAATGGACAATGGGGAAAGGATTATACGCAGCAAAATTGAAGGTTATTTTCCTCCCGGTTCCTCCATCGAGTTCCGCTGTCATCCTCTTTATTATCTTTTAGGATCAACTGTGATTACATGCAATAAAGATGGGAACTGGAGTGAAGAGATGCCAGCTTGCTTGAAATGTAAGATTTACTCCCAAAACGTTTTTTTAGTGTTTCAATATAGTAGGTACCATAATTAAGGTATCGTTATTCAGAACTCAACTTAGTTTTTCATTTGTTGATATGTTGTCTTGCATTTCTTCTTGCACAGTGCCGTATTTCACCCTATTGGCTGGTTTTTGAACTATTTATTTTCCACGGAGTCCTTCTCCCCATAACTGGAAGAGTCTTTTTTTCTAATTCTGTCGCTTATTAGTTGGAACTACAGGGAACTATGACTAGAGTTACTTTGAATGCAGCCACGTAGTCCATGTAGTCAACTGTTTTTAATTGTTATACAATGGATTATAACAAATATACGTTATTTATATCTAAAATGTATTTATTTATTTTTCCAAACTGCTTTTATCCGTTGTCTCTATGATTTTCTTCATTTATTCTTTAGTTCCGACATGTCGTGAGCCAGAAGAAATTCCCAATCTCAATGTCGTGATTCTACCTCCCCATCTCGTATCTAACTCAGCTCCGATAAGAATAGTAAGGTAAGTCTTACAACTTTTCTTTGTAAGAACAGGAAAAAAAAATACTAAACATTAGATTTAAACTATTTTCTAGAAAAAGCTTATAGTAGAGGTTTTAACAACTTTCATATTTTCCGATTGTTTCTAATTTCAAGAAAGAATGAAATGAAAATGGTACACGGTGGATAAGGTATGTCTACCAAAGATTTGATTGATAATTTCGGAACGTCATAAATCATCAAATTCAAAAATATTCCATCCTTGTAATAAAAAACCTATTAGCAAGAAATAGGAATGTTTCAAAAGGTCAGAAAAGTTCTTAACTTTCACACAATCCTCATCAAATTTGGATTAAGTCTCGCTATAAAAGCTTCATGAAAGTTGGGCTGGAGATATAGGGCATTTTAATTGATAAACCATTGAAAAGACAAATTTAATAGACATTATATGTTATAAAAGTATTGGGATGTATTAGGTTTGCCAACGTACGTAGAATAACCGAACGAACTTTTTGGCCAACTCAATACAATGATACAATCAGAGAAGTTCAAATGTAGTAAATAATTTTTGAATAAAAATGTGTTGAATCTATAACTAACAGTTAATGGCAGTTTTTGACTTTGGTGATAAATCTTATTAAAACATTTTATCATGATAATTTTCATTATATAGAAAGGCAGAAACTGTAACTTATTATTAAGTATTATTAACTTATTATTAAGTAGTGATTATTGAGATAACTATTTCTGGATTTTAAAAAGTGTAAGTACCAACAGTAATTTAATTATTTTCATTTTCTTTTTCAGTGGAAATGATTCGGTGATAATATCTCGAGGTATAAATAAAAGTCGATTTAATATTACTAGTTTGAAAATTGATCCTCTTCCATCTTCTGTCAGTGCCTCCAGTTCCAGTTCTCGTCAGAAGCGAGAAACGTCTCCACTTCCTGCAGGCCATTATCACGTGGGATCACAAGCAACATTTTCTTGTGAGTCTCGCTACTACAGACTCATTGGTTCCCGTGTGAGAACTTGTGAAAAGGAAGGTAAATGGAGTGGAACAACGCCAACATGCATTCCAGGTAAGGATTCCGTCACAGATATCCATGCAAAGCAAAAATTCACATGAATCCTCTAAATTCTGAAGAGTTGTGCTGATATTCACTTGGTTCCACTTTTCCAGTGAAAAAGAATTGAAAATTAAAAGAATACATCGACGTTTTTCAGTTGTGGTATCAACTTAATTGCTCCTTAATTGAATAATGCATTAACGCATGAAACATTCTCCAAAAGTTCCATTAGTAAGCCGTTCTAAGTAGTAAATCTGCTTAAGAAGATTTGTATGTATCCATATAGCAAACTAATTCTGGCAAAACACACTATCTTTAAAAGAAAGAAATATAATGCTAAAAAAATCACAGTTTTGGAGACATTTCGGTTTTTACGAAGGAGACAATAAATACTAATAGATTTAGAAAGTAAGTACATTTTAGAAAGTAAAAAAGTACCTTGTCAATTTGATAATGATGGAAATACTCTGGGGACTTTGGATAAGTTTTATTAGCTTTTTAATATTTTTTCTTCTTTATGAATTAGGTTAATTCTTATCTAGATTGAGTTGCAGATTTTTGTGCAATAATGTTAATAATGGCATGTTTCCTTTGTTATCGTAATTCATTGTCATTGTTGGTCACCCATCACTGTTCCATTGAAATCGGAGATAAAGTATCTTCACAGTAATTGCATTTGAAGCTTCGTTTGGAAATAACATTAATTACTACAGTTTACTTTAAAATTATAGATGTAAATATTTGTTTATGTATGATAATATTAGCGGAAGAACCCAGCGTAGCTAGGAGACAAAAATATGCATTGTTTTTTGCGGTTTTTACATGTATAATAGATAGACAGATATTGTTATTATTTACACGTAAATACTTAACAATTATTTACTGAGAATGTATGAAATTATATGCAGCAAAAAAATAAACTTTGAATAGTAAGATATTCCAACAAATGTTCCCAAAAACATACAACTTTAAAAAAAAATGTTTCGTCGTAGGAGTTCGTTGATAGGAGAAAAATGATTTCTTATTATAGCTGTTTTTTAGAGCCATAGATTCTTAATATCTTTAAAGAAGCTCAATTTAACTTTCTCCAAAATTCAGAAAGCCGCATCAAAATTAATTGGTTTAAAAATTATAAGCGATAATTTATATTAATTGTAAAGCACAATAATAAAAAAAATGCAAAAAAAGTTATGCTTCGGTTTACAAAAGCGCTTTTGTCTAAATAGTAAAAAACCACATAAGGTTTTTGAAATTTTTTCTTTACTGTTTGAATGCCTAAACTAGTAAAGTGATGCTATATCTCCGACTATCCCTGCTTCACTTCCTACCGAATGGAGAAAACCACATTCAAAGTTTTTAAGTTTTAAAGGAACAAACATTTTTTTACACTTTGTGCTTTGTGTATGTGTGGGTGTGTATAAATACATACAAATATATATATATACAGGGTGGTGCAAAAGTCTGGACCCATAAGCAATTTATTATATAACAATTTATAGTTTACATATAACAATTGATTTACAAAATTGTACTTATGAAAATGTAACTATAAAAAAAATTTACTGTTTACAATAAGTGTTCGAACTGCTTTCCACCTTCTTTTCCTGCCATGGGTACCAGTCTGTAAGAAAAAAAACCAACTTAAATATGATTATCAGATTAGATATGATATCAAAATTATGTTAAAAATAGGAAATCATATGTTATACATTGTTTATAAGTAAATCAATTGTTATATGTAAACTATAAATTGTTGTATAAGAAATTGCTTATGGGTTCAGTCTTTTGCACCACCCTGTATAATTATATATCTTTACACATTTGTATGGCCACTTTATTAGACACATCATCATACTAATAACGAGTTGGTTCTCTTCTAATTTTGATTACAGCCGTAATTCTTCTAGCATAGATTGTACAAGGTGTTGGAACCGTTCCGCAGGAATATTGGCCCATGCTGACAGAACAGCAGCCCTTAGTTGGCTCACATTGGATGGTGGCGTTTCTAGGCTTCAAATGGATCTTTTTATCTCGTCTCACAATTGCTCGATGGGGTTGAGATCAGATGACTGAGCCGGTCAATGAAACAAGTGGTAATCGGAGTCATGTTCAGTGAATCAATCGGAGACCAATCAAGCACGGCGACAGGGTGCATTGTCCTCATGAAAGTGACCATCGGCGTCGGGAAACACTGTAGCCATAAATGGGTGCATCTGGTTGGCAACAATGTTGAGGTGGTCCGTGGCATTAAGACATTTTTCTAGGGGTATTATGGGATCAATGGTTGCCAGGAGAACATTTCCCAGACCATTATTCCACCACCACCCGATTGTGAGGTTGTCATTTGGCAAGACGGGGTCCATGGCTTCGTGCTGCCTGCGCCATATTCTCATTCTGTCATCAGCATGGTGGAGAAGAAACCGAGACTCTCGGACCAAGCGACCTATTTCCACTCGTCACGTGTCCAATTGCGATGCTCCTGGGCCCACAGCAGGCGCGCTTTCTTGTTTTTCTGTGATAGCAAAGGCATCCTTGCTAGTCTCCTGCTGTTAAAATCAGGGACAAGGCCGGTCGTGTTGTGCATTAGGATATGGGTATTGCACCTGCATTATACTCAGCTGCAATTTGTCGCATTGTTGTCTTTCTGTTACCGCAGACGATTCCTCCCAGTCACTTGCTACCCCTTTCATTCACAAGCCTTTTCCGTCGACAGTTGCGCTTATAGCTTGAAGCTTTTGTGCCCAACTGCCATTCTCTGAATACCCGCGTTACTGTTGCACGAGAAAAGCCGAGGATCTTCAGTTTCCGAAATAACGGAACCGGCTCTTCTTCCCCCTACAATCATGTCTCGTTCGATGTCGTTTAAATCATTTATTCCGGCGAACTATAGTAAAACCTAGTTATTATTACCTACAAGCGTAATAAGCGGGATAGCGCTATAGAAGGGAAATGATTTATGAGATGGAAAGATTTGGACACCATTTTACAGGAAACATACATGATTCTGCAATAGATATACTGCAAATATGAGCTTATTTCCTCTTAAAACGATCTTTGATTGTGGTTTGCCGTGTGTGTGTGCTACTGTTATGAATTATGACATTTTCAATGCGGTTCAGGTAACTATTAACGTCAATTGATACACCACTAGGAGCAATACTAATATATTTTCGGAGCAGATTTAGTGCACACTTTACTTTTTTACGTTTGCAACAACCCTTCGCTGCATCGGTAATTGCATCCTTCTGACTTCTGTAGAATTCTCGTCGTACTTACGGAGAATATGCAACTTTTCACTTATAGAAAGGGATTTCCGCTTCGACATTTTGCACAACTGTATCACAGACCCGCATTTCAGAGATCAAAGATTCCCTCCTACCAGGGAAAAAAAAAAGAATCTTTATAGTGTTACATTTCTTTTCGATACAAAATTTCCGATATAAAAAAGCGCTACAAGCGGGATTTGAAGCGTTATAAGAGGGTAAAAATATATAGATATATAGAAAATTCTAGGGACTGTATAAAAGGAGCGTAAAGAACGGAATAGTGTTATAAGCGGGAGCGTTATATCGAGGTTTTACTGTATATTGATACTCAGTTCTGTTGATAGCGAGCATACCTTTTTTACGGTACTCGTTGTTGTTATGTCGCCGTGCGTCACTACCGGACCCATCCAAGTTAGAATGAGGGATGTCTAATAAAGTGGCCACTCAATTGGTAGAGAGAGAGAGAGAGAGAGAGAGAGATTTCATGGAAAATTTAAAGATTCCTAGGAGAATACCAGTATTCTATAAAAACTATTGTTCAAAAGCACTATATTATTAATGTACCTTAAGCTGCTGTTGCATCAGCGCATATTTGCAAGACATGCGTGTTACAAGACAATCCAGAGGATAATTAATAAAATCAGCAACACAACAAATTGTTATCAGTTAATTTTTTTATGGTTACTTTTTATTCTCATTAATAATAACTGACCATCATATATATCTTCATCTCTGTAAAATCAAAGTGTCTTAAATTCTGTAGCTTTTGTCTTTAAATATAATCACCCATTGCTAATGATGAAGTTTGACTTCTATTTCTTTGTTCCACAATTTCTTTTTCTTTTTTAATTATTTTGGATTAAGTAAAACTATGATTTCATCTTTGTTTTATAGTTTGTGGACAGAATAGTGCTCCCAAAGTTCCCTCCATCACTCACGGTACTCCCACAATAATGGGCCAGTGGCCTTGGCAAGTAGGTATCGCATCTGAACTCAATCCTAAAGATCCTTTTTGGTTCATCGTTTGTGGAGGATCCGTTATTAATGAGCGCTGGGTGTTAACAGCTGCCCATTGCGTCACAGAGGATAACAGTAACGATGTCATTCCATACGAAGATATTAGACTTTACTTTGGGAAATATCACAGGAACGATTCACTAGATGACAATATGGTACAGATAAGGAATGTGAGTAACATCCATATTTTCCTTTAAGTAATAAACTGAAGTGAGAAAGTAAATTTCGTTAACATTTTAATCAAAATCGTACAGTTACATTTAGGATGCATGTAATCTTTTTACATGAAGTTTTAATATTAATATGTTTATAATCTTGTCAATTAATCTTGCTACATCTCTTAAGATTTTCGCCAATCTTATCTGGTTCTCCCTTTAGCACCAAAAGATCCTTTTGAATTAATCCTAGTCATGTCTTAATTGCGTCAATATTCATTCTTTCAAAACTACGGTTAAAATTTAAAATATATATATATTACTTTAACCAATGCCGATGACAGGTCGATCATCTTTTTCAATTTTCATTCAAGGATGGAATTTTTGACTAAAATTTCATCCAATTTAAAAATGCTGCCACGCCCTCATTGATTCAATTTGCAATTTTTCTTATTTAATTATTTAAAAACCTTAAAAAAGTATTTCTTTTGCCGATATTTATTAATTGCATTCACCTGTCTTATTCATCTATTCTAATATAATCCATACTTATTTAAATCTATAAGGTAGAACTACTTAGATAGTTTAGCAGCACTTTATATGACAGAAGATCAAAAAGTAAGAATATAAACTTTCATAATTCAGAAACAGTATTAGTTAAAATAAAACATAATTTACCTTAACATACAACACTGTTTTCGTTTTCGGTTTTTAAACATTGTCAGTGTGCAGTAGCGTACCCAGGGTGGGGCGGTCAGACCCAGGCTCCCGCCTGGGAGGGGCCCCATCAACCAGTCTAAGGCCCCCCCCCCCAGCCTTAATTCCTTTTTTTTGGTTGTAAAAGCAAGCCTAGGGGACCCCCACCAGCCTTATTTCCTTTTTTTTTGGTTGTTGAATAATGGAACTCCCGCCCCGGGCCCCCAAAGGCGTTGGTACGCCACTGACAGTGTGGTATCACGGAATAACAAGAGTAACATGTAAATCTCGAGATATGACATCAGAGATGTTTCTAAATGAAAATATCTCAAAAGATGCTAAAAAATCGCAATCTTTAGGATAATCTATGAGGATAATCTATGGTCTTCTTAACCACTGTTTTTAAAGTCAAGTCAAGCCGTGGAAAATATTGCAACAATGTTGCAAACTCACGAAAAAATAACTGATGACTTGCCATCTTAAAATACAAGTCTTCCTCTTCACAGTTCCTTCAGAAGTTGCCATACTGAATAAAGAATCATAGCTATCCTTGCATGTGTTGAAAAATAGTCATACATACGCATTAATGAAAAATTAATATTAAATTATTAAAAATATTAACCTTTCTTATCTTCGGAAACTCTTGTGTGTATTGTATCAACAAATAAGTTACAGTAATTTTTAAGCATTAATGTAATATTATATCTTAAATAGGCATCTAAGATTTTTATCCATCCTGATTACCAGCCACAATCCTTTGATGCAGATATTGCTCTGATCAAACTAAATAAACCCGTTGTGTTTACGAATCGTGTTCAAGCAGTTTGTCTTCCTGAAGATCAGTCTGACCGAAGTGATGAAAGAGTTAAGGAAGGAAATAAAGGAATGGTAAGAAAATATTTAATTTTGAATGTTCATCAAACTGAAGATTATATGATTCACTGAAATATTGCTTTTATGTTGTTCTCTGATTGGTTCGTCAAAATTCCAAAATTTTTTTAGAAATTTTAATTTTTGCTTTCACCAGTTCTTAACATTCATTATGTATCCTGAAAGAGAGATTAACTGTGGCCAAATCCAAAAGTACAATTTTTTTTTTTACATTTAAGTCATTATTGTGCAAAAAATTTTCGATTAGAAGAGAGAGGGATTGTCACATTTTTTTAGTAATTTTGAAATGTTTTGTTTTATATATAGGCTACAAAAATTTTATCATGTTATTTCTAAGTTTAAAAATTTTTGAGACCTTGAAAAATTTAATGTTTTAAAATAGCAAATCCATTTTCCTATTTACTTAGGAAGATCCTTTCATAAAACTATGTAGTTCGAAACATACGTAGGAACATATTTTTAGATAGTGTGAATCAATGACGTAACAATAAAATAAAATATTAAAGCATAAACATTAAATGACGAGATGGCTCGCCTTCCCTTTTCCATCAGATGCATGCTTTTTACGAGCTATTGTTAATAATAAATTGCACAAACATGGCACATAACAATTTTTAATGTTATGGACTTTCTCCGGATCTACGTATTTGAAAAAACATTTAAGGCACTTAAAAATGGACACAATAAAACTTACAACTTCTTTACTTCCCATTCT
>JAFIDM010003189.1:37496267-37592174 GCA_023159025.1 Thereuonema tuberculata | reverse complement strand
GGGAAGTAAAGAAGTTGTAAGTTTTATTGTGTCCATTTTTAATATATAAGAAGAAATTTGAGTATTATGATTTAAGGCACTTATCCCAATTTTCACTGTGTATTAATGTTAAAAAAAAAATGTGAAGTGTTTATTGATATTTTATGTAGCAGTACATAAAAACAGAACACAGAATTGAAAATATAATTAGCTATAACTAGAAGATAACCTTCCTTACTTTTTTGGTGAAAATCAAAGTAATTTCAGTGTAAGGAAGGAATTGATTTTCTTGTTCTATTGAAACTATACGTATATGCTGAAGGTTGGTGTAGTGAATTCTTAAAGCGTGAAAACCTTACCTGATGCAATTGTTGTAAAAATTGGGCAACTGCTTAGAATAGTTACAGCAATTAATTCGTAATCCTCAGAAGACAATACAGAACATAAGCTTATATAGCGATTTAAAAATGTAAAAAAGACTGAATTTTTTTTTTTTTTACCTTAACAACTAAAAGTTTTTATTATGGTTTAATGAAATATTTGAGAATTGATTAGATAAGTGATGTACTTGAAAATATAAATTGATTTCAATTATTATTATGATTGACATCATAAATGAAAAAGATATGTCGTTTAC
This sequence comes from Thereuonema tuberculata, assembly GCA_023159025.1. Classification (NCBI taxonomy): domain Eukaryota; kingdom Metazoa; phylum Arthropoda; class Chilopoda; order Scutigeromorpha; family Scutigeridae; genus Thereuonema; species Thereuonema tuberculata. The sequence goes on along the minus strand of JAFIDM010003189.1, from coordinate 37,591,558 downwards.
TTAAGAGCTCTGAGTTATGAAATATGCTATCCATTTACAAAGACCCTAGAACTATAAATATAAATTTATATAAATATATCGGTGTATATCAATAATAAGCAGTAGTAGCATTGTACATGATGAGTATGAAGCGAAAATCAATTTTTGACAACAATTTTGTATTTTATACAGGCTTGTATCTCACTGGAATTGAACTAACTTCATCGTTTAAATCTCAGTTACATGCCCAAGTGCACCAAACTTCAATTAACTTTGACGGCTGCATTGTGGACGTAGCTAAAATTAGTGAGGGGGGGGTGCGGCTGCAGAAAAATTTTAGCCTTTGTTTTAAAACTGTGTTAAAGAATACAAACATGTATAAAAAGAAAATTTATTCAGAAACTTGATAAATTTCTTTTTATACATGCTTGTTTCCTTTCACACAATTTTAAAACAAAGTCTTTAAAACTCTGGTGCAGCAGCACCCCCCACTAATTTTAGTTACGTCCACAATGCAGCCGTCAAAGTTAATTGAAGTTTGGTGCACTTGGGCAATAGTTCTGCATTATTTAACAAGATGACTTAAGCGTTGTTTTACTTCCATATTTTACTTATCTTTCATAGGTAACTGGTTGGGGTCAAACAGAAACAGGTGATTTCTCTCCTGTCTTACGTCAAGTAGAAATACCTGTAGTAGACAATCGCAGATGTGAACAGGAATATAGAAATCAAAATATTTCACTGTCTTTGACTTCGAATGCATTTTGTGCTGGATATGATGAAGGTAAGAACTTAAAAACATAAAGACAAACTGTGCCTGTTTAATTCAATTATTCATTTTTTTCTTTCCCAGTTTGAATATTTTGTAATAACTACAGGAAATATCTTTATTATATTTTGTTGAAAATATCAAATCATTGCTCACAGGATGCTAAAGTCAGGCATTAGAATTCACTGAAAAATGATGCATCTACCTTTAGGATATAAATATTAAGAAATTATAACAGCTTTTACCTTGGACAATAATAAGAAAATCCTTTAATAAAGAATCGAATGTGATTTGTTATTTCACATGGCAGGAATCAGATTGTGAAATAACAAGGCTTCGATGCTATTTGCGGAAATTCCAATTTTTTAATTTTTTTTTTTGATAATGTTAATTGTAGAAAAGCGAACGGATTGTTCGGGGCGCACAGCTCTTTATGGTAGGGGAATTATGGAATGGTCGGGCAATATGAGATACTTGTTTTCCTCGTCTGTGTGATATTACACTTCACGATAAGCAGAAAAACTACTTCAACACACTCCCACAATGTTTTGCAATCAGTCTCGTTGTGATTGTCAAACCAGTTCTTCGTTACGAATTCAAATCAGTATTTCCTGTTTTCAAAACTTTTGCAGATAAGTTTATTAAAATTTGTATTAAGTTGTGGAAGTTGTGGCATATATTGAATCATTAAGCAATACAAAGTTAAGAAGTTATTGCTGTCTGCCTGTAGGGTTAGCTAGAATTTCATTTTCAAGATGACCTGTGGGCAATATGGAATAGTAGCCTATTATTTCGTAATACTTCGCTTCTAATCCAGTTATTGAATATTATCCCAAAACAATTTCCAGTTATGATTTTATACACAACTTACATCGCCACTACCTTCCAAAAAGAAAACTTGTTAAACAAAGGACGAAAACCCTGACGAAATCTCCTTACAAAGCCCAACTGAAGAAAGAACTTTGCTATCTAACGTATTAAGAAAAAAAGGACAAGAAGGAATCTGGAGGCATGAAAAAAACAAAAAAAAAAAAACAACTGATCCTATATCTAGAAAGAAAATCAAGATAAGAAAAAGTAATGACAAACATTCAAAACAATTGTTCCAAGATAATTCAAGCAGTGAAAACAAGTCTTTCCATTCAGATAAATCATCAGACACTTGATTTCGTACCTGACAAACACCAGCCGATACTAATGCGGAATGAATATTTTGTATGCACATTTTCCGAAGATACAAGGATGCATCATATTCAAAGTGGGCCCACAAAGCAAAGACTGAAAAAGCTGATTACATTTATGGCTTTTGCAAGTAATACAATGAAAAGCATTGGAATAAATATTTTTTACATTATTTTATTTGTATCTAACATTTTTATTAGTTCATTGAGTTTTTCATATACATGAATAATATTTTAAAACACAACCTTGTATCTCATATTACCGACCTATTTCATATTACCCTCCAATATGACTTTAATATAAAAATAATTATTTTTCAATTACAACTATAATAATGTCAACTAATCAATGGATAATATGCACCAATCTACATTTCAGTTTGATTAAAAAAGTAATAACTCAGTACCTGAACTTGCTGTACTATTAGTACGAAATTCAGTAGATATTCTAAGGTAGAGGACATAAGGTTACCCGGAGGTAAGGAGATAGGAAATATCACTCCTGGCATTTCATGATCTATCTAAAATAAGGCTGGATAGTCAATCCTATCCATCTGTAATTCCTGAATGTTAAATCTGGTCCACATTTTCTAAGTGCTATCTACTCTGGTGGCTGTCTGGAAAAGAATGAATCAGGGAAAAAGTCCAGACCATCGCCGGAGATCGACCCCGGCTTCTGCAGCCGCTTTGAAGTTAAGTCTTATTCTAAAAATTCGCTTTTAGAAAAAAAAATATTATTTAGAGATGATAGAATAGATGACAATTGTCAAGCAAACTTATAAACTCACTGCTAGCCAGCTTTAAAGCAGGTGTAAACATTACGGATATAAAGTTTTTAAAACAATCTCTAGATATGAATTTCGATAACTCAATTTTCTAACATTGCTTTTCTATTCAGGTAATCAAGATTCATGCTCAGGTGATTCAGGAGGTCCCTTTGTCTTCCCATTTGACGAAAGAAGAGACAGATGGGTCCAAGAAGGAATCGTCAGTTGGGGAAGTAAAAATGGATGTGGAAAAGCCAAACACTTCAGTGGATTCACACGAGTACAACGATTCATACCATTTATAGAACAGTTCATCTAAGGGAAACACTATCTTTAATAAAAATAAGGTTGTGAAATATTTTTAACATCAAAAGCATTACATCTTTAAATAAGCTCCGAACAGTTCAGATCTTCAGTTACCACGTATTCAAGTCATTTCTTTTTCGATGAGCTTTTAGGGCTCGAAGTGAGACCAGAAAATTACGAAAATTTCAAACCCGGACTAGTGCAGAAGATTCCTTCAACTCTGAAAGAATAAGTTAATTGTTAATTAATTTTTGTCCCTCCTTTATTGAAGTCCTCCTTTAAAAAAACATACTTCACTGTAAGATTGAACCACAAATAACTTGACATTTAAAAATTCTTCCTTAAAATTGTTTTCTGAAAATCACTTCCTTATCTGAAACTGTTTTAATTTCGAAGCTACTATTACATTCCTTAAACTTGGATTTGTAGCTTGAAAATGTTTTGCTTGCTGTTTCACAGACAAATAAAAAAATGGCGCATTTCAAGTAATAGATATATGAGTGTGTATGTGTTGTTTTTTTTCTGCCTACAACGTGGGTGATAAAAGGAAATTAAGAAGTAATCAGCAGACGGTTAACGTGCGGTGAAGTTCGTATTAATGAAGAAAGCAAAACACATCCTTATGAAAATTACAAAAATGAAGCACATTTAATACAATAAATTCCACAATTAATTTCAGCAACACTTGTTGCTGTTATCAAGTGGTTACAAAATTTTCATTTTATATGAAATATAAAATGGCTTGTATGTATATAACCTAATAATGATATATAAATTGTTGTTCCTGATTATAGCAACCACCTTAGATCCATCCACCCTGTCGCTCATTAAAGGGTTATTCTCTTATTCAACAAAGCATTCAATATCTCGCCCCTCCGAAGATCAAGACGAAGATGACATCCGCGACTCTGCTTTTAATTTACATATCACTAGCCGGCTACCGTCGCTTCGCTCCGGAAGTCTTGCATTAGTTGTTCGAAAAACCAAATTACATCAAGTAAAGTAAAAACCGAAACTTATAACTGAAACAAGTTTAAATTTGAAACAATACATGCAGTACAATATTGAAATCCAGTATATTAATTAATCATCGACCGTATATTTATTCAGATCTGTGGCGCGATTTAAAACGGCGCTAGCGCCATCTATCGCCAGTTTCGGGAATGTCTTAAATGCACTCACTGAAAACTGCGCTAGAGCCATCTATGAACAGTTTGGGGAAGATTTTCATTCCTCCCACGGGAACTATATGATCGACCGGGATGAAAAGTAACCTACGTCGTACTACGTGTCCTAGACTATCTGCATGTACAATTTCATTCCGATCTGTTGCGCGTGATTAAATGACAAACAAATAAACTTACAGATTTTCGCTTTTATAATAGTAGAGGATTTCTATCATCACACCAAATTTAAATGTAAAGACTACATTTAATATGAAAAAGGAAATTTTCGAAAAGATTACACGTCTTTTCTTTTTCTTTTTACTTACGAATTAACAATTTAGTTCTTTGATTGTATCATATATTATGTTAAAGAAAACAAAGATTATAAGTAAATGGTATTGGTTTCAAATATTGTTAATATTTTCTCGAGGAAATTAATGTAATTTGGAGTATTGTTCTTCAACTTATTATTATTTTAGGCTTGAAAAAGAAAAGACGTGTAATCTTTTCGAAAATTTGCTTTTTCGGATTAAATGTAGTCTTTACATTTAAATTTGTTGTGATGACAGAAATATTTAATAGTAGAAGAATTAGGAGAAGAGATCTACAAACAAAATATGGGAACTTTACATATAAAGTAGTGAAGATTATTAGATTATATAAATACTAGCTATTTTTATGTTTCATATATCTTTAACCACTTGATAACAGCAACGAGTGTAGCTGAAATTAATTATGAAATTTATTGAATTAAATGTGTTCCATTTTAGTGATTTCCATTACGATGTGTGTGTTACTTTCTTTCTTAATAGGAAACTAAGAAGTATTTATTTCGTAGTATCTAAATTTTCTGTGGAAACTTAGGATTACATCTTACATTTCAAAAGAATATAATATATAAGACCTTTAATACATCAAGACTTTTAGTTAATTTAGAACTTACGGTCAGAATAACATTAAGAATAACAAATAGAGATGATAAGAGAGCAATCCCTTACAATATGAAGGTATCCTCATCAACATCATGCAATAATAACGTCTGTTAATTGCTATTGAATTAATTAAGAAAAACACTTTCACTACAAAAAGATCATCTTCCAATTTAATGTTGATATCACGAATCATCCACCAAATAAACAAAAAATAATTACTATAACTGCAATGCAATCTATAACTCAATGTCAACTGATACATTTATTTCAACAATGTGTTAAATTTTTGTATAACACATTCCTGAAATATCATTATTATTATAATAACATTAATAATATATTATTATATTATAAATATTATAATTAGATATAATGTTTTCATTTTATCAATAGTTCATTTTATGTCTACACAACGTACAAAAACCAAGCAAATCATCGTATTAGGGAATTTGAAAATTAGTTTGCTTTTCACTATTGTAGATTTGGTTAAGGAATGTAATGATCTCTGCCTGACCCTACTTTTAACGGCCCCTAGGTTACAGCTCTCCTGTAAAACATAGGGGGCCGCTCTTGCTTTTATGCTTGCTGGATGTCACACTCTGCTTCCTGTATGTCACACTCTGTAGTGGCCAAACGGTTAGAGATATTAGAATGAAACCTTCACCATTGTGCTCAGCATCAAAAAGTAGGTGACCACGTCCAAAAAAAATCATACCTATAGGCCACTCCCTGACCGGAAATTTGGGGGTCAAAAGTGGTCGCGTCCGATAAAATTTTGTTCATTAAATTGTGCATATTATGGGGCCGCTTTGCTTTTGACACTGTATAAAGCATTAATTCTCTTGTTTATTCACTGAATAAGACTTTGAAAAAACTGTTGTTGTTTTTTTTTTTTTGGCTTCCTTAGACTCAGTTTTATCTGGAAAGTTCAGATAAAGAGAGATTAGCAAAATTTTTAAAAGTAGCTGGAAAATAATTGTTATTCAAATCTTTATCGAAATTATGTCTTGTTAAATATGTTTTAAATGTAAATAGATATAATTTTTTTCAAATATTTTATTTGAAAAGGTCTTCGAAATATTTGACGTGGCTTTTTCATATTTACGTGCGTCCTTAAAAATGTTTCTTAATTTCACTGAATAACATATTCGAGATTGTAATAATATCCACTGTGTCAAAGTTGAACTTCTTATCAAGGTCAGCTAAATGGTTTCAGAAATTTTATTGAGTTCGTTTATTACAGGGACTTTGATTGGTCCATTTGAAAGGAAGGACTTCCCCTACGTCATAACAGCTTCTAAGAATTCCATCAAACATCAACCAATGGTAGTTAGGGTTAAAGTACTGGAAATTCCGTCAAAGTAATAAACACAATAAAACCAATCAAGAAAGTCAAACATCCACTACATATCAGCTGATCGTACGATGATGCAGTGGAGTAAGAAACAACTGCTACTTAAAGGTAGACAAAATTATTTATTTTAAAATCCTTATTTCGTTATGAATCCGTGAAGGTTACAGTCAACTGAATTATAAAATATGAATTTTATTTCTATTTTAAAATGCTATAATTTAATAGTTAAATAACAATTTCCATTAAAAAAGTTAATACTGTATTTGCATTTATTAAAAGTTATTTTATTAAATTATTAAATAATTAATAATTTATTTTCTTCTTTAATTATTGCTTTTATATATTTCAAATAATGTTAATCTTTACAATAGAAAATAGAAATAGAAATAGAATTTTTATTAAATAGAAATAATTTAATAGAAATTATTAAATTTCTAAATAGAATTTTTCTAGCTTAAATTTATCCGATTCTTATTTAATTCTAACTACTTTGTTACGAAGACTATTATTACAAATTTCAAGAAATTATTTCATTTCTGTTAATAAGCAGTGCTTTTAAAAAGTACATTGTATCGCTTTTGAAATTTTTAATTATAAAAATTAGTCGCCTTAGCTCCGAAGGCGATTGGCAACGTTTTTGCTCTTCCACGGACCTCTGTACAACCTCTGAATCATGGCCCTGATGACATCAGCAGTAAATGGCGTGAAAGAATCGTTAGGTTGCATTGTATTGGGGAATCCCTATATTTATGTACTGCCTCTTATTTCAACAGAAAAACGTCCTGCTTTGAAACTTGATCACGTAACTTTCCTGTTGACAATAGGAAGAATAAGCTCTCAGTTATTCTTCATATTACAATTAAACGTAAAAATTAGCTTAGTGTAAAACACTTACAAGTGGTAATAAAATATTATTGTTAATGTACTTATTCGCAAATAAGTGTGAAGGTTTGGAAAAGTGTAGTTAATTGATTAAAGCTTAAAATGGAGAGAGGAGGTCAGTAAGACCGGAGCTCTATAAGGAAATGTGAAAAGAACGATTGTTCTAGAAGCCAGAGGATAGCATCCCGGCAGACACATGCTTTTTTGTTTTGATAGTTCCTTTTCCCTTACAACATTGGATTTCCCTTTATAAAGGATTTCCTGAGATTAGAAATCAATTTCTAATAACTCCAGGTGTTCTGGTAGCGAAATAAAATCTACGAAGGTCGCTTAGAATTTATTATAGAAGGGAAATTCAAATAACTCCAAACAAATCAATTCCAAACAAACCAAGACACCAATGAAGAAACATGGAAATACTTTTTCTTTTCTTTATCTGAGTATTTCATTTGTCATTTAAGAACATTTAAAACCTTTTTTTTCCAATCATTCCTTTGTTTGGTAGACAGCTCTTATCCTTTCATGATTCGTTATTTAACAAATTTATGATTCTTCAGTAGGGATTGTTTTGAAAGTTTTTTTTTTTTAGTTCTTTCTATTAATTTAAGTTATTTAAATAAGGAATTAAGCTAATTCACTGTATTTAATAAGTTTATAGATTTTATATAAGAGTTTCCAGTGTGATAATAGATAAAATATTAAAATATCGCAGTTTAATATTAATTTACCTATATTAATAATAATTTGCCTCTATAACTTTTGATATTAGTTTGCATGTAAATATTATACTCGAACTGATTTAGAAGGTATTTGTTTTGTTTTTATTTTTTATTTAAAGAAAAAACAAACGTCTTCAATATTCTTATTAGATTCTTTTGTAACAGATAACTTAGTTTTATTATTATTATTTTTTTTGATTAGGTCTCCTCCTAATAATTTTTAATTTATCCTGGAACTGTGTTGCCGGTGCTGGGGTTAATTTGGGTGCCTGTGATTCAACTACTATTAATTGCCAATGTGGATCGCCTGGTTACAGTTTCCCAACTGAAGTGAAACAGTAAGATAGTGTTAATATTTAGCAATATTATTTCGTGTATTTAATAATAAAAGTTGCAAAACTCTTATTCGATAAACAGCCGATTTATTTCAGAAGTAAACAAAGGAACCCACTGAATCATTGAACATATCTCGTACTCGTTGTAGCAACTAAAGAAGCTAGCAAGTAATTTATATACACCAAGTTAATTACAATTGCAGATCTAACAAGTCTAGAATTTCTCTTCCTTATATTATCTAGAAAAACAACACAAGTAACTAAGTTAATTAATAACCACAAAAGTAATTGAATATTATTATAAATACTGTAAATAAACAGCACTTTAAAAACTTAAATCAGAATATAAACACAATATTCTTGGCATTATCATACAAAGCTTGTTCAGTGGAAAACCGTGCACGGACTAGTCAGTTACACTTTTTGTTACAGAACTGAACTTTCTGGAATGGCTAATCTTGTATTTATCAACAAATATATAGGAATAAAGCAGCATTTTTTTTATCAAAGATTTAACTTGTCTTTTTAACTGTACATTAAAAAATAAGTAAAAAGCAATTAAACGGAAATTAATTGGAAAATATTAATATATTAAATAATGCTTGTCTTTTTGATAGTTAGATAAATTGTTTTTAAAATAGAAAACTAGGAAATGTTAAAGTATTAAATATTTTAAAAACGTTAGCAATAATTTAAATTTCGTGACTATAACCTAAAATATAAAATTTTTTATCATTAAATTTTATCTTTCAATTCTAACAAAAAAAAATCATCTCCGATCTTTTTAAATACAATTTTCCAACATAACTCCATCATTTCAATGTAAGTGATTGAATGTTCTTAATAGATGCACTTATTTCTATCGATGGAAACCTTATTGTAAACCATGTGATGACATCAAAGAAGACAACTTATGTCCTCGTTATTCCACGTGTCTTCAGTGCAGGGGTGGAGAAGACAGATGCATAGATTGTCCACAAGGAATGTATGGAGATTGGTGCACTACACGTAAGAATTCTTTTATTCGTGTGTATTTTTTTTGTTGTTTTTGTTTTTGTTTTTTTGAGAGAGACATTTGTAGTTTCAATATTACATAAAATAAATACTATTTTAAATGCTTTCTATCTCGGTTTTTAAATAAATTTGTTATATTAATGAATTAAAATCAGTCTTTTTAATATTACGGAAATACGATCAATCACAAATGCAATGGGTCAAAGTGGTGGTCAAAAGACCACTGGAACATGAATTTTCTTACGTTTTTTTTCCCTTGTTCAGTTCTTTGAAGTACAACATCTAATCTCGAGATTCACAAAATGTAATAAAGTTGACAGACAATTTTTTGAGTTTTCTTTTAAGAATTAATTTTTACTTTAATTAATATTTTAATTCTCTCTGTTTTAAGCCTGTAATTGTCAGAATGGAGGTGAATGTAAAAGAGACGGAACTTGTACTTGTCCAGAAGGATATTACGGTGATAAGTGCCAGTTGATAAGAGGTACGCAAAAGAATGAAAACTTTTATAGTCGTATGAACATTCTTATTTTATTCTATTTGATAATTGTGATTCAAATAAATCTTAATGATTCTTGTATGACAGCATGTCATTTAGCGAATTTAAACCTCTTTTTCCTATAGGCTGCCCAACCCTACATCCTCCAGCTTTTGGTGGTCTGACGATGGATTCTGATGTAATTAAACTTGGTACCAGTGCTACTTTTCATTGTGATCATGGTTTCAAATTAGATTGGGATAATACTTTGTACTGTCTTGAATCACAGCGATGGTCTTCTTCAGTGCCTAGCTGTTGTAAGTGCCGTTTCCTCTTTGTCACTTCCCTTTCTATTAGTAACCCTATTCTTAAGATCTTGCATAAATTTAAAATCTATATCGTAAAATTTGCAAAAAAATTGTAAAGTTTTGTATAAGAAAAATTAGCATTCATTAAAATAAATTTAATAGTCAGTAAAGGTCCTTTATCTATCAATCTAATAATAGAAATTGTTTCTAGTCTGACTTTTTATTAATTTTCAATTTTTTATATATAGTAAGATTGTGTCTAATGCCCACTGTTCCTTCAAACGGTTTTGTCCAAGGATCTACTCCCGATCTAGTGTCTGGATCAACTGCAGTCTTTACTTGTAAAGCAGGATTTGCTCTACAAGGAAGTGCAACTAGTAAATGTTTACCAGATGGTACCTGGTCACACGAAAGCCCAGAATGTGGTAAGTAATCACTGCTTTCATTTGATTAAGATTCAAGAGTAATTGTGAAAGTAAAAGCTAAAAGGATAACTACTATCTTCCGTTATAATTCCACAAAGAAATTAAGAAACGATGATGTTTTAATATTCATAATATACGTGTTCTTAAAATTTTTATTACATTTAACAGTTTGGAATCAGATAAGTAGAAATTTCTAAACTTGCAAATTATTTCGAAATAAATTTGAATTATTTTCTTCACTAAAAAAATAAATATGTTAATCAAATTTAAAATTTAATGTACAGTTAACGTGCGATATTGAGAAGCAGTACATCCATTTTCATTAGATCATTGAAGTACCAGTTAATAAATAATTAAGTGGAAGTAGAGCAAAAATGTCCAATGACATTAATTTTGCTATATTTCAACCCATAACTACTTAAAAAAGTAGATCCATTTTTAGAAGTTTCAATAGCAGTTAGCACACCTGCTGTCTTTAGACTTGTTGTTATGTTACCTGTTTCATGGACTTTCTTTTCGTGGGGCTTTTAAGATATCAATGAATACGATCTTTCTACCACCGAATACCACGAATACCACCGAACTCTCAGGATTCGAAAAGATGAAAAATGTTAAAAAAAGAATAGAAACGTACAAAACAATAGTATTAACTTTGTATATAACAATACGTTATATTTCTAGTGTGCATAAATATAGTTTGTAAAGAGTAAGTGTTACATCAATATATAAATTGAATTAAATAACTTTGTGATTAATTTATATTTTAAATTATTTAAATAAATATGAGTTTACTGGACTTTTGAATTAATTGATACCAAATCCTCTAATTCCTTTTTATAAGCCTTGTAGAAACGACCAAGACAGTAGTTTTTCTTAGCTCAAGTAAAGCAGTTAATAGCGAATAACTTTGAATCTATAAGTTTTATTAACTTTTTAAACTTATTTTATTAACTTTAATTTCATATTTTTATAGAAAAAATATCGTTTTGCGTGGAACCATTTCATCCAGAAAACAGCGAAAGGCAGATCGTTGCAGGAATTCTGGGAGATTTTTCTCAAGGAACAAAAATTCATTACGAATGTCGAGAAGGAAATGAACTGTTGGGAAGCAAAACAATTGAATGTAAAGAAGATAAGAAATGGACATCAGCGCCACCTACATGCATAAGTGGTAAATTTAAAATTTTAATGATATTGAAATAGAAAGATTTCTGGAATTAACCAATGACTAAATCTATAGAATTCATAAGGACTTGTAATACAATCGCAATTACTAATAATTAGAATCATTCAATTTCTATGGTAAATTAAAAAGCTTACTGTAAAAGGAGAAATAATTAGCAAAATAGAAGCTCATTTTGAAGATCTCTGTTGGTTCCATATGCTGCTGCTTTAAATCAAAAATGCAATTTGAAAATCAGAATTAGAGCTTTGCTTTGTAAACGAGAAGTGCTTTTAAGTGCAATGAGCTTCATTATCGGTTTTTTTGAGTGTTTCTCTCGAAATACAACAAACTTATTAAAAAATGAAGAGCTTTTTCTTCTTTTTCTTCTCCAAGGATTACGGCTTCATCTTGTAGTTGGCCTACATAATCTCTCTTTTTCCTTTGGGTAGATAAAGGAACCAGTCTTTGGGAATTCTTTCAATGAACAATCTTTCAAGATGTTCAAAACCATCTCTTTCTGTAATCATTTACTGCGAAGATATTAGATTCACTTCAAATGTCTTCATTATGTATCATGTATTCACTCAAATGTTTTCATTATTCTAATTTTGTACTTCCTTTCAGCGATGGTAAATTTTTCTTTTCATTTAATCTTGATTCTACTGCTGTCTTTTTGTTTAATAGTTCGTTTTTCAGATCCATTTAGTAATGAAAATATAGCTATTATTTAAAGTGTGTATCTTCCATTTTCTAGAACTCATCTTCTTTTACTCGTATAATAATTGTCTCACAACTTGTTTCGTTAAAATTATGTCAAACTCAATATTTTCAGTATCAACTAAAATCTAGATGGCTTGAATCAGATGTTCTCGGCATCCTCTACTTTCATGATCAGCCATAATTTTATTAATCAAAACGATCAAATGTTTTGTCAGTCTTTAAATATAATGTCGATGTTTTCCAATTATCAGTTTACAGTAAATATATCATCAATACAAGATCAGTTTCCTCTAAATCCATGTTGTTCTTCTAATAATAATAATAAGGCTTCTGAAATGACTGTCATTCGATTATTCTCTTTATATATCTTGTAAGCACTGTTTAGGAGGATAATTTCCACAACTTCTATTTCCTTCTTAAAAATTAAAACTATTTTGGCAGTTAACCATGTTTCTAGAATTTTTCATTTTTGCCAAAAGAGATTACAGAAATTTAGGAGGTTGTAATATGTTCCAAATTTAAAATGTTATAAATTTATATTATTTTTTTTTAAATGCAGCTTTTAATTCTTTCATATAAAAGATGTAAGTATCATCCCTAACTTCTCCAATGCAAAACTTCAGTTTGAGCGTTTTCGTTGTATCATAAAGATTTATTATATTAGGTTCTACTGATCTTAATTAATTACAATTAAATTTTGATGTTTGCATTGTGTTTTCTTGTAGACTGTATGTTTTTGAGAAATAGAATATATTTATCTTTTAAATCATTGAATGTCGGAAAAGCTCCTAACACTCTTTTATTTTCATTTTAGCACATTTCACCAAATGTATCCATAACAATGGGAAGATTATCTACTTTTGTATTTAGATCTCCAGCTATAATCCCTTAATCATTTTTATTCCAAGTGTTCAATCTCTTAGATCATTGTAGACTTTTTTTCAGCTTTTTCATTTCTTTCTTCTTCAGGTGCATAAACGCCAAACATTGTTTGTTAAGTAGTACAGAAACATTACAAGCTGCTCGCTTTGACTAAGAGACTCCGCAGAAGATCATCACAAAACATTCCATACCTTTTGTTCCTTTCAATTTTCTTTTTGTTTTTGCAATTATAGTTACATCGATAATTTTATTTATTGCTGAAGCAATACTGTTTTTTTGTAGTTCAATGCAATTTATCCATTCTTCCAAAATATTCTTTTTTGCCTGGTCGTGATCTGTTATTTCCGTCCAAAGAAATTTTCCTAAAAGCTTATTAATTTATCAAAGTGTAAACATTTAAAAAACACACACTTAAAAAAAGGTTAAGCATATAACTAATAAGTTCTAGTATCGAGATCTTTCTTTTTAATCTGTTTTTTTTTTTTTTTAATGTTTAACGAAAATTGTATTAAAGTTGCAAAGAAATAAAATGTTTTTCTAATTTCAGGTAAACTGTGTGAAGACCCAGGTGAAATGGACAATGGGGAAAGGATTATACGCAGCAAAATCGAAGGTTATTTTCCTCCAGGTTCCTCCATCGAGTACCGCTGTAATCCCCTTTATTACCTTTTAGGATCAACCGTGATTACATGCAATAAAGATGGGAACTGGAGTTCAAAGATACCGGGCTGCTTGAAATGTAAGATTTAAAATTTGTTTTCTTAACTTTTTTGAAATTTTAAATACTGAAGAATAACTTTAATTGGATCTAAGCTTTTTGTAATTTTTAAAATTTAAAAATAGTTATAAGCATTCATATTAACAAATCCAGTCTTTTTTTCCTAGGTATTGTTTTTTATGCATATTGTTAATTCTTACGAAGTTTTATTTCAAGAATAAACTGAATAAATAATTATTTTCTTACTATAAATATTAATTTTTATATTTCCAAAAGGAGGTGGAACTATCAATCCCCCCTTCTCTTAATGTATTCGGACATCACTCTCTTCAGCCCCCTTCTGTTTTTAAACCGAAACATCATGTAAATACCTTACTCATCAAAGAAACGTTAAGCGTTTCGAAAGTGCTCGAATTTCAATTGTAAATATACCTTATTTTGTATTCTATGTGTTTGTGGCCTAATTACCGTATTTACTCGCATAATTTCCCCTTTTTTTCATCAATATTTTGACAAAAAAAAGGGGGGTGGGGAAATTACGCGATGTTTTTCAATTTGAGGAAAAAAAATATGGTGAAAGTGTAAGGAAAACCATGTTAAATATTGATTTTTAAAGCAAGAAATGTAATTAACAACAATTTTATTAACACGCAACAAATATCTTTAAAATATAAGAAATCACATCTCAACATTTGTTTTTTCTTCAAAGTACAGTTAAGCAATAGGCATGCACGGAAGTGTGTGTGCGACTGTGACGTAATTTCGTAACTCACGCAGCGCAGCCCGCCATCTTTATAGCCGCTCACTGCATGACGTCAGCATCAGCTGCCTGCTAATAGAGAACTTAACTTCATTCGCGAACTTCACGTTTTCACAAAACACTCGAAATTGTTGTACTGATTCAGAAGGAGTCTGCTCTTGTACTGACCGGGCTGGGAGTGGAATCTTCCCCTAAAGTAGCGTGGGATAGAGAAATGCGATAGTAACGGTATATTGTCGCGTCGTCGTGAGTTGACCGCCAGTCAAGGTTATGTTGGAAACGCGTTGAAGTAGAGGTGGGGAAATTATGCGATAAAAATAAAAATTGAATTTTGTAATCCACAAAAACTGGGGTGGGGAAAATACGCGATGGGGGAAATTATGCGCGTAAATACGGTATGTTTTATATTATAAGATATACACGTTAAAGTTTCTTCTTCTATTAACTTTCTAAAAAGTTAAATTAAATAGCAGATTATTTCACATATTCACTTCACATTTGTCAAGCTTCAGCTCTAAGATATTTACATAGGTCATACTTCAAATAAACTTGGAAGTACGAAGAAAACTGCAAATAGTTACCTGATAAACTGAACAAATTATAATAAGCACTTTCTTCTTTCTTGCTCTTATACCTGTGTAAGTATTAAATTATGTTGACTGCAAAGTTTTATAATATGCTATATCTTGAAATTCTTCGAGAACTGGTGTATCAAATTATATTTTAAATGCTTTAAAAAAAACTTTTTAAAGAATTTAAAAAAAAATGATTTTTTATTACCTATAATGCATCTGTAGAAGTAGTTGTATTCAGAATAATAAGCTGCCTATTATTTATATTGCATATTGTTTATAGCGTCCGTTTATATATGAAAAGAATTTCTTGAGTTTTCACTTTTGTCTCATTTAATAGATTTTGGATCAAATGCCTATAAACATGAAAATACAAAGCTGCGCATTTTGGTGTTTTTTCTTATTTATTGTTACTGAAATATCTATCATATGACATCATTAAAAGTTTAAATTTAATCTTTTAGTTACAACTTGCCAACAGCCAGAAGATACCCCTAATCTGAATGTAGAAATTCTACCTCCCCATCTCCTACCTAAGTCTGTTCCATTCAGAAGAGTGAGGTAAGTTTGTAAATGAGGAAAGATTTAAAAAAAAAATCTACAATTGGTCTGTCTTGTCACATTAATTTTAATTAATTAATATTTACTGCTTAAAAAGAAAGAACAAAGTTGGTAAAACACCTCAGATCTTCGAATATTCATTAATCACTTTTTTGCAATAATGATTTCTTGTGAAGTATCGTAAAACATTAATTTTTTTTCAAAGCCTATCTATTTCCTTTAAAACTGTAGAAGTAATTGTATTTTGAATGATAAATTCATTTTTTATAGCTGCCTTAAACAATTGTTAATAGCTAAGAAGCGAAAATATTATGTAAAGAGTTCTAATTTATTGGCCTTATATATTTAAGTTCGAAGAAAGGCCGATCAAGTCGATTGTAGGGTTTTTCTATTCTAAATAAGTTACTAAATTTTTGATATCCAAATTAAAAATTAGTTTTTGAGGAAAGATTTTCTTTCTTACAGCTGCGAAAATTTCATGACACTATCCCTAAATTCCATTGCAGTTATTTGAACCACTGTGTTACAAGCTTTCAAATCAAAAACACTATTACTTGCTTTTGGTTAGAATGCTGATATAGGCTTAACGATGAAATAACTAAATAACAATATATCTATATCCCATGCAACAAAGATATATAAATTTAGTTGACTCCTACTATGAACTATCTACTAAATACACTCATTTATTTACTAGAGCTTAGCATACGGCATTTGAAACATCAACGAAGTTTTATTTATTTCACTTTTTCTTTTTCTTTTATTTCAGTGGAAATGGTTCAGTGATAAGATCTAGAGGTTTTGGCAGACGTCGTCGATTTAATATTACAAGTGTAAAAATTGATCCTCTTCCATCTTCTGTCAGTTCCTATGTTTCCAGTTCTCGTCAGAAGCGAGAAGTGTCTCCACTTCCTTTAGGTCATCATCACGTGGGATCTCAAGCAAAATTCTCTTGTGAAAATCGTTATTACAAACTTATGGGATCGCAGATTAGAACGTGTCAGATTGATGGAAAATGGAGTGGAACACCACCAATATGTATTCCAAGTAAGGTTTTTGACAAATACTCTTCCAAATTATGCAGATTTTTAGTAAGGTCAGAAGAAATAATATGGAACTGAAATAGGAGTTTCATCACTTCAAATAAACCATTTGCAGTTTTTTCTTGGCTAATAGTCTTCAGTTCATTAGAGCTGAAGAGTGCTATAAAGCAATATTCTAATCATTTAAAGACAACTTAAAAAAAAAAGACAACTTTTTGCAGTGTCTTTACAATGAATGAACATGCCTATTTCTTTGAAACATAAGATATCTAAATTAAAGTAAAAATCGCAAAAGATCCATTAGTAATTTACACTCATATAATTAACACTGGTTTATTTTTTTCTCAATAACTTAAGTTAAATTATTCCATTCAACATTGAACGATAAAAGTTTTTTAAAGTATTTTCCATTTCCTTTCCCATTTGTCTTTAGTAAATATCCTCACTGTTTGTTTATTTTCATTTTTTTAATCAGTATTTGAAACTTCTTTATTTCGTAGCTTGTGGTCTTAATAATGCTCCCGTGGTTCCTTCCATTATCAACGGTACTCCCAGTGTAATGGGCCATTGGCCCTGGCAAGTAGCTATCGCATCTTTAATGAATCCGGATGAACCTGATCCCTTCTGGCTCATCACTTGTGGAGGATCTATTATTAATGAGCGATGGGTTTTAACAGCTGCACATTGTGTTACGTACGAAAAAAGCAACGAAGTCATTTCGAATGAAGAGATTACGCTTTACTTTGGAAAATATTATAGAAATGATTCTCTGGATGATAACATGGTACAGAAACAGAACGTGAGTAATATTTCTTTTTTGAATTATATACTGAAAGAATACATTAAAAAAACTATAATCTATAATTCTTTACCCCGATTTTCTTTTTTATTTGCTGTTTTTTTATTCATTGAAAATCCTAATGATTAGCTAAATCTTTTACCTGAAGTAATATCTAGTCCTTGCAAATTGGGTGTGCTCCCGTAGATCTGATTTCTAATTTCTGGAAAGTTAAAGGAAATTTTCCTTCTCTCCGTGTCTACAGGAAGGATGGGGAGATTTATCAAGTCTTTCTCTCGATTTTTATCCTCCTTCGAAAGTTATCTACAAACTTGTAGAAAAGGATTACAGTTACAAAACTAAATCTATCTAAACGAACTTAAATATAATACCTTATTATTAAAAAAATGGAAATGTCTAAATCTGCCTGAATCGTTAGGGTTTAAATTTCACTTTTAGATCTGCTGGACTAATGAAGAGATCTTCTGCTAAATAAAATGGACATAAGCTGGCTTTTACAGAAAGGTTTATTTTTTCCCCCAAACTTCAGTTTTCGATATTAGTTTTCGATATGTGCTAATAGCAAGGAACTTATCAAGAAGCTGATCTACATATATAAAAAGAAAAGTCCTGAATCACTCACTCAGTCATTCACTGACTCATCAACGCCCAGCCCAAATCCTTGGACCTAGAAAGCTGAAATGTTGCACAGAGGTTCCCTTTATAATGTAGACAAGGAATAAGGCCGGAGTTTTCAAACTTCCCACCGGATAGGGAATAAAGAGGACTTATATTTTCGATTTAACGTTGCCTTATCGATATTTGTGTGTGTGGCGCCAACCTGCTATACGTCTGAGTTATCCGGAAAAGGCCTGGGAACGGGCTGGTAACTCGATCTCGATATTAATTTTTGCTAAATAAATAAAGTTTTTTTTATTCTATTATGCAAGGGTTCCGGAGCAAAGCGACGATACCGGGCTAATTTCTTATAAAGAGTAAAATTTACAAAGCTTCCTTTTACCTTCACACGCCACTTAACGATTTTTTGTGAAATAAGATAATGTTGAGCAGCATTTCTCTGGGATTTTGTACACCATAGACATTGGTAATCAAAGCCTCTTGAAAGGGAAGATTGGCAGCAGGAAAATTTGGCCCAGGCCTAATATTCTTGACGTTAAATCTTAATTTGTTTATAGATACAGATGCAGCAATACACTGACATGTTTGAAAGAATACAGCGTCATTATATTGCTTCACACAGGCACATCTGCTGATAAATCATTAGATAATTTATTCTTGGCAAATGCCACACCTGAGGTCAAATAGTGACAGAAAATTCTTGAGCTGATCCTGGACATTATTTTTTTTTTTCTTTCCGAGAGGGGACTGAATGTTTTTGGTTTTAGTGACAGCAAAAGAAAGTTTCCAGACATAATTGAATTGATCAGTAAATATCACTTGTCTTTAAATATGTTTAAAAGGTTCGAGAGTCACAAAAGAATTAAAATCTCATGCAAGTGTATTATCTCTCCACACACACAAACAGAATGAATTCATTAACATTTGTAGATCATTTGTAAAAAAAAAATCTATTGTTATTGAGATCGAAAATACCAAATATTTTTCAATAATTATTGATGTTATGCAAGGTAGTTCTAACAGTTATCATCATTCTGTATGTAAAGATTTTTCATTAACAGTTCAGAATTTTAAATGAAAGATATTTCTGTCTTTTGATAATGTCATTCCCGAGGGTTAAGCACTTACCATGATGCATCACACTTATTTTATGATTGTAGTAAGTAATGCTATGCTTTATATTGAAAGA
Source organism: Thereuonema tuberculata (assembly GCA_023159025.1). Classification (NCBI taxonomy): domain Eukaryota; kingdom Metazoa; phylum Arthropoda; class Chilopoda; order Scutigeromorpha; family Scutigeridae; genus Thereuonema; species Thereuonema tuberculata. The sequence goes on along the minus strand of JAFIDM010003189.1, from coordinate 37,571,916 downwards.
AGTAACATTGAAAGCCTCATTGCTGACATCATCAGCTATTTGAACAATGGGATGCAATCTGGAAAAGGCTAAATTAGTAGTGCAGAGTAAGAACATTAGTACATCATCCCAATTGCGGCCGGAAATTCTACAATGATCTGTTTGATGTGATCACTTTTCTCAAGCAAATATATTACGTCAACTTTAAACGAAATTGTAAGCCAAATAATTACTTCAAGAAATACTTTAACTTTGGACTTTAACTTTGGCTTGTTTTTCTATACAAAAATCAGAAACCGAACTACAAATAGCATTGCCACTGCATTCTAACAACTTTGAGTTCCTTTGTAACTCACTTGATTTCACTTCTACGCATTTCATTTTACTCCATAGTATTTACACATATGTTACATTATAATTTTTTCCTCATTTCTGATTTTTTTTAATTAACACGTATATTATATTAAAAAAAGCAATCTTAGAGATATAATTTAAAATGTTAAAAATACAAATTTAATTGATGTAATATTATTTTCTCAAATAGGCATCTGCTATTTATATCCATCCTGATTATCAACCTGAATCACTTGATGCAGATATTGCTCTGATAAAACTGCAGAAACCCATTGTGTTCACGAGTCGAGTTCTAGCAGTTTGTCTTCCTGAATATCACTCAGATCGAAGTGATGAAAGACTTAAGGAAGGAAATAAAGGAATGGTAAGATACTTAGTTTAGCTTTGAATCTTTAATTTCGTATCTGAAAGACCTTCTAACACTCAATTCAACATTTTTTTCCCTTTATCATGAAGTTTTTATTTTCCGAAATTATTTAGTAGGTTTGCCTTTTTGTCAGTTATACTAATACACTTTCGTTCAAATCGAATTCAACTTTGTCGACTTAGGAAGGATTTGAATTGTTTGAAGACATTGCTGGGAAATGTGTGCAGTGTGTGAATTATCCTGTTGGAAAATTGATCCTGGCCAGCATACGAAGATCAACGAAATGTATTACAGAATCTTCTGCATGTATCGCTGTGCACTCAGTTGCTTGAGTCACTGTAAGAAGGGATCTGTTCTTCACACCATTACATCAATTGTAACAATTGATATTTGTTGACAATATTCCAAGGATTTGAGCTCTGCCCAGTCTTAATCGAAACATAGATGCAATGGTCTACTGTTGCAAGACAGAGGATGTACAACATACCAGCACACCATTCGAGAGTAGATCATATCTCACGGGCACGGCACCATTCTAGATAGAGCCTCCAATGTTGGGTTGTTAAAAGCAATGCTCGTAAGGGGTAACGGGAAGGAAGTCCAGAGCTTCCAATTCGTCTAGCAATGGTCCGGATAGATACTGATTGCTGAATAGAAGATTCCACATCTCTCTCGATGGTGAAAAGTGAAGCTGTCGGAGTATTTAGGTCTTCTTTCACAATCAACTGATTATCTCTAGCAGTTCGCTCGATAGAGCTTTGGAGTCGTGAAACCTTGAGGGTGAAAAGTGATTTTTCTTGAAAAGTAAATTTTAATCATTTGCTTATCTAATGGGAAGATAAGTTTCACTCAAGTATGGAAAGTTTAGTTTCATTCAAATTGAATGCGATTTATTTTTTGTCACAGAGTGTATGTCTAACTAAAATTTAATGTATGTACTGTACTTGAATATATGCATTGAAAACTTGATATTACAAGGTTTACTTAATAACATATAATAATAAAACAATAGAATTTAAATTCCTTAATTTTTGTTATACAGTACTTTCACTACTTTTCTTATTTTACTGCTTCTTACAGTAAAAAATACAGTAAAAATTACAGTGTAACATTGTATGATTTTTTTCACTGCTTATTTTAGAATCCTAAAACTAGTTCATATAGGAAACGAAGGTTGTAGGCTGCTTTACTTTATATTGCACATTCGTACTGTTACTTATTCGTATTAAAAGTTCCGCAAACAAGCTTAATAGTCCATTAAGAACATAACTGGAGCCGTACACCTGACTACTTTAAAAAAATTTATATATACACATTAAAAATACACAAACACGACCGTTTCGCAGGCGAGAGCCAGACTTTTCAAGTGGGGTTACGACATTAAGAAATAAAAATAAACTTTAAAAAAAAACTATTAGAAATTATTATACAGTGAATCAATGGTGCATTGATTACATCCGCCTCTTATAATCTTCTTCCTTCTTCTTCCTTTCTTGAGCAGGCCATAACTTGCCATGGTGGGAACCGACAATGAGATATTGTATACGTCAGGGAACGTTAATATATGGTATATCTCCATGCACTTTCTGATAAAGTCAATCTTGGATCTAGCCAGGATACGTATATTAGAAAAATCTACGCTGTGGGAAAGGTGCTCACATTTTAATTGTTGTTAAAATGATGATTAATTGTGTTTATGTATGTGTTTATGTTACGGTCGTGTTTGTGTATTTTTAATGTGTATATATAATTTTTTTTTAAAGTAGTCAGGTGTATGGCTCCAGTTATATTCTTAATGATATCCAATACACGTAAAGCATTAGTATTACTAAGCTTAATAGCCCATCTTTATATATTTTATTTCTTTATTTTTCACTTTCACAGTTAACTGGTTATAATAATAATTTTGTATTTTACGTAGGCTTGTATCTCATTGGAATTGAACTAACTTCATCGTTTTAAATCTCAAAGTTATAGTTCTGCAATTTTTAACAAGACGACTTTTGTTTTGTTTTACCTCCATATTTTATTTATCTTCTATAGGTAACTGGTTGGGGACAAACAGAGACAGGTGGTTTATCTTCTGTCTTACGTCAAGCAGAAATACCTGTAGTAAACAATCGCAGATGTGAACAGGAATATCGAAATCAAAATATTCATCTGGTATTGAGTTGGAATTCATTTTGTGCTGGTTATGATGAAGGTAAAAAAACAACAACATTAATTTTCTTAAATAAATTAAAAGAAATCAATACTGTTGAGTCAATAAATATATTGAATGGTGGGAGTCGAAATCAAAGAAAACTCGACAAGAAAATCCACAACCCTGTTAAAAATTTAGTAATAAAACACTATTTTAATCCTGATGACAGAACTTAAATTTAGTTCCTTACTTTAATCCAACAATAAGACATTTAAATAAAGCTGCAATACAGTACTAATTAAAAATATATAGCAATTTACACCTTCTTTATTTTCTTTTTGATATTTTTATCTATATATTCCTCCAAATTTTAGAATTGTTTTGTATTCAAAATATAAAATACAAAATACTGTGGTCACCCTATTCGATGACTACTGTTTCTTTTATAGATATCTCTAATAGTAATACAACTTCTATCAAATTTTCTTGAATGTGAAAACATAGCGATTAAACAAGAATTAGGGAATGTTATTGTAAATTATTTTATTTTAAAGAAGAAAAAAAAAGACAAATTTAATTAGCATTAAAGATATTATGATAAGAAAGCAAAACACTGAAATTAAATGTTCACTGAGCTATTTTTGCATAGTTGGAAATCCAAGTCGGACCGTCTCGAGATTCCTATCTCTCTCTTCGGTTTGGTTCGCCTAGTACTCAATAGGTCAGTGGAACCAAAAGAAACATAAACAAAGGACAAATACACAAAAGAATGATTCTTAAGTTAAAAAAAACTCAAAATATAAATTAATAATAAAAAGTGTAATCAATTAATCCCCGCTAGTTCAACGCTTAGCATATGAGAGATTAATTTCTAAAGAAACATACACATAATAGACAAATTTAACGTGTGTTAAAGACAATATGATAAGAAAGGAAGGCATAAAAATACTAAAAATAGCTCAATGAACCTTTGTGTGCGTGTTTTTCCTTTCTTATGTTGTCTTTAACGCACGTTAAATGTGTCTATTGTGTATGTTTCTTTACAAATTAATCCCTCATATGCTAAGCGTTGAACTAGCGTGGATTAATTAATTACCCTTTTTATTATTAATTTTCTAATTTGAGTTTTTTTTTTTAACTTAAGGATCATTCTTTTGTGTATTTGTGTATTTCTTTTGTTTGTTTCTTTTGGTTCCACTGACCTATTGAGTACGGGGCGAATCGAACCGTGGAGAGATAGGAATCTCGAAAAAGTCTTGGGTTCCCGGTTCAAAATATCCAAAAGTAATTCAGTGAACCTTTAATTCGTAGGCGTTTTTATACTTTCCTTAGTTATCAAAGAAAACAAAAACAAAAAAATACTTTGATCATGTCACTTTTTCAATAATAATTTGATGAAAAAAATCACTGTCTCCATTTATGATTATTGCATTTTAGATTTCCTATATATTTTTTCTTTCTTATATTTCAGGTGTACAAGATTCGTGTACAGGTGATTCAGGAGGTCCCTTTGTCTTCGCATTTGACGAAAGAAGAGACAGATGGGTCCAAGAAGGAATCGTCAGTTGGGGAGCAGAAAAAGGATGTGGAAAAGCTAAACACTACAGTGGGTTCACAAGAGTTCAACGATTCCTTCCTTGGATACAACAGTTTATTTAAGACATAAGCCATCAATAATTATAATAATAAGGCTGTGCAATCTTAAAAAAAAAATACTTCAGCTTTTAGAAGTAATCGAATGTTTGAGTTCTTTTGTCGATTCTAGTCCATTGTGTTTCAATGAATTTAAGAAAAATTGAGGTGACGAAATCTTTAGAAAAAAGTGAAAAGGATAATTAATGCTTATTATTAGTATTTAAGTTCAAAGTTTTTTATAATAATTTGTCATTTGATGAAACCATAACAAAAGCTGACTTTCAAGAAATCATTCTTAAAACTGTTTGTACGAGTATTCATTTCTTACTTGTTTTCACGAAATCACTTTTATTGTAAAAAAAAAAAAAATATTAAAAAAATCCAATCTTTAATTTAAAATGTAAATGTTTGCACTTTTTATTACAAATTAAAAATCAAATCTTAAGTGTCAAATTCTCTTCTTTTTTTAGCCTACTTTCCTAGATATCAAGGCTTATCAATTCAGTGTTTTTTTTTTTGTTTTTTTTTTAAGGACGGGGAAATGCATTTACGCATACCAAGGAATTGATAATGTGAGACTCAGTCATAAAAGACTACTACTCACTAAAACCTTACGTCCGACTTCCAAAACACCCTACACGGAACCACCGTCAGGTACTACATCGCATAGGGCAGATTGACTAAAAGTCCAACTCAGATATCATTTCGCAACTGATCAAGTCTGATTTTCTCAGCCATACGAAGTTTCCGTATAACAGTAGCAGCATAGTCAGCCACTGCCGTCCAATTAGCCTGGGAGATAGTCATCAAGCCAACGATGTTCTCTGGAGTCACACGCTGTCGAAGGGATTTCTTCAGCTCATTTCTATCTTCATGGAAGCGTGGGCAGACAAAGAAGACACGCTCCACATCCTCGTCCAAGAACTGGCAAGTCGGACATGACGCACTGTCGACAATTCCGAAGCGCCTCTGGTACGCTAGAAAACAACCATGGCCACTTAATAGCTGAGTCAGGTAGTGATCCACCTCACCATGCTTTCTTTCCATCCATGTTGCAATAAGAGATATAAGATTATGAGTCCATCTTCCACTGGTCGATGAATCCCATCGTCTCTGCCATCTGTCCGTTGTCTTGCTTTTCACGGCCCTCCTGATCTTGGATCGGTGAGCGTCATGACGTTCCCGAATACCACTGCATATCGCGCTTCTCTCACTTGCTAAGAGATCGATAGGCGGCATCCCTGCTATGACGCACACGGCATCATATGAAACTGTTCGAAATGCACAAGCGACCCGTAGAGCGCATTTCCGATGAACCGAAGTCATTTGACATACATATGATTTAGTTTCCATGGCATGGAACCAGATCGGAGCCACGTAGAGCATGGTAGATAGCCACACTGGACAGGAGTCTTCGTCGGCTCTGCCGAGGTCCTCCAATGTTCGGCATGATCCTAGCCAAGGCGTTGATCACTCGTGCAGACTTTTCACTCACGATTCGAAGATGTTCATCGAACCGAAGCCTTGCATCAATCTGAACACCCAGATACCTGAGAGAAGGCTGCGACAGAATGTCATGATCACCCACAGTGAGGGTAACGATCTCCCTCGCTTTCCTGCTGGTCAAAAGAACCGCCTCTGTCTTGTGATCTGCTAGTTGTAATCCAACCGTTGAGAGCCACTGACGGATCCTGGCAACAGCCACATTCGATGTTAGGGTGACAACTTCCAGGTGCTTCTCGATTACAACCAATGCAACATCGTCAGCGAACCCCACTACATTCACTCCCTCGGGCATTGGCAGCCTGAGTACTGCATCATACATGATATTCCAAAGCAAAGGACAAGTACTGATCCCTGTGGAACACCGCCAGTGATGTTGTAGGTCTTCAGTCCGACTTCGGTATTATACATCAGGATATGATCAGTGAAGTAACTCGCAATTATTTTCCTGATGTACGCTGGAGCCATCATTAAACTCAAAGTGTTCAAGATGCAGTTCCAGTTTGCCGAATTGAACGCATTCTTCACATCCAACGTTATTATGGCACAGTACTGTTTTACTCCTCCCTTCCAGCGTTTGCCCTCAATGGCCTCTCGAGCCAAATCAACAACAACCCTTACAGCGTCTATTGTAGATCTTGATTTCCTGAAACCATACTGAACCATGCGCTCCTTCACTGAATGCCTCCAGTCGATTGTAAATAATCCTCTCCAATACCTTACCTGCCGTATCCAACAGGCAAATTGGCCGATAGGACGATGGGTCATTAGGTGGCTTGTTACCTTTAGGCAAAAGTACGAGCCACTGCTGCTTCCACAGATTTGGAAACACACCCTCCAGTAAACAAGCATTGTAGACGTCTAGAAAGATCTCAGGTCTACACCGGATGGCGGTTTTAAGAGCAATATTTGGAACGCTGTCTGGGCCAGGGGCTTTTGAGTCACCAATCTTTCCGCAGGCCTTTATCAACTCGTCTTTTGAGATAGATGGCACATCTTCACATTCATGAGGTGGAACTTCCAAAACTATCCCCGGTTGTTGTGGAAAAAGAGTAGACACAATCCTACCCAGCAAATTAGGGCAGGTCGGAGGTGATAAGGAGCTACTTTTTATTTTAGCCATAACCGTCTCATATGGTCTACCCCATGGGTCGCTATTAACCTCACTACAAAGTTTCTTCCAAGCACTCTGTTTACTGACTTTAATGGCCTTCTTGAGAGAACGGCTGGTTTCTATGTGCTGTTGTTTCAACTCGTCATAGTTTTCTCGTCCATGGGCTCGTTGTGCTAGTCTTCTTGTGCGATGACATTTCTTCCGAAGCTCCGCTACCTCAGCATTCCACCAATACACTGGATGGTGACGATTTCCTCTGCCACGTCTTGTCATCGATGCCTCACAAGCATCAGCGACAAGTCGCATAAGTCGTGACGCCTTGCTATCAGCAGATCCCGAAAGCACCAAGTCCTCCTCCATCATTGCGATGAAGGATTCACGGTCAAAGGACCTAACGTTCCATCCTCTTGGAAGTGTGGATCCCAACCTTCACGCACCAGAAGTGGAGATCTCGAAAATTATGGCTTGATGGTCGCTGTGAGTATAGTGACTATACACTTCCCACGACGTAAGGGGCCTTCCATTAATTACGTGAGGTGTTTTTTCAAAAATTTGGACCCCCCCCTCCCCCTTGGTGAGATTTGGTGAGATTTTGCCGGACCCCCCCCCCCCTCCCCCTTTTGACCTCACGTAATTAATGGACGACCCCTAACACGAGAGGCCAAACAATCACTTATAAATGTCACGTCGATAATGGAACTATTACCATTTCTAATGAACGTTGGTATTGATCCGGTATTGAGGAGAACAACATTCAGCGAGGCGAAGACATCCAAAAGTATCTCACCTCTTCTGTTGCTTACTCGACTTCCCCATTCAATAGCCCACGCATTGAAATCACCTGCGATGACCACAGGCCACCGACCTTGGAGCTCTAATATAAGGCGATCAAGCAACAACTCAAATTCCTCTAATGGTGGAGCGTAGACACTGTAGATGTACATATCTCTCACCTTTGCCCAAGTAAATCCATGCTGTTGTATCTGTGGAATTTCCTGGATGAAATGATTCCCGCAGATCCAAATTGCTACCCGTCCACTACTATCAGAGAGCCATGTGCGTGATCCCTCGATGTTTCTGTATTGATCACAGAGAATCGCAACATCAACCCTCTCCTCACGTACAGTCTGTTGCAGTATATCCTGGGCAACCGTACAATGATTGAGATTAAGCTGAATAAACTTCATCTCCTCGATTTTTCTACACCTTGTATGGCCTGTTTGTAAATCGGACAAACATAGCTGCCAGTACGATGTTTACTGTCTCCCTTGCGATCAATTCAGTGTCTGTGTGTCTGTCTGTCTGTCTGTCTGTCCCCTTGTCCCTAATAATATTTGAACCGCTCGACTGTATATTTTAGATCATGTATGTATGAATGAATATTTTTTTATTATATAAGTTTATTACATTGTTATTGCTATTCTTGTTAGTGTTATTATTCAATAATAAAAAATAGTTTTCAACATCAATTGACAATCTCACTTTGCTTAAGTATCCTTTACAAGGGATGGCATTTTAGCCTTAAACCTCATATTTTAAACTTATGATACAATAACAGTTTTCTTAATTAGGCATAATCCTTTTCTAGATTCTTACAATTGTTTAGAAAATTAAAATGTATTTACAGTTTCAAATTAACATTTATTGGTTATAATGAGTTAATCTACCATTCTTTGTTATCTGTTACTTGCACTTAATTTACTTCATTGCTAAGACATTTTTTCAGTCAAAAATCACATATAACCAATTCTCTTTTACTTTACATCTAGTCTACATAATTTTTTTATCTTCACTTTAAAATTAATATTTATATAATTTCTGTATAGGACCGAATATGAGATTTAGATAAACGGATTTTAAATAATTAAATTGTATATTTAATTATATACTATGAACTCTCAATGCGCTTATGCAAATATCTACAATAATTATGAAATTGGGGTAAGTGAATTTCATTATAGTTTAATTGTTCATTTCTTTCAATGATTCTGTTTATCATTTTTTCTTTACTTTCCAACCAAGAATTTGGTTAAAAGTTGTCATTAAGATCAAATCATTATCCTGTAAATCTGTAAATCACTTCCGTTATCAATTACAAAATTGGCTTTATTGAATTAGTTTAATTAGCTTGATGAAGCAGATATTGGGGTGAGTCTCCTCGCCATATTGCAATACTTTTTCGATTTAACTTCATGCTCTGTTTATCCGATCAATTTCTAAAGAATGAATTTCTAAAGAATTCTTTTTGAATAATATAATCCAGGGTTAACCTGTCTACTCACGATACATTAATCTATAGATTTTGTTCTATCCCTTACCCTTAATCATCACAAGTTCCTTCCCTTAGTTTTAATTCTAAATTCTTTATTAGCAATGCAACAGGAGTTTCCTTAAACTGCTAGTCTGATTTCATCTTTATTTATTACAAAATTCCTCTTTTTATTCCCTACAAAAGTAGAGGAGAAGGTCTAAATATAGGCTATAGTCTAAATATGGGTTAGTTGAAGTATTCGTGTATGGGAGATACTGCAGCGCAGTAGAAATAGTGAAAATGTGTCTTGAGTAGTCAAAGAGAAATGAGTGGAACAGTTGGTCGCCTATAGTCATGTTATTCGCAGGTACTGTGGTGATAAGTGTTAAGCAACTTATTTCATGACATTGAAACGTTTCTGAGGTGCGTTTTGTTATTTTCTTAATCAAATTCTATGGAATCAAAAGCTGATTTGTAATGCATGATATTACTTACATTCTAAACTTGTTCTAGCATAGTTTATTTATTGCATAGAACCACGTAATAATGTCGGGAACCGATCTTAATGTTTCTTACCAAATGGTCTAAATTCAGGCTACCTAAGAAGGTCCAAATGTGGGCTAGTACATACGGATATGGATATGATATAGATCCAAACCATTATTGTGCTTATCGCCCCTTACAACATTCTCTACTTTTCCGTTTACTGTTAGGAGAGCTTGGAATGTTATCCTTCTTCCCAAAAATTTATTTGTCTTTTTCTAAAATTCTTTCTAACAGCGAGAGAGGAGTATCTTTTTTTTTTCATTTACCGTTCCATTTGGCTAAGAATAAAATCTTCAATTTGACTTCGAAATAAAATATTCAATTACTGTTCTTAATTATTGGAATTTTTTCCTTGTTTCTTCTATTTTGTATTAAATGTTTTTCTATTAATCTATTTACTTTTTTTTAATATAAGGAATAAAAATATATCTAACTGCAACCCTTACACTTATAAAGATGGGGAAAAAATACGTATTTCGGTCTTCGATCATAAATAAAATATGGACGGATTGCTATGGCTTCGTGTGCAATGTGGAACCAGTTTTTTTTTGTTTTTTTAATATTTATTTTAATCTTTATGAATTCTGGCATTTCTTACTTTTATTTCGCCCTCAGATTTGTTGACCATTTGTTAGTGGCTAACAATGACTGTAATTCATATTTTCTTTCTTTTGTCTCACAGTAAATCATTGTCATTGTTAGCCTGCTGTCGAATCATATTTTTTATTTTTGCAAGAGATTCTTGATGTAAATCAATACCAACAGTTTATCAAGGGATTTATTTAAAAACAACAACATAACGAACACTTTATATAGCAGCAACATAATGAACACTATTTAATTTTATGTGTTTATTTGCTTCTATTCCCCAAATAATAACGAAATCATCATATGTACTATATTTTTATCCGCAGTTTATTTCTTTCTTCCATTTTTGTTTTTTCATTTTTAATTATTTGGGATTGAGTAAAATCTTAGCCTCATTTTTTAATTTTGTAGTTTGGAGACAGAATAATGCTCCTAAAGTCCCCTCTTACGGTACTTCTATTCTACTGGAACAGTGGCCTTGGCAAATAGTTATTGCATCTGAACTTTTATCGTAGGGATCCTTTTTGGTTCATCAATTTGGTTAATCAAAACGTAGCTCCTACTTCAATTAAATAAGTAAACATGAAAACAAAACATGAAAAACGCCATAAGACGTGAATGTGGGCTTCTGCATGATGAATTGCTTCGACATGTTAGAGTACAGTATTCATCGAATGCAAATTGTCTCTCAGGATGGAGGACACATTGGACATTTTCTGTGACCAACAGTTCTGTTCCACAGTTCCGAATTCGAGCGAGCAACGAAAACAAGATGATACTGCATAGCCGACAGCAGTGCCACATGCATCCTAGTGGTGACAATGTGAACTAGAAACTTTTTTCTCATGACTGCACTCGCTATGACCCAGAAAGACTACAATCCAAAGTTTGAGATAGATGTGCCTAATATTTATCAACTTATGGCGCTTCAAACATTTCACGTTTTTCTGGAACACCTGGTATTAGCCATTTTAAATTTCATATATCTTTAACCACTTCATAAGAGCAACGAGTATTGCTGAAATTAATTGTGGAATTTATTGTATTAAATAAATAACAAACATTGATAAACTACTTTTACAAATTATATTTAATCAACTATTTTTCATATTCTTTAAACAAGAAAACTTCTTCAGGCTATGGATATTGTATTAAATGTTTTTCATTTTAGTATTTGGTCGGTGCATAATTATCAGGCGTTTTGTAATAAAACCCGCCTACAAAAACGCCTGATAATTATGCACCGACCCAATAATTTCCATTACGGTGTGTGTGTAACTTTCTTCTTAACAGAAAATTAAGAAGTATTTATTTCGCAGTATCTGAAAATTTTCTGTGGAAACTTGATTACATTTTACATTTCAAAAGCGTAATATGTAAGACCTTTAATACCTTAATACTTTCAGTTAATTTCGAACTTTCGGTCAACATTCAGAATAACAAATCGAGATCATAAGAGAGCAATCGCTTAATTAAGAAAAGGACGGTTATCCTCATCAACATCATGCAATAATAACGTTAGTTAATTGCTAATGCATTAATTAAGAAAACACTTTCACTACAGAAAGATCATCTTCAAATTTATTCTGGATACAACGAGTCATCCACCAAACAAAAGCAAAACAAGTAAATAAAAAGCATATACTTTTATTACTATATTCTTTAATCTCCAACAATATTTCGTTGCCTTTAGCAGGAAATTTCTTCAGGTTGAATATTGAGGACAAGAAGATACTTTTCTTCTTTCTCTACACAATTCGTTAATTGTATATTTCAAAATTAAATCCTCTAAAAATCAATAATTTCTGTAGAGGTAGAAGAACAGTATTTTCCATGTCCTCAATATTCAACCTAAAGAAGTTCCCTGCTAAAAGAAATAATTGGAAATATTGTTGGAGATTTAAAAAGATAGAAGTAAAAGATTGTGTTTTTTAACATGCTTTGAATATAAAGATTTAGGAAACAAAACAAGTACTTTAACTGCAAAGCAATCTGCTACATTTATTTCAGCAATGTGTTAGACTTTTCTATCATCATTACTATTATTATAAAACTATTTTCATTTTATTCATTATTCATGTATCTCCGCTTTATTTACAAACTTTCATTTATCAAAACATCATTATATTTACGTAAAATTTTCTTCTTTTCATTTGAAAGTCTACATTTAATACTCTCTGCTGGCTTGTGTTTAATTCTGGACAATCTGCAATTGTTGTTAATAAGCATTGGGCTTTATCATACTGTATTTTCATTTTATGTCTACACAACTTACTAAGCTGTGAATCTTCTTCAGCTCTCACCTACGTTGCAACTGATCATTGTTTACATTCCGAGCCTAGGGCCAGACAGCAGGTCATCCTAGGGTCATCCATATGGCTTTGTTTATCTTCGAAGTTCCAGCTTTATCCACCAGAGACCTCTGCCTTCCAGGTCAACTTATGCAAATTCTGTTCATCTACGGGAATCCTTTCACAGACACTGTGGAGTTATTGCTCTAAATGGGTATATAAACTCTTTCATTGTAACAAATATTCACTTTGAGATGACTTGAAAATGATTACTTCACTTGAAGTGGAAACCATGGTCGTCTCATTTTTTTAAATACTTTTTAACTTTTAATTAATCATTTTAAAAAAAGGCTTAATCAGGTGTTCAGGCTTCATTTTTGAACTTACTAAGGGTTTGGTGCAAAAACCAATTAAGTCTCATTTTCAGAAATTTGAGAAAAATTGGTTTCAATTTTCTCTATTGTAAATGTGATTGAGAACTTAAAAGAATGTATTCATCTCTGTATATTTTTTTATTCACTGAATGAGACTTTGAAACATCTGTTTCAATTTTTTTTCCTTCATGAGCCTCAGCTATGTTTAGAAAGCTCAGATAAAGATATTAGGCAAAAATTTTAAAAGTGGCTGCAAATAATTGTTAATCTATGTCGTGTTTTTTCCTTAAATATTTTTAAATGTAATAGATATATTTTTTATAAATATTTTTATTTGAAAAGGTCTTCGAAATATTTGATATGGCTTTTTCATATTTACATGCGACCTTAAAAATGCTTCTTAATTTCGCTGAATAAATATTCGAGATTGTACTAATATCCACTGGGTCAAAGTTGAACTTCTTATCAAGGTCAGCTAAATGTTTTCAGAAATTTTATTGAGTTCGTTTATTACAGGGACTTTGATTGGTCCATTTGAAAGGAAGGACTTCCCCTATGTCAGAAGAGCTTCTAAGAATTCCGTCAAAAATCAACCAATGGTAAGTTAGGGTTAAAGTACTGGAAATTCCGTCAAAGTAATAAACACAATAAAACATAACATGAAAATGATACATCTACTACACATCAGCTGATCGTACGATGATGCAGTGGTATAAGAAACAACTGTTACTTAAAGGTAGACAAAATTATTTATTTTAAAATCCTTATTTCGTTATGAATCCGTGAAGGTTACAGTCAACTGAATTATAAAATATGAATTTTATTTCATGTATTAAAATGCTATAATTTAATATTTAAGTAATAATTTCCATTTAAAAAACAGTTAATATTTTCATTTATTAGCTGTTATTTTATTAAAAGAAATACATAAATTAATAATTTATTTTCTTTAATTATTACTTTTATATATTTCAAATAATGTTAACCTTTACAATAATCTCTAAATAGAATTTTTTCTAGCTTAAATTTAGTAATATCTATCAGTTTCGACTTTGTTACGAATACAACTGTTACTACAAATTTCACTAGATATTTCATTTCTATTAATAAGCAGTGCTTGTAAAAAGTACTTAGCATCGCTTTTGAAATCCTAAATTTTAAACAAGGTAGGGATAGCGATAAGTAAACCAATCACAGTGCTTCGCAACGGCTTCTGAGCCATCTTTACTTGAGAATAGACTGCACCGGGGTGGTCTAGAAAATGCGCGCGCGAGTCTCTTTGCGACCCCATGCTATCTTACCCACCCCTATTTATATGGAATAATCGTCATTCTTAACTCAAACCTTGTTAATACTTGTTAAAAAAAACTTAAGTTGAGAAACTGAAAAGATTTAAAATGGGGAGAAAAAAATTGAAGAATAAGATTTGCTCATGAAGGGATCGAACCCACGACCTTCGCGTTAGCACGACGCTCTAACCAGCTGAACTAACAGGCCATCTACTACATTCAAGAATCCTGAAACAGTCGCTTCCTAAATATCTATAATACTTTAAATTACGTGATACTAATTTTAGGGAAAATAAAGTAGTTATCAAAATCACAATTCTAAAGGATTACATAACCAATATCTCCTAATGTCGTAACTTGAGAAACTGTGAAAAGATTTAAAATGGGGAGAAAAAAATTGAAGAATAAGAATGGCCCAGGACCATTCGAACTCACGACCCTCTAATAACTTCTAAAGAAGCCGTTGTGAAGCATTGTGGGACAAGTGTCCACAGACAGACAGAAAAACCGGGAATATAAGGCGTCTTTCAGAAGCCTAAAATTAGTCGCCTTAGCTCCTAAGGCGATTGGCAACGTTTTAAAGTAAATTCTGCTCTTCCACGGACCTCTAATATAAATCTAATCATGGCTCTGATGATATCAGCAGCAATTGGAGTAAAAGAATGTTAGCTTGCATTATTTTATTGGGGAAATCCCTATATTTATATACTGCCTCTCGTTTCAATAGAAATAAGTCCTGCTTTGAAACTTTATCACGTAACTTTTTGCTTCCTTTTAACTGAGGGCTTATTCTTCCTATTGTCAATTAAAATTTAAAAATAAATTAGCTTTGTAAAAAAAAAATTAACAACAATGGGTGAGACCAAATTTTTCTCCAAGTGGAATCTTGAAACAGCTGTTTCACGCTCTTTTGCGATCACCAGGCCGGAGCAGTCACCAATAAACAACAAGGTCTTATTACTGAGGTAATAGGAATAATTGCCGGAATCACAGTCAAAAGCAAAAATAAACAATAAAAAACTCAAGAAATAAAAGTGAGAAAATTCATGAGCCAGCAGTCTGCCGGCCACAATGTTTTTTTGTTTTTTTATCCGCATTGAATTATTAATAAATATGCGTAGATTGAATTTTTTTAGGCATTATGGAAAAAAAAATCATTGAGGCCGGCAGACTACTTGCACATGAATTTTCTCGCTATTATTTCTTGAGTGAGTATTTTATTGTTATTTTTGCTTTTGAGGCATGACTGCGATTCTGACAATTAAAAACAAATCACAAGTGGTAATAAATTATTGTTAATGTACTTATTCGCAAATGAGTGTGAAGGTTTGGAAAAGTGTAGTTAATTGATTAAAGCTTAAAATGGTCAGTTTGACTGGAGCTCTACAAGGAAATGTAAAAAGAAGGATTGTTCTAGAAGCCAGAGGATAGCATCCCGCAGGCAAATGCTTTTTTGCTTTGATAGTTCCTTTTCCTTTACAACATTACATTGAGTTTCCCTTTATAAAGGATTTCCTGAGATTAGAAAGCAATTTCTAATAACTCCAGGTGTTCTGGTAGCGAACTTAAATCTACGAAGGGCGCTTGGAATTTATTATAGAAGGGAAATTCAAATAACTCCAAACTCCAATAACTCCAATAATAACTCCAAACAAACCAATACACCAATGAAACATGCATTGGTTTAAATCTTGTTCATTCGTTAAGGGTAGGCAAACGATGCTACATTACGTTAAAACAGTAACTTTTTTAGTAATGTATCTGCAGAAAATTCTGATTCAATGAGGTTTATCTATTAAGAGGTGTTGAAAAGAGGGTTCTATTAAGAGGTTTTTTTTTTTTCTCTGGATTGTTTTTGATATTCTAGAATATTCCTCTTATTTTCCCTGCTTAATTTTTGCTAGTAATTTAAATTATCTTTGATCATTACTTTTTTAATGCATTTTTTAATATTTATTATGTTTTAGAAATAAATATGTTTAAAAAAAATTTGTAGGATTATGTCCATTGCACAAATATCGCTAGAGAATAGACATCATCAAAAACAATAAATAATAAATGAACTGACATTGTTGATAATTTTTCAATATCATAATAAAGAAAAAAAAAATCCTCATAAAATTTATACTGTCGAATTGAAAGGTTAAAGGACAAAAAAGGAGAGTTATTTTCTTATAGATGCAAATACAATATCATAAAAACAATATACCAAAATTATACAGTGATTTTTTTTTTTTTTTTTGTAAATGAAATGAGAAATGAAATCATTACAAAATCGAATAACTTCTCGATCTTCTGGAACTCTCGAAAAACACTGTTCAAAATTTCGTTTTGTTTGTTTCGAACTGTTTCTTTGCTTGTCTTTCTCAATGGATCTTTACCAAATTTGGGACGGAGGTTCACATGCATCCCAGAATATTGCATGACTAAGGGATGTAAATAGGGAGGCAAACATTCTAGAAGAATACGCATATCTTTGAAGTAACTTTAGATACCAACACGAAATTTTATATGAGTGTTCTTTGTCAAAATCTCAAATGTACGAATTCGACGAATTTTCTATATTCGAATCCTAAGGGGTATAAACAAGGGGCAAACATTCTTCAAGGATATGCGTATCTCCAAAACCGCTTGATTTGGAAACACGAAATTTCACGTGAGTGTTCTTAATTTTAAGGTTCAGTTTTTAGTTTGCTTAATGTAGTTTGCTTTTTGAAGAAATAAAGTGGTTTTTTATGTAACATATGCAAGGCTGCCAGAGCAAAGCGACGTCTATAACAGGTCTATAACATAATTTGTAATTACCAACTAGAAAAGTTTAAAAGTGATTACCCAATTATAATTTCTTCGTCATCCACATCAAAACAACTGGGGTTTTTTTTTTTTGTTGTTTTTTTTGCAACCTGCGTATTTTTGCTAGTTGTTAAGATAATTGTTAGATTCGTTGTGCATATAATGGAATATAATTTCATCGAAAAATATTTAAGTTGGTTATTCATTTTTTTTTATATTTCCTAAATATTAATCTCCATATACAAAAAGAAAAGTCCTGACTCAGTCAGTGACTGACTCATCAACGCCCAGTCCAAACCCTTGGACCTAGAAAGCTGAAATGTTGCACAGAGGTTCCCTTTATGATGTAGACAAGGAATAAGGTCGGATATTTCGAAATTCGAACCCCCTCCTGATTGACATTTTATTCCATATACCGCTCCCTTTTTTTCCTTATTTGTTTTCTTTACCTCTTCTTTAGATATTATGTGAACGTGACATAATATCTAAAGAAGAGATAAAGAAAACAAATAAGGAAAAAAAGGGAGCGGTATATGGAATAAAATGTCAATCAGGAGGGGGTGGGTGCCAGTATATTGGTGAGACAGGCAGAAAGGTAAAAATTCGAATGAATGAGCATTCCAACGCCATAAAAAAGGGCAATGACCAATATTTCACAGCAGTTCATCACAAACAAACTGGCCATCTAATAATGGTGGACAATCCTATCATTTATAATATTATTACAGATCAATACTTAAGAAAATTTTATGAATCATTATTAATTAATTCCAAATTCAACAAATGTTACAATACTGAATTGTCTATAAAAAATGTATTGCATTATCAGCTCGATTAACTATTTTCTATTGTTTTATTAATAATTGGCTAGCATTGATATTTGATACTTTGATATTATTGTAAAATGTAATCCAAAATTTGTAAAGGCCTAATTTGCTTCTGTTATTTATTTATAGTCTGATTAAAAGGCCTGTATACGAGGCCTTGTAACATGTAACGAATATGAATTTTTTAAATGTTTTTTTATCTCTAGTAGTGTGTTTGGTCCCATTTTTTCAATTATTCCCTCTACACACTGTATTAATGAATGATTTCATTATACATATAATCTTCAGCTTTATAATAGTATATAGATGAGCCGTATGACATGCCCTTTTCGGTAATGTTCGTTTCTCGTCGTGGGCGAATCCGCTCCCGACTCAGTGCGCCATCTGTGGACAAATATCATTAAAATATCATTAAATTATCATTACTATCATTAAAATATCATTAAATTATCATTAATATTATTAAATTATCATTAAATTATTATTAATCGCGACAATCACAACAATCACAATAATACCAACAATTGCGCTTTTTGCATTCGCTTTTTGCATAATCACATTTATAATAATCAGGAAATTAAAGCAATATCAATTATATTTTCTTAAACGTATCAGAAGACGTTGCGAATCATTGTGATTGGTTTACTAATCGCTTTCCCTACCTTGTTTAAAATTTATAATTGCTAATAAAAAAATTCTGAAAAATATTCATGGGAGCTTTCGAGCTCTGCTTCCGAAGAAATAGGTTGACAAAGGGCGTTAAATACTTATATTTAAATACTTTATATAAAAATACTTTACGTAATTTGCATTCAAACTGATAGCAGAACTGATTTAAAAGGTGTTTTTTTTTTATTTAAATAAAAAAAATCGATATTCTTACTAACAGATTTGTAACAGATATCTTACAGTCGTTTTATTTTTTTGGATTAGGTCTCCTCATAATAACGTATACTTTATCGTGGAACAGAGTTACCGCTATCGGTGGTGGGGTCGATTTGGGTTTGTGTGATCGAACTACTATTAATTGCCGATGTGGATCGCCTGGTTACATTTTTCCAACTGAAGTGAAACAGTAAGATGATGTTTTAATATTTATCAATATTATTTCGCGTATTTAAATAATAAAGTATGCAAAACTCTGGAATTTGATAAGCAGCCGATTTATTTTAAGAAATAATCAAAAATACCACTGAATCACTGAACATATCTCGTATTTACATTTTCTACTGAAGAAGCTAGCAAGTAATGTACACAAAGTTAATTACAATTGCAGTATTATCAAGGTCTACAATATCTCGAATATTATCTATAAAAACATTACAAGTAACTTAGTTAATTAATAACCTCAAAAAAAATAATTGAATATTATTATAAATTTAAATGAAACAACACTTTAAAATCTTAATGCCAAGAATATTATATTTATATTCTGATTTATCACACATAGTTCAGTGGAAAACCATGCACGGAGTAGTCAGTTACACATTTCGTTACAGAACTGAACTTCCTGGAAGGGATAATCTTGTATTTATCAATAAATATATAGGAATGAACCAGCATTTTTTAATCGAAGCTTTAACTTGGCTTTGGGTAGTTTAAAGTGCAATGAGAAAAAATTAATAAGTGAAGGAAAGCAAGAGAATGCACAAGGGACAATAACAGTAAAGACATGAAAAAAAAATAATTAATTTACCACCGACGGTTTCAATCTCTCAGGGGAGACCATTTTCAAGATAAGGAAATAACAGAAGAAAACAGAACTGATAAGAAAACAGAAGCAGTAATAATAAAACAATATATCTTTATTATTATTGTCCACGTTGTGCATTATCTTGTTTTCCTTCATTTACTGACTTTAACTGTATATTAAAGAATAAGTAAAAAGTAATTAAACTGAAATTAATCGACAAGATTTAATATATTAAATAATGCTTGTCTTGATAGATGGATAGATTGTCTTAAAAATTGGGCTTATAAAACTAGGAAATGTTAAACTATTAAATACGTTTAAAAACATTAGCAATAATTTAAATTTCATGATTATGTTCATGTTATCTCGTGAAAACTGTCATGAAGATATTTAGTATACTATAATCTAAAATATCAGTTTTTTTTATCATTAAACTTTTCCTTTCAATTGTAACAAAAAAAATCATCTCCGAACTTTTTAAATATAATTTTCCAAACTATCTCCAATCATTTCAATGTAAGTGATTGAATGTTCTTTATTAGATGCACTTATTTCTATCGATGGGAAGCTTATTGTAAACCATGTGATGACGTTAAAGAAGACAACTTATGTCCTCGTTATTCCACATGTCTACAGTGTAAGGCTGGCGAAAACAGATGCATAGATTGTCCACAAGGGATGTATGGAGATTGGTGTACTACACGTAAGAATTCTTTATTACGTTCTTTTTTTTTTTTTAGAGACATTTGTGGTTTCAATATTTCTTAGAAAACATTTAAAATAGTATTTATTTTATCTCGGTTTTCAAATAAATTTATTACATTAACGGATTAAAATCATTGTTTTTAATACTACGGAGAGAATAGACAACACAAGAGATGAAGATCAATCATAAATGCAATGGGTCAAAGTGGAGGTGAAAGACCATGGGAACATGAATTTTCTTAAGTCTTTTTTCCCTTGTTCAGTTCTTTGAGGTTCAACATTTAATCTCGAGGTTCACAATAAAATGCAATAAAGTTGACAGACAATTTTTTAAGTTTTCTTTTAAGAATTAATTTTTACTTTAATTAATATTTTCATTCTCTCTCTTTTAAGCCTGTAATTGCCAGAATGGAGGTGAATGTAAAAGAGATGGAACTTGTACTTGTCCAGAAGGATATTACGGTGATAAGTGCCAGTTGATAAAAGGTACGACAAAGAATAAAAAAACTTTTATGGTCGCATGAACATTCTTAATTCTGTCTATTTGATAATTGTAATTCAGATAAATCTTAATGATTCTTGTATGACTTAGCATGTCATTTAGCGAATTTAAACCTCTTTTTTTTCTATAGGCTGCCCAACCCTGCATCCACCTGCTTTTGGTGGTCTGACGATGGATTCTGCTGTAATTAAACTTGGTACCAGTGCTACTTTTCATTGTGATCATGGTTTCAAATTGAATGGTTATAATACTTTGCACTGTCTCGAATCACAGCGATGGTCTTCGTCAGTGCCTAGCTGTTGTAAGTGTCATTTCCTCTTTGTCACTTCCCTCTCTATTAGGAATCCAATTCTTTAAATCTTACGTAAAGTTAAAATCTATATTGTAAAATTTGCAAAATATTGTAAAGCTTTGAAAAAGAAAAATTAGCATCTCATTAAAAAAAATTAATTGATAGGTAAAGGACCTTTACTGACTATCTAACAATAGAAATTATGTTTCTAGTCTGTCTTTTTATCTTTAATTTCCAATTTTTTTAATATACATTTTACATAGTAAGGTTGTGTCCAACGCCCACTGTCCCTTCAGACGGTTTTGTTCAAGGATCGACTCCAGATCTAGTGTCTGGATCAACTGTAGTCTTCACTTGCAAACCAGGATTTGCTCTACAAGGAAGTGCAACTAGTAAATGTTTACCAGATGGTACCTGGTCACACGAAAGCCCGACATGTGGTAAGTAATCACTGCTTTCATTTGATTCACAGCATTTTTAGGGAAACTATTAAGATAAGTTTCGAGAGTAATTATGAAAATAAAAGCTAAAAGGATAACTACTAATCTGTTACAATTCCACAAAGAAATTAAGAAGCAATGATATTTTAAAAGTAATAATATCAATGCGTAACACTTTTCTTACTTTTAACGGTTTGATCGTTTAGCAATTTTATCACTGTCTATGAATATAAGTAGAAATTTCTAAACCTGCAAATTATTGCGAAAGAAATTATTATTTTCTTAGATTTATTTTTTCAGTAGTAATTATCAATCAAATTCAAAGTTTAATGTACAGTTATCATGCTAAATTGAGAAGCAGTACATTCATTTTCATTATATCAAATGAAGTATCAGTTAATAAATGATAAAGTGGAAGTAGAGCAAAAATGTCCCTTCGAATAACATTAATTTTGCTATATTTCCACCCATCTTGATTAGCATAACTACTATCTTTGGACTAATCGTTATCTCTTACCTTTTTTTATGTACTTTCTTTTCCTGGGCTGAAAAAATATAAATAAATAGATCTTAATACCAGCAAGCTGTCTGAGTTCGAAAAGATGAAAATATTAAAAAAAAGATAAGAAATGTACCTTAACATTAGTGTTATTGTTGTATATAACAATTCACTAAATTGCTAGTATACATAAGTATACAGGGTGTCCGACATCGTAGGAGATATCATTTGTTTGTCGTTTATCATACTTCAATTATAATATTTGCATTATATGAGTGCCCCCAAGTTCCAAACATGTCTGGAGACGAAACTTCTTGCTATTCAGAACACAGTGTAACATGTCAGCAGTGGTTTCACGACATTTTTCCTCGATCCCTGTTGGATCAATAATTCAAACAACAATTACAACAAAATCAAAATTAAAATTAAATGAAAAGTATGATATCGCTTATGATGCGGGATTTGTCGGACACCCGGTAGTGTGTAAAGTATAGGTTTAACATCTATATATAAACTGAATTAAGTAACTTTGTACTTATTTATACTTTAAATTATTACAGTGGAACCCCGCCATTCGTCCGCCTCTCTATTCGTACAACTCTTTATTCGTCCAACTTTTTCAAGTAAAATTGAACTCGCCATTCGTACCTTGCCCCGCGATTCGGACAGCGTGACCTTGTTACTGGCCGCGCCACAGGGTCGCTTCAGCTCAGTCTCGTGCTAGCTTCCGTACGCTACGCATCATACACGTAAGCTTCGTGAAACTTTGTGCTATTTTATTGTTATTTTTTGTTATTTTCTATTAAAAAAATAGTGCAGCCGTGGGTCCAAAAAAGATTACTGATTCAACCAAGCCTAAAAGGAAAGCAGTGAGAACGACAATTGAATTGAAAAAAGAACTCGTTGCGAAGTTTGAAAGTAGAACACGTGTCTCTGACTTGGCAACTCAGCATTGCTTGGCGAAATCAACCACATCGCTATACTGAAAAAGAAAGATATAATAAGAGAGGCCTATATATTTATTGTTTTCCTAGGTTTTATGTATTTTATGCTTTAAATATTATTACAAAGGTTTAATAAGCAATCATCTGTGGGTCTGGAACGGATTAATCCAATTTACATTACATCTTATGTGAAAAAAATGATTCGCCATTCGAACTGCCTCCTGGAACGGATTGTGTACGAATAGCGAGGTTCCAATGTATAAGTAAATTTGAGTTACTGAACTTTTTAATTAACCGATACCAAATCCTCTAATTCCTTTTATAAGCCTTGTAGAAACGACAACAAAAATAGCCTTTTTTTCTTAAATCACGTTGAGCTGTTAATAGCCATAACTTTTCAATCCACTAATTTTATTTTTATTAACTTTAATTTTATTTTTTGTAGAAAAAATCTCATTCTGTGTGGAGCCATTTCATCCAGAAAACAGCGAAAGGCAGATCGTTGCAGGAATTCTGGGAGATTTTTCTCAAGGAACAAAAATTCATTACGAATGTCGAGAAGGAAATGAGATGTTGGGAAGCAAAACAATTGAATGCAAAAAAGACAGGAAATGGACATCAGCGCCACCTACATGCATAAGTGGTAAATTTAAAATTTTAATCACACTGAAATAGAAAGTTTTCTGGAATTAACCAATGACTAAACTTACAGAATTCATAAGGATTTACACAATCTTAACAACTACAATCATTAAATCATTAGATTCATTAAATTTTATGAAAAATTTTATGGAAAATTACTGCTAAAGGGGAAGTAATAAGAAAAATAAGTAGGGTAAAGTCTCCTAATTTGTACCGGTCCCTAAATTGTACCGCTATGATATCTTGTAATAGGTATGTCTTGTGGCGTCGGCACACGGCTAGTATCTTCACTGCGATGTACTGGCACTACTCTACTAGCCCCATCTTTCTATAATCTGTTGTTTTATCACAGTCGACGTTTTCATGTTCTCTCTGTTTTTGAAGTTATTTTGATAAGGAAAACCTAAGGCCCCATACAACACAAATTATGTACAAGAACTAATTTTTACATAGTCTAAGATTCTCAACTTAGTTGGCATTAAAATTGCATGTTTGTATTAAAAATTAGATTCTTCAGTAATGAAGGAATACATGTAGAGTTCAAGATGGCGATGTCTCCTAAATTGTACCAACCAAGTTATTTTAAATTGTACCGGTACAATTTAAGATAATATTTTCCAAAAAACGTTAAAATTTATGTTTTCATTTGCACCAAGGCTTAAAAATGCATTATGTGTATTATGTTAAGGCTTAAAATTAAAATGTATATTATGTTACTCAATTTTTTCAATTTCGGTACATTACTGACCGAATTTAAATTTTTATTCGAATTTTTAATAGGTTTTGAGTTAGAGTTGGGGTAGTTTATTTAAGTAAGAAATATGAAGATTCCAGTTCAATAGAAAATAAATCTACATTTAAAAGTATTTTATATGAGGAAATTATAACTGAAAAAATTAAATGGCCTTCTTAATTATCATTCTAACTAACTTAACAATACGCTCAATTCTCATGTAATTTAAATAGCCTATTTTTTTTTATTATTATTGTGGATGCACAATTTGGTCCCTCAACGTTTAAACATCAAGTAGGAGCCATTACCAATCTTTTTGAGTCTTAAAAGTCTGAATAAATTAGAGTACATAAATATTTTTTTGAAAAAAAAAAAAAATTATAATATTCACCCCCCCCCCCCGAAATTTCAGCTGTTTCTAATCAAGTACTACTTAAATGTTGTTAGCAAAATAATAATAATAAAACAATATTAATAAAACATAAGCCGTCTTTGTACCAACTCATCTTTTACAGAAATTATGTGCCTGGTACATTTTAGGGGAAGGGTGGTACAATTTAGGGAACGGTTTCCTAAATTGTACCAGTTGACATATTTTTTCTTTTTGTTGAAAACTATGTACGAAACATATTGAAATATTTGCTCAAATACGTGAAAAGCTTCAAAATCCATTGCTTTGTGTTGTTTAAAGTCTAAAAAAGTTCTTGCCCAACCAATTAAGGAAAAATATGGAATTTAGTAGAAATGGTACAATTTAGGAGACCTTACCCTAAGTCTACATACAAGAAGCCCCATTTCCTTTGGGTAGATAAAGAAAGTAGTCTTTGGGAAGTCTTTCCGTGGACAGTCTTTCAAGATGTTCAAACCATCTCTTTCTATAATTATCAATTTTATCATTTACTGCGAAGATATTCGGTTTACTTTAAATGTTTTTATTATGTATCATGTTTTCATTCAAATGTTTTCATTATTCGAATTTTGTGCTGTGTTTAAGGGATAGGAAATGTTTCATTTCCTCTGCATTTCATTTCACTCTACTGTCTTTTTGTGTAACAGTCCGTTTTTTTCAGATTCATAAAATAATGAAAGTATAGCTATTGTTTTACAGGATTTTAATTGTCTTCCTTGTTTTTTCCTTTCAGTATTCTTCTTAAAGTTCCTTGTAAATTTTGAAACCTACATAATTTTCTATCTGAATTGTTTTCACTGTCAACAGTAATATCACATCCAAGAGATAATTAAAAGGAGATACTTCTTTTATCACATTATTGTCTTTCTTACTGGATAGTTATTTTTCTATGTCATTATTTTTGTATTTTTATATTTTCATAGTCTAGTTGTAACGTAGAACTGGATTTTCTTCTATCTAGTTTGCTTAGTATTTTTATAGACTACAGTCTGTCGTCCATGCACATCTTAAATATTAACCGATCCAAGGATTCTTGTTAAGCTTTGAGAATTATATGTATTGTGTATTTATTTGGATATTATAAGTTTCTGTCTCTTCGATCTTTTTCTGCTTTTCTATTTCATCATTCCGGATTTTTAAACTTCTTAGATTCCATAACGTTGTTTTTCTTTCATAAATCCTCTATGGACAATGGTTTGCATATTTTTCATTCTCCACTGCAGTATATGATTCAGTTTCAGTCTTTGTTGATACAAAATTATTGCTTTCCTATAGTAGACATACTTCTTGTTTGTTACTTTTCTTTGGCTACTTAAACTTTTTTATATTTCTTGCAAATAGATTAAGTTTTGAGACAGTTAAGTAATAATCATAAATACATCCTCTAAAGACTTGTGTATCAACGACTTGTATTGATAATTTTCTATTTACAATGATACAGTCAATAAGAGATCTTGATCCTCCAGCACAAAGGTATTTATGTATAACTTTTTTCCTATAGCATATAGTTAATATATTACTTTAATATGTGGTAAAACAAATTATCGAAACGAATATATTACAATTAAATTAAAATAAAATTGTCACAGATATAAAAGGATAAAACTTTTAAGTAATTTCAAGTAATTATGATAAAATTTCTGAGAATGACTAAAAACATATACACAGTGCCTAAGTATATATTGTATATAAGTCTTTGTTATTTAGACTTTTCTAAGAAATTAGAAAATTTAAATTTTTTTCATAATTACTTGGAATTTTTTTTAATGTTTGACAATTATTCGTTTTGATAAATAGAATAAATTTTTTATCTTTTAAATCATTGAATATTGCAGTAACTCTATACTCCCTAGAGTTACTCTGGTATTTAAATCTCCAGCCACAATCACGTTCACATTTTTATTGCAATGTGTTCAATGTGTAGATCATTGTAGAATATTTTTCAACTTTTTCTTTTCTTTCTTCTTCAGTTGCGTAAATGCCAAAGATTGTTTGTTAAGTAGTACAGAAACACCACTAGTTGCTCGCTTTGACTAAGAGACTCCGCAGCAGATCATCACAAAACGTTACATCGATAATTTTGCTATTAAAATGCTTAAGCAATACTGTTTGTTTGTAGCTCAATGCAATTTATCCATTCTCCCAAAAGATTTACTATTTTCCATCAATGAAATTCTCCGCAAAGCTTATTAATTTATCAAAGTTGAAAACATTTAAATAACACACATTGAAAAGGTTAAACAAAGATTATGTCTAACACGTACTAGTTTAACGACTTTTTTTTTAGTCTGTTTTTTTAATCCATTCTTAGTAATTTAAGTTCAACGGAAGTTGTTTTACTGAAAGTTGCAAAGAAATAAGATAAACATTTTTTTTAATTTCAGGAAAACTGTGTGAAGATCCAGGTGAAATGGACAATGGGGAAAGGATTATACGCAGCAAAATTGAAGGTTATTTTCCTCCAGGTTCCTCCATCGAGTATCGCTGTCATCCTCTTTATTATCTTTTAGGATCAACTGTGATTACATGCAATAAAGATGGGAACTGGAGTTCAAAGATACCGGGCTGCTTGAAATGTAAGATTTAAAAGTAGTTTCCTTACTTTTTTGAAATTTTAAGAACTGAAGAATAAACACAATGCTATCTCAGCTTTTTCTAATTTTTAAAATTCAAAATAGTTGTAAGCGTTCATATATAACCTTTAACAAATCTAATCTTTTTTTCTTCCTAGATATTGGTTTTTTATGTACTTTATTAATCCTTATGAAGTTTCATTTCAAGAATAAACTGGATAAATAATTATTTTCCTTATTACAAATAATTATTATTTATCAAATCAGATTTAACGTGCGTGACAAGTTATTATTACTTAAAAGAAAATAAGAAACGCACATAACTAGGAAAAAAAACAACTAACAAACAAAAATTCACTGAGCTAATTTTGGTTTATGTGCTGGGAACCGGAGACGGCACCGTTTCGAGTTGCAACACTCTCATCAGTCCGGTCCTGCCCAGCATACCCAGCTCAGTAAAAAAGGACAATACACAAAACGGACAAACGAACAAGACAATGACCCCTCATTTTAAAAAACATCAAAAAATCAATAATAAAAGGGGAGAACAATCAATCCACGCTAGCAAAAACCAAAATTAGCTCAGTGAATTTTTGTTTGTTTGTTTGTTGTTTTTTTCCTCGTTATGTGCGTTTCTTATTTTCTTTTAAGTAATAATTATTATTTATATTTTCAAAATCACTTCCTTTAAACAATTTTTTTTAACAAATGAAGAAAAAGGGAAAATTATAACTCTTTTCACTAATGTCAAATATTAATCTAAATTCGGAAAAAAGAGCCAACAAATAGTGTGCGAAATTAATAATTTCTAACATAAAAAAAAGGCATAAAGATTTTCCTTAAGGCACAGTATCAGTGTAAACCATTCAAAAGAAAATTATAAAAAACCTAGTATATTAACTTTATAAAAAATAAAATTAAGTAAAGTTAACACATTCACTTCACATTTGTCAAGGTTCTGCTCTAAGAATGATTTTTTATTTCCTATAATAATGCATGTATTCCGAATGATAGGTTACATTGTCTGATTAGACTGAAACTGGATGGAAATCTGTAACTGATCTGATCTCATCTGTTTATTTCAGGGAGAGCATACATTTCAATCAATGATTTTGATTGGTTGGTGGCTTTAACAATTTATTGGGTGATTTTAAAAAGACATGTGATAGCAACGGGTTTTAACCGTGCTATTTAAATTACAGGGAATTATGGGATAGCCACCAACCGTTAGATTTTGAATATAAACAACAGAATTGACAGTTTAACGGAAAAGAGTTTAAATGTACAGTGGATTAAATTATGATTGATTAGAACAGTAAAGTAGAATATACTAGAATATTAAAGCTATAAGAATCATTACAATATACGGGAAGAAGTTCTTTAGTTTTCACTGTTGTCTCATTTAATAGATTTTGGATTTGTTTAAGAAGCAATGAAATGGTTATAAACATGAAAATATAAAACTGCGCATTTTGGTGTCTTTTATTGTTACTGAAATATCTACCGTAATATCTAAAAGTTTAAATTTAATCTTTTAGTTACAACTTGCCAACAGCCAGAAGATACCCCTAATCTGAATGTAGAAATTCTACCTCCCCATCTCCTACCTAAGTCTGTTCCATTCAGAAGAGTGAGGTAAGTTTGTAAATGAGGAAAGATTTAAAAAACAAATCTACAATTGGTCTGTCTTCTCTCATTAATTTTAATTAATTAATATTTACTGCTTAAAAAGAAAGACAAAAATTGATGAAACACCTTAGGTCTACAATTAGGCCTACAATATTTATTTGTGCCGGCGTGGCCGAGCGGTCTCGACGGCGGTCTGCCGTGCGGCCAATATGCCGGTACCCGGGTTCGTATCCCGGTCGTAGCATGGATGTTTCTTTCTTTGTTTCTGTTTCTGTCCGTTCCTGCGGGTATCACTTGATGCTGCCTCCTATGGCGTACCCTGGGCAACGATTCGTCGGTTAAAGGCATCATATGTCGCCCCTTGTTGTTGGCCTAAAGAAAGACGATCAGTCTACGAGCCCGGGCATTTGTAAAAAAAAAAAAATATATATATTTATTAATCACTTTTTGCGATAATGATTTCTTGTGGAACATCATAATTTTTTTCAAAACCTATCTATTTCCTTTAATACTTGTGTAGAAGTAATTGTATTTTGAATGATTATTTCATTTTTTATAGCTGCCATAAACAAATGTTTATAGCTAATAAGAGAAAATATTGTGTAAAGAGTTCTAATTTATTGGTCTTATTTATTTAAGTTATATAGAAGTCCGATCATGTCGACTGAAGTGTTTTTCTATTCTAAATACTAAATTTGATATCCAAATTAAAAAGCACTATTACTTGTTTTTTTTCGTTAGAATGCTGATATTGGTTAACGATGAAGTAACTAAATAAAAATATACCATAGATATATATAGAGCCGGACAGCGATTTGGGATTTGAAAACACTAATACCAAAAAACAAATCACTGTTTCTATGGAGATGTAATGTAAATACCTCCATGTCTTCAGCGGCGAAATTTAGAAACAATTTAGAAAACAAAACGCAGTATATTAAGACTTTGCTCTTTTTTAAATTTAAAAATACAACCAAACTACCTAAAATTTAAAAAATTACCAATATAATAACTAAATTACCTAAATATATATATATTTGTCCAGAAACTTTATTAGTAACATCCCTGCTGTGTGCACGAATGTTGTGTCTTGCAACAACTCTTCAAGCTGGTGGGGGCAGTGTCATGATGTGGAGGATATTTTTCTGACACACGTTGGCTCCATTGATACCTCTGGAGGCACGTCAGGATGCTAAAGCGTACCTAAACATCGTAGCCGACCAAGTGCAACCGAACATGTTAACAGTTTCTCCTAATGCAGACTTCCAGCAGGATAATGCGGCGGTGCACAAAGCCCGTATCACTATATTTTGGTTGAGTAACACAACAATGACATTTCCTTGCTGCAGTGGCCCCGCTCAGTCCCCGGATCTCAGTCCCATTCAAAATTTGTGGGATGAGCTGGAACGGGCTGTTCACCCCAGGCCTACACCTCCATCAAATCTTCAGGAACTGCGTGACACACTCATGTCTGCATGGTAAACAATACCTCAACCAATACCTTGTGGAATCCATGCCTCGACGAATTCAAGCTGTTTTGAGTACTGAAGGAGGTCCAACACGCTACTAGATAGGTGTACCTAATAAAGTGGCCGGACAGTATATATATATATATATATATATATATATATATATATATAGTTAACTCCTACTATGAGCTATTCACTAAATAAACTTATTTATTTACTAGAGCCTAGCATAAGGCATTTGAAACACCAACTAAGTTTAATTTCATATTGAGGAAATTTTAACGTGCTAAAATTATTAATACTTGTAATAAATAATGCCAACTACAAATAGCATATAGATAACAAACAGGATAAAAAAAAATGGGAAATAACTACGTACGTTTCGAACCACCCTTCGGTAGAGGTCCTTTATCAAGTCTCCCTAAATTTAAAAAACTATCATTCCTTCTCTGTGGAAGAAAGGCATCATACGAAAACAAATCAGAGAATCCGATGTCCATCTAGCGTAGAAAGTAAGCGATAAAAATAAGGCGCATTAATGAACACGCGTACGCAGTAAGAACGGGAAATTTAATCTACCAAACCGCTAGCCATTGCAAGGAGAAAAACCATGAACTGGACATTAAAAATCCTGTCATCCTAGGCAATTTAAGGACGAGTACCTTCGCAAATTTTATGAATCTGCAATGATTAAGACTCTTCATTCTTGTAATCAGGACTTATCCACAAAAAATATCTTGGAATTCGGTATTTAATCAGCAATTAGGGTATGTCATGTGGTTTGTCAATGATTTGATAACATCATTTTACATATTACTTCTCAATATTTCTTTTAAATCCTTTTGATATTGCGCCTTATTTTTATCGCTTACTTTCCAGGCTAGAGGGACATCGGATTCTCTGGTTTCTTTTCGTATGATGCCTTTCTTCCACAGAAAAGGAAAGATAGTTTTTTAAATTTAGGGAGACTTGATAAAGGACCCCTACCGAAGGCTGGTTCGAAACGTACGTAGTTATTTCCCATTTTTTATCATGTTTGTTATCTATGTGCTATTTGTAGTTAGCATTTTTTATTATTAATAAGTTTTCTTTATTTCACTTTTTCTTTTTCTTTTATTTCAGTGGAAATGGTTCAGTGATAAGATCTAGAGGTTTTGGCAGACGTCGTCGATTTAATATTACTAGTGTAAAAATTGATCCTGTTCCATCTTCTGTCAGTTCCTATGTTTCCAGTTCTCGTCAGAAGCGAGAAGTGTCTCCACTTCCTTTAGGTCATCATCACGTGGGATCTCAAGCAAAATTCTCTTGTGAAAACCGTTATTACAAACTTATGGGATCACAGATTAGAACGTGTCAGATTGATGGAAAATGGAGTGGAACGCCACCAATATGTATTCCAAGTAAGGTTTTTGATAAATACTTTTCCAAATTATGCAGATTTTTAGTAAGGTCAAAAGAAATAATATGGAACTGAAATAAACTTTAAATAAACCTTTTGCCGTTGTTTCTTGGCTACTGGTCTTCAGTTCATTACAATTGAATAATGCTATAAAGAAATAATTTTAATTATTTAAAGACAACTTAAAAGAAAAAAAAGACAACTTTTTTGCAATATCTTTACAATGAATAAACATGAGTTAGTTACCTATTTCTTTGAAACATAGGACATCTGAATTTTAATGTAAAAATCGCAAAAGATTCATTAATAATTTACAGTTAATTGTTTTATAATTTCTTCATATAATTGTTTTATTTTCTTCATAAAAAGACATCAAACAAGCAAAACTTCATCGTCCAATATTTCGGGTTTTTTTTAATCAAAAACCTTCTTCAAAGGAATTACATCAAAACAAGAAAAGAATCTATCGTTCTCTTCCTAACAAAATCAACAATAATTTAAAAACAAAACATATATCACTAGAACGTGAGAAATAAAGAATGTAAACTTAAACGTGAAAAATAAACACTAATAAAACAACCTGTGATAAAACAAAAATCAAACAAGAAATTTTAAATAATTAATAAACTAACCTAAAAGCAAACCTCTTAAAAAGCAAAACACAATTAAATTAAACAAACATAATAATAAACAATAAACAAGCTTACACCGGATTAAGTATTGTTTTCAAAGTCTTGTTTTTATCCATACACATTTTAGAAATACCGAAAGAAATTTCATTCACCTTCAGAAAATTCTCTTTGTTCATATACTTGCTCCAGTTTATTTTATTATCAATAACTTATGTTAAATTATTTCATTCAACATTGAACGATAAAAGCTTTTTAAATTATTTTCCATTTCCCCTTCTTCCCCATTCCTCTTTAGTAAATATCCTCGCTTTTCATTTTTCTAATCTCTTTTTATTTGAAATCTGAACTTCTTTCTTTCGTAGCTTGTGGTGTTAATAATGCTCCTGTGGTTCCTTCCATTATCAACGGTACTCCCAGTGTAATGGGTCATTGGCCGTGGCAAGTAGCTATCTCATCTTTAATGAATCCGGATGAACCTGATCCCTTCTGGCTCATCACTTGTGGAGGATCTATTATTAATGAGCGATGGGTTTTAACAGCTGCACATTGTGTTACGTACGAAAAAAGCAACGAAGTCATTTCGAATGAAGAGATTACGCTTTACTTTGGAAAATATTATAGAAATGATTCTCTGGATGACAACATGGTACAGAAACGGGACGTAAGTAATATACCTTTTTTCAATTATATACTGAAAGAATACATTAAAAAAAACTGTAATCTGTAATTCTTTTCCACAATTTTCTTTATGCAATTACTGTATCTATTCAATGAAAATCTTAATGATTAACTGATCTTCTACCCGATATAATGCCTTATCCTTGAAATTAGGTGTGCTCTAGCTTCTAATTCCTGGAATGTTAAAGGAAATTTTCCTTCTCTCCGTATCTCAAGGAAGGATGGAGAGATTTATCAAGTCTTTCTCTCGATTTTTATCCTTCTTTGAAAGTTATCTATAAACTTGTAGAAAAGGGGGAAATGGAGGAGGATTACTGCTACAACTAATAAGTTCGATCTGTAAATCGAAACAGACAAAACTAAATCTACTTAAACGAACTTAAATATAATCTTTACATATATTCATCTTATTGTTAAAAAGAATGAAAATAACTAAATCTGCCTAAATCTTTAGGGTTTAAATTTCACTTTAAGATCTATTAGATTAATGAAGAGAACGTCTGTTTGCTAATGAAAAAGTACAGAAGCTGGCTAAGTTTTACTTTTTTTCCCCAAACTTCAGTTTTCGATATTAGTATTACATGTGCTAATAGCAAGCAATGTTATCAAGAAGCAGTTATTTCTTATAAAGAGTAAAATTTACAAAGCTTCATTGTTCCTTTTACCTTCACACGCCACTTACCGATTTTTTGTGAAATAAGATAATGTTGGAATGACTGGGTAAGACTGGGTAAGATAATGGTAAGATATGACTGGGTAAGATAATGTTGAGCTCTACTTCTCTGGGGTTTTGTACACCATAGACATTGGTAATCAAAGCCTCTTGAAAGGCAAGATTGACAGCAGGAAAATTTGGCCCTGGCCTCGTATTCTTGACCTTAAATCTTAATTTGTTTATAGATACAGATGCAGCAATACACTGACAGGTTTGAAAGAAGACAATGTCATCATATTGCTTTACACAGGCACATCTGCTGATAAGTCATTAGAGAATTTATTCTTGGCAAATGCCACTCCTGAGGTCAATTCGTGACAGAAAATTCTTGAGTGCATCCTAGACGTTATTTTTTTTCTTTCCGAGAGGGGACTGGATGTTTTGGGTTTTAGTGATCACAGCAATGGAAACTTTCCAGACATAATTGAATTGATCAGTAAATATCACTTGTCTTTAAATATGTTTAAAAGGTTCGAGAGTCACAAAAGAATTAAAATCTCATGCAAGTGTATTATCTCTCCACACACACAAATAGAATGAATTCATTAACATTTGTAGATCATTTGTAAAAAAAAAAATCTATTGTTATTGAGATCGAAAATACCAAATATTTTTCAATAATTATTGATGTTACGCAAGGTAGTTCTAACAGTTATCATCATTCTATATGTAAAGATTTTTCATTAACAGTTCAGAATTTTAAATGAAAGATATTTCTGTCTTTTGATAATATCATTCCCGAGGGTTAAGCACTTACCATGATGCATCACAGTTATTTTATGATTGTAGTAAGTAATGCTATGCTTTATATTAAAAGAAGTAACATTGAAAGCCTCATTGCTGACATCAGCAGCTACTTGAACAATGGGATGCAATCTGGAAAAGGCTAAATTAGTAGTGCAGAGTAAGAACATTAGTACATCATCCCAATTGCGGCCGGAAATTCTATAATGATCATTGCCTTTTGTTATTGTTGTCTCAGTAATATCAGGTCTTAGAATGCGGCTTGAGTCACTGAATATAATTTGTAACCTGTTTGAATTTCTGTGGAAATTACCGATATTGAAAATCTACTTTCTTCATTAGAAAAATTCCATAGGAAGCATGCGAAAGAAATATCACTGGATCTGTTTGATGTGATCACTTTTCTCAAGCAAATATATTACGTCAACTTTAAACGAAATTGTAAGCCAAATAATTACTTCAAGAAATACTTTAACTTTGGACTTTAACTTTGGCTTGTTTTTCTATACAAAAATCAGAAACCGAACTACAAATATCATTGCCACTGCATTCTAACAACTTTGAGTTCCTTTGTAACTCACTTGATTTCACTTCTACGCATTTCATTTTACTCCATAATATTTACACATATGTTACATTATAATTTTTTCCTCATTTCTGATTTTTTTTAATTAACACGCATATTAAAAAAAGCAATCTTAGAGATATAATTTCAAATGTTAAAAATATAAATTTAATTGATGTAATATTATTTTCTCAAATAGGCATCTGCTATTTATATCCATCCTGATTATCAACCTGAATCACTTGATGCAGATATTGCTCTGATAAAACTGCAGTTACCCATTGTGTTCACGAGTCGAGTTCTAGCAGTTTGTCTTCCTGAATATCACTCAGATCGAAGTGATGAAAGACTTAAGGAGGGAAATAAAGGAATGGTAAGATACTCAGTTAGCTTTGAATCTTAAATTGCATACTCTCAAAGATCAATTCGACCTTCTAACACTCAATTCCTGACAAAACCAGTAGAGAATAAAATACAATTTTTTTCCTTATGAAGTTTTATTTCACGATATTATATCTGGAAAAAGATGCAGGAATGAAATTGTTGGATATCTGAATTTGGAAAACTAAAGGCAAATGCAACCGAAATTTTGAAATTTTTACATATAGTAGGTTTTCAAATATAAGTTCCGCTAATACTTTTTTTGACCAAAAAAATCGAAGGAAGGAAGCATTCAAGTTGAACACGATTTTGTCGACTTGGCTGACAAACCCAAGAAAGCGTTTGAATTGCTTAAATGCACTGCTGGAAAACGTATGCAGTGAGTGCATTATCCAGTTGGAAAATTGGTCCTGGAAGACATGACATGAAAATCAATGTATTACAAGATCGATTGCACGAACCTCTGTGTTGCTGGAATCACTGTAGAAAGGATGTGCTCACACCCTTACACCAGCTGTAATGGCTGTTGGCTTCTCGTCAATAGTCAAGGATTTGACTGCTGCTGAGTCTTAATAGAAACGCGGATGCGAAGGTCAGCTGTTGCAAGACAGAAGCGGGATTCTTCACTAAACATAACACGAGACCTCATTCGGAGTATGGAAAGTTAAGTTTCATTCAAATTGAATGCGATTTTATGTTTCGAAGAAAGTATTTAATTAAGATTTAATGTAGGTACTTGAATACATACATTGTAAACTGATATTACAAGGTTTACGTATTTAATATTTAAATTCCTTATTTTTTTTGTTATACCGTACTTTCACTATTTTTCTTATTAATACTGCTTCTGAAACACAATTAAAGTGACAAACTCTTTAGTCCTTTATGAAATTACAGTGTAACTTTGTATGAATCTTTTCACTGATCATTCTAAAGTCCTAAAACTAATTCATACAAGAATCGAAGGTTGTAGGCTGCTTTACTTTCTATTGCACCATTCGTACTGTTTTCGTATTGTAAGTTCCTAAAACAAGCTCAGGAAAAAAAAAATCCAATAAACATTAATGCTTTTTATGTATTACAAATAGCTTTTCTTTGCTTCTGGGAAATCATTCTCCAATATATGTTTTTATTCATAATTGTTGTTTTAATTTCCTGATAAAAGTAATAAAATGAAGTTTTACAATCAACTTAAAATGTTTGTTGATGTATCAAAATGTTTAATGAATAACCAGTCTTCGTTTCTAAGACAAATTGTATTAAGAAGTTCCGATAATTCTGTTTTTTTAATTAAAAATGGTTTTTATTTTTTCAATATTCCATCTTTATATATTTTATTTTAATATTTTTATTTCCACAGTTAACCGGTTGGGGAGAAACAGAGACAGGTGGTTTATCTTCTGTCTTACGTGAAGCAGAAATACCTGTAGTAAGCAATCGCAAATGTGAACAGGAATATCGAAATCAAAATATTCATCTGGTATTGAGTTGGAATTCATTTTGTGCTGGTTATGATGAAGGTAATTTTTTTGATTAAATTAAAAGAAGTCAGAACTGTTGAGTATATTGAATTGATGAAATCGGAATTAAAAAAACTCTCGAAAGAAAATCCACAACCCTGTTAAAAATATAGTAATAAGACACTCGATTTTAATACTGATGACAGGATATAAATTCAATTCCTTACTTATTTCAAATTATTGCTTGCAATATTTTTAAGATCATAAAATGTTAGAACTTTCTGTCAGTTTTAT
Organism: Thereuonema tuberculata; assembly: GCA_023159025.1. NCBI lineage: Eukaryota > Metazoa > Arthropoda > Chilopoda > Scutigeromorpha > Scutigeridae > Thereuonema > Thereuonema tuberculata. Next base: position 37,534,464 of record JAFIDM010003189.1, on the reverse strand, counting down.
GGCATCTTTTCTAATGTGGAGTTTGGAGAAGATAATGACAAAAAGTGCGAGCTTTGACTTAGTGTGAGAAAGGAATTAATAACATTTCTCATAAATAAAAAAGAGCTAAACAAGATATATGTCCTGCACAACCAAATATTGCACAATCATCCTATTATAATTGGCAAAAATTGTACGGATCTTTGTAAATTTGTAATTTGAAATAACCAATCACAGTGCAGCGTTGGAACACGTCAGGCATGATGTCACGCCAATGTTTAAAGATGGCGTCTCTAATATTCGTCCCACTTCACAACGACGAATCGGGATTACACAATTATTATCAGCGTATTGAGATTTTCTTTCCCCTATAAATGAAGTTTACACTGAAATGCATGAAGTTCATGCGTCAAAATTTATCAGAGAGTTTGTAAAACCTCGGTTTTTACATAATTTCGGCTGTGTAGCCGCTCGCTCATTACTCAACGAAGTAGGGGACAATGGCAAAGCAGTGCCGTCATTGTTGCCCAGACAGGATTATTGGTATTGTCTGTTGGACATTATTGTTATTCTTGAAACTGGTAAATCAATTTTTTATTTTCTTTTATTTTAACAAAATTTGGCTTAGTCATTCAAATTATATGTCATGGAAGTCAATTATATGCGGAAGTCATGGCTTTTAAAAAATTAGCTTAGAACATCTTTTTCAATCTTGTGTTTTTAAAAAATGGGAATTTGTGTTACTTCCGTGAATATTTCACGGTCGCAACTAGTATTAACAATTTAACTTGTTGGATAGTCTTAACAAAGAAAGGATTTGGAGACGACTTTATGAACAACACGCCATTCACAAAGCTCTGATAGTAACGAATACATTAAATAATTAATCAATGGAAAACTTAGCATAATAACGATTAACAAAAAAACGTTTACTTATTTGTAAGTTATTGTTTTTAGTCAACTATAATAGTTGTGTACGCATTGTCAGTAAGCTACTGATAAGGGTTCTAACCTTCAGAGGTTAATTGTTCTATCTTATGTCGATGAAGAGCCCACATCATCAAAAACTTAAAACAAGCCTTGTGTCTAAAAATTATTAGTAAGTTAAAATTATTAGTAAGTTTAACAAAGATTGGAAAAAAAATTCTAACATCAAATGTGAAATGAGTGAATAAATGAATGAAGCTACTGGCCCATTAAAAAGAATGACAGAATTGAATAGGTGAAGTTGGAAACCGATTTTTGATATAATTGAAATTGATTTAATTAAAATTTAACATGTATATTAAAAATACATAGCAATTTGACATTCTTTATTTTCTTTTTGATATTTTTATCTATGTATTCCTCCAATTTTTCGAATTTTTTTTTTTTTTAATTCACCATTCGATGACTATTTTATTTATATTTTATTATATCTCTAATAATGTAACTTTTATCAAGAAAATAGATAAACAAATAAATAAACTCCTGAAAGCTCTACACCGTAGACATTTACCAATATTTAGTTTTATTTTCATAAAACTTTTTCAGAGTTTTTATAAACAAAAATAAAACGAAATATTGGTAAATGTCTACGGTGTAGAGTTTTCAGGAGTTTATTTATGTGTTTATCTATTTTCAAGACGAAGAAAAGATATTGATGTACAGTTATTTTAACTTTTATCAAATTTTCTTCAATAAAAAAACAAGCAGCGATAAAACAGAAATTAGGGAATTTTCTAAAAATTATTTAATTTAAAACAAACAAAAAACAGTAAAAAACAAAAATACATTGATCATTTCAGTTTTTCAATGATAATTTGATGAAAAAAAAATCACTGTTAAAGTGTCTCCAGTTATGATTATTCCACTTTAGATTTCCTATATATAATTTCCTTTCTTATATTTCAGGTGTACAAGATTCGTGTACAGGTGATTCAGGAGGTCCCTTTGTCTTCCCATTTGACGACAGAAGAGACAGATGGGTTCAAGAAGGAATCGTTAGTTGGGGAAGTAAAAATGGATGTGGAAAAGCTAAACATTACAGTGGATTCACAAGAGTACAACGATTCCTTCCTTGGATACAACAGTTTATTTGAGATATAAACTATCGATAATTATAATAATAAGGCTGTGCAACTTAAAAAAAAAAATACTTCAGCTTTTAGAAGTAATCGAATGTTTGAGTTCTTTTGTCGATTCTAGTCCATTATCTTTCATTTAATTTAAGAAAAATTTAAGAAAGAATTTAAGAAAAATTGAAGTGACGAAATCTTTAGAAGAAAGGGAAAAGGATAATTAATGCTTATTATTAGTATTTAAGTTCAAAGTTATTTATAATAATTTGTCATTTGATGAAACCATAACAGAAGCTGATTTTCAAGAACTCATTCTTAAAACTGTTTGTACGAGTACTCATTTCTTACTTGTTTTCACGAAATCACTTTTTTATATATTGTAATAAAAAAACGTATATCTTTAACTTATAATGTAAATATTTGCACTTTTTATAAGCAAATTAAAACAAAAATCTTAAGTACTGTACTTAATTCTCCTCTTCTTTTTTTAGCCTACTTTTCTAGATAGCAAGGCTTATCATCAACTCATTGTGTGTGTTTGTGTGTCTGTCCTCTTGCCGTTAATAACATTTGAACTGTATGTTTGAGTTCATGTATGAATGAACGAATGAAATTTATTATTATATAAGCTTGGTTCATTATTTCTATTCTTGTTAGTTTTATTACATCAATAATAGTTATTAACAATAATATCTGACTTATAGGAAAGTATCCTTTACAAGGGATGGCATTGGCCTTAAACCTTACATTCTAAACTTTTGATGTAATAAGATTTTTTTTCTTATTCAGATATATATTAATAATTCTTTGTTTGGGAAATTAAATTGTATTTACAATTTCAAATTAACATTTATTGGTTATAATGAGTTAATCTACCATTCTTTGTTATCTGTTACTTGCACTGTATTTAATTTACTTCATTCTAAGACATTTTTTCAGTCAAAAATCACATATAACCAATTCTCTTTTACTTTACATCTAGTCCATTGTGGCAGGAAAACATAATTGATCAGCTACCGGAAGGGCTGCGCAGTTCAAACTTCCGCCGGCCAACTTTCATTTGGAGGACAGTAGAAAAAAATTAATTTTACTAAATTTATTTATCTTATCAAAAAATCTTCTGCTGATTCTAAGTTATTCCCTTTACCAACTAAATCATCAACTAGGGTCCTTTAGGGTTCCTCCAATACCACCTGGTGCACCCTTTCCAGCCAGCTGCTGTATAGTTATAAGTTGCAAATTCAAAACCTACTTCTGTAAAAGATAGGTCGCAGAAAAAAGAAAAGTACGCTTTATTCCTATATTGGGAACTTAGATAATCACTAAGAAATGTAAGTTATATTACTAACATCTGGATAATTGTCTTTTAATTCTTTACTGACAGGATCTAAATATGTCCAAATGACGATGGCGTCGTGTATCATACAGTCAGAGATGGTGCACTTGCTCTTTTTCATTGATGATTCCATATACAAAATATCATTCTTCTTTCCAAATCTGTAGATGGCCCAGCGTCAGAAGCTTTCTCTTCTTCTTCTTTCTATCCATTTAGCCGTGTCCGACTCTTGACGATTCTATGGGTCATCTCTCGCCACTCTTTCCGATCTTGTGCTTTCCTTCTTAACTGCTATAAACTGAGGCCTATGACTGATTTAATCGTGTCCATCCATGTGATCCTCACATGGTCGGCCACTCCTTCTTTTCCCACTCATCATTCCCAGCATTATTGCATTCTCAAGTGAATCAGATCTTGACACATGTCCAAAATATTTGAGCTGCATTCTTGTTATCTACCTTCCAAGTGAAATTTCAGGTTATATGCGCTTCAAAACCTCCTTGTTTGTAACCCTTTCTGTCCATGGAATTCTTAAGAGTCGTCTCCAACACCACAGTTCGAACCTATCTATTCTCCTCCAATCAGCTTTCTTCATTGTCCAACTTTCACATCCATACAATGCAACTGGAAACACTATGACATTGACTAGTCTGCGTTTAGTTGAAAGACCGATATCCTTACTTTTCCACACTTTGTTCATGTTCAGCATTGCTCTGTGGCCCAATGCGATTCGACGCTTAATTTCAGGACAAAAGCCTTCACTCCGGTCAATCTTGGATCCAAGGAAACAAAAATCTTTCACGCATTCAAATTGTTCTCCATCGATGGTTATTTTATTATCCTTTGTTTCAGCAGTCGTCATGATCTTTATCTATTTGATATTAAGAAGGAGGCCCATCTTTTCACTTTCTCTCTTGATCTTTCCTACAAGTTGTCTCAACCCTTCCTCAGTTTCTGATAACAAAGTAGTATCATCTGCGTATCGAAGGTTGTTGACAACTCTACCACCAATCCTCACACCGATCTCTGATTCTTCTATGTCTGCTTTCCTCATTACCATTTCTGAGTACAGATTATAGAGGGACGGGGATAAAAGGCAACCCTGTCGCACACCTCTATCAATATCAAACCACTCAGTGTCTCCGTATTGTGTTCTAACAGTAGCTTTTTGATCAGTATATAGAGATCTTATCATCTCAATTAGATGCACAGGAATGTTAACCCATAACTGGTAAGGCAGGGTCTACCAGACCCCAGCACTTTTATTTTTCTTGATAGTTATTTTTGTTGATCGATGGCGTTATCCGCTGCAGTACCTTTCAGTCAATGCGTCCTGATTGGTAGAGTGTGATGTGTAGGCTCATTTTCATTAGTTAGTAGTAGTCTATTGGCATTGTTTGTTCGCTTGGGGTATGTGAGACCCCACCTTACCAACTGCATTACTGTTTTGTATTCAACGTTATCTAGTTTTGGACGTTGTAATGGCGAGTTCAACACGGAAGCGAATGTGGACGGATGATCCGCGGTTTGAAGAATGGGTACTACAAAGTTTGGCCGCACTGGAAAGTGATTTCAGTGGAAATGACAGCAATGTGGATCCAGATTACGTCAGCGATCACGACAGCAACTCTGAAATGGAAATTGGGGAAGAACAGGAAGATGAGGAACAAAACAAAGGAAGTAGAGCAAATCAATTAGAGTAGCAAGCCAGGTGTGCTAAGTGTCCACGTAAGCACGACAAGAAAACCAATATAGAATGTGCTGTTTGCCATCTTCCAGTATGGGGAAGTTACGCGCGAAGTGTTTGCTAAGCTTGCTTAGAAGGATACTTGTAGTTTTTTACTTGCGATTACAGGAATGTCATTTCACTTGATTTTTTGTTTAAATTTGAATGTATATTTTATGTTAAAAATGTTCAGAAATGTATCATGTTTGGATTTTTAAAATTATATTCAGAATTCTATTCTTTCAGCTCTTTCTGTATCGGTATTGGTATGTTTTGAATAAAATTTCTCTTTATGTGACAACACGTTTCATGTTGGGATCGAAAGTGACCGTGTGGTGTGGAATAACGGCTACAAATGTCGTCGGTCCATATCTCCTGCGTGACACAATGAACGCGGAACGATACCTTGAAATGCTTCAGGATTACGTTTGGCCCACGGTATCTGAATGGGAAAATATCGACGACATTATCCTCATGCAAGACGGTGCATCACCTCACTTTGCGAATGTCGTCCGTAACTGGTTGGATGAGAAGTTTCTGGGACGTTGGTTGGGGAGAAAGGGACTTCATGAATGCCTGCAAGAAGTCCAGACCTGACACCCTGTGAATTTATTTTATGGGGCTGGGCAAAGGACGAGGTGTACCGGACGAAATCTCGCACATTGGACGAATTGGAAGCCCGGATTCGGGAAGTTCTTGCCAACATCCCACACAAAAAAACTTCCTCCAGAAATCTCTGGATTCCATTCCAGGTCGTTTGAGGTTATTGGTCAACACCACAGGTGCCTATCGAATTTTAAGATAGGTAATCACATTCCCATATATCTGTGTACATGCTGTATAAATTTCAAGTTAATAACTCTATAAACATAAAAGATATAAGATCATTTCGATACCTAGTTACTTTCCGCCCACCCTGTATATGTTCTAGCAAAAAATATCTAAATATACACTGTCCGGCCACATTATTTAATAAAATTTGTGGGATGAGCTGGAACGGGTTGTTCGTCCCAGGCCTAATCTCCATCAAATCTTCAGAAAATGCGTGATACACTCATGTCTGCACGGTACCTCAACAACGTTTTCATCATCTTGTGGAATCCATACCTCAACGAATTTATACTGTTTTGAGGGCTAAAGGAGGCCCAACACGCTACTAGGGACAAATTTTCAACCGGGCTGAGATCCGGGGACTGAGCGGACCACTGCAGAAAGGAAAAGTCATCGTCATGTTCCTCCAACCATCCCTTAGTGATGCGGGCTTTATGCACTGGCTCATTATCCTACTGGAAGTAGCCATCTGCATGAGGATAAACTGTTAATATGTACGGTTGCACTTGGTCAGCTACGATGTTTAGGTATACTCTAGAATCCTAATGAGCCTCCAGACGTATCAATGGACCCAACGTGTGCCCACACCATGGCACTGCCCCACTGGCTTGAAGAGTTGTTGTGAGACACAGCATTTCTGCGGTCAGCAGGGGTGTAATAAAGTGTTCGGACAGTGTATATATAATCTGTAATAATTCTTTTTTATTAATGATGATGATGGCTTCAATGAATTTTTATTTTTCAAATAAGCATCTGCAATAAGTACGTATTCGGTTATCTGATTTAGTTTTTAGCTGTAAGTCAAAAGAAGTTTAAATGGAAACTAATTTTTTGCTTTCTCCAGTTCTTAACATCCATCATTCATCCTGAGAGAGAGATTTATTATGAATATATTATATGTAAATCACTTACTAAAAGACGTCAAAACATATTTCGATTAGGAAAAATGGAAATGGTTGTTACATTTTAAAGTTTTAAATTTTGTTTTATTTTTTTATGAGAAATTTCAAATTCCGTCATGCTATTTTTAAAGTTTTATCTTTTTGAAAGCTTTCCTAGAAGCTTTAATGCTTTAAAATAGTTTAATATTTTTTTACAATCAAAAGTTCATATTTGAAAAATATTGTGATAAGATGCCTGCTTGTTACTGCATTTTTTAAATGTACATTAAATTAAGAAAACATTGAAATTCTTAACTATTTACTGATTTCCATACCTGTGGTTGTATGTAACCTTCCTTACATCTTTGGGGGAAATTCAAAGACTTCGACGTTCTATTTTCTTTAGGATGCGGAAAAATCTAAACACTTCACAAGGTCAAAGAGAAGCCTTACTAAAGCTCAACCTAGTTACAGTTAATCCGTCACTTAGAACTATTATGGATTCAAGTAATTTTGTTTCGGATGAACTTTTGTGGACAAGAATTTATGTACATTTCAAGTATGGAATCGTGTAAAGATTGTTTGAAGAACAAAGGAAGAACAAGGTAAATTACTAATAGTTTTTGTCTCTACACTGCACTCCAACATTAAAATTAACAAGTAATTCGCCATTTCGTATTATTTTGCAGGAAATCACTTCCTTGATTAATATTCAAAAGAAACTGTTTTAAGTTCGAAGATTTTAAAATATTTCTTGGATTTAAAGCTTGTTGTGTTTTACAACTTCATCGAAAAATTAAAAACATGGGGAATTTCAAATTATACTTTTATTTTTTTGTCACTGTAAATGTCGGTGTCGAAACGAATTTTAGAAGTGTTTATCGATGTCATTGAAATTAACCAGTCTAAACTTAGGAGTATATCTACCATTTCAAAAGAAAGATCAACTTCCAATTTATTCTCGATTACAGAATCATCCCCCAAACAAAAAAAATCAAGCACTTTAACTCCCAAATAATGGGGATGTTTAAGGTCTCTGGGTCGAGGCTGGAAAAGTCACGTGATGTAGGTGTGTCACTTCTAAAAACATGGCTAAGACTACCGAAAAAAAACTGTATATTAAAGATTTCTCAACTTTAAATATATTGAATTATCGGCATACAATTAAGGAGGCATATGGAAATAATGTAATACGTCATTTCTAGATGAAAGGAATAAATACAGTAAAACCCCGTTATTACGCTCCCGCTTATAGCACTATCCCGTTCTTTACGCTCCTTTCATGCGGTCCCTGGAATTTTCTATATAACTCTGTATACTTTTACCCTCTTAAAACGCTTCAAATCCCGCTTGTAGCGCTTTTTTATATCGGAAATTTTGTATCGAAAAGAAATGTAACACTGTAACGATTCTTTTCTTTCCCTGGTAGGAGGGAATCTTCGAACTCTTTGAAGTGCGGGTCTGTGATACAGTAAGTTAGTGCAAAATGTCGAAGCGGAAATCCCTTTCTATAAGTGAAAAATTGCAAATTCTTCGTAAGTACGACGAGAATTCTACACTAAATCAGAAGGTTTTCGCAGAATCTAAGAATTCCCTGATCCAGTCTGAGAACAATAATAAAAAATAAGAATGGAATTATCAATTCAGCGAAGGATGGTTGCAAACGTAAAAAAGTAAAGTGTGGAAAATGTGAAGATGCCGAGGAAATTCTAATTGAATGGATTCATCAGTCCCGTGATGCATCAGTGCCATTAAGTGACCCAATCATTCAAGAAAAGGCGCGTGAAATAGCGGGCAGTGCACTAAAACTGCTCCGAAAATATATTTGTATTGCTCCTAGTGGAGTATCAATTGATGTTAATAGTTTCTTGAACCGCATTGAAAATGTCATAATTTATAACAGTAGCATACACACACGGCAAACCACAATCAAAGATTTTTTTAATAGGAAATAAGCTCACATTTGCACTATATCTATTTCAGAATCAAGTATCTTTCCTGTAAAATGGTGTCTAAATGTTTCCCCATCAAATAAACTATTCCCCGTTTATAGCGCTATCCCGCTTATTACGCTTGTAGGTCACGGTCCCTTGACGAGCGTAATAACGGGGTTTTACTGTATATTTAAAGAGAAATTTGTTCTATTCCTTTCATATAGAAATAACGTATCTATATTATTTCCATACGTCTCCTTAATTGTATGCCGATAATTCAATATATTTAAAGTTGAGAAATCTTTAATATACAGAGTTTTTTCGGTAATCTTAGCCATGTTTTAGAAGTGACACACCTACAACACGTGACTTTTCCAGCCTCGACCCAGAGACCTTAAACATCCCCATTCAGCAACGTAATAATAATATTATTATTGTTAGTCTTAACATTTTATCAACAGTTAATCCTATGTCTACAGACCTTACTAAGAGTATAAGAGTTTGGTGCAAAAACTAAGTAAAATCTCATTTTGGAAAATTGAAAATTAAAATTCGCTTTTCTATATTACAAATCTGATTAAGGATTAAAACGATTTTTTTTTGTTTCAGTGTAAGGGCTTTTGAAACTGTTTCAAGTTTCGAGTTTTTCTAGTTTTTAGCCTTACTGAGTCTCGAAATTATTGATTAACCTATTGAAGATTGTAATACAATCCACTGAATCAAATTTGAAGTGCTTATAAAGATCAAAATGCTTTATCCGAAAAATTGCCTTCGGTAAATAACCAACCAGTGGTAGTTAGGATTAAAAAAACTGGAAATCTCAACAAAGCAATAAATATATTAAACGAATCATGAAAGTCAAAACGATATTAGAAGCAAACATTGATTAAAAATAGACGAATTATTAATTTTAAAACTGTTATGATTTAAAAGAACTTCGTAAATAACCCTTTCAATTTTACACTAAATTAGATTAAAAAGATCCTTTTTATTTATAATTTTTTTTTTTAATAAGTTTATTTCTAATTATTTTGAATTGTTACAATTTAGTATTTCAGTAATTGTTTCAATTTTTAAAAAACGTCAATTATTAAATATTATTTTGTTAAAGTAACTATATAAATTATTAACTAGATAAGTTTTTTAAATTATTTCTTTTAATAATAATTTAACAGTAATTTTTTTAAATGACATCAACCGTCACGATAATCTTCAAACAGTTTTTTTTTTAGATTTAAATTTATTATTATCTATAACTTTCTTTTTAGGCTTCTGAAAGGAAGCCTTATAATCCCAGTTGGTGCGTCTGTCTGTGGACAAGTATCTCACAATGCAAAGCACAACAATCGCAACAATCGCACAATTGCGCCTTTTGCATTCGCAACAAACACATGTATAATACAGCTCGGCAACAATCATAATAATCGCAACAATTGCGTCTTTTGCATTCGCAGCAATCACATTTATAATAATTAGGAAATTAAAGCAATAATTCAGAAGCCGTTCGAAGCATTGTGATTTGTTTACTAATCGCTATTCCTACCTTGTTTTAATTGTCTAATTTGTTTGATATGAATATTGTATTATTTATTATTTCATGAAATAATGTCATGTTCATAAAGGATTACAATTAGTCCAATTTTAATACCAAAAAATTCTATGTTTTGAAAAAAAGTATGAAAAACAATTGCTTATTTTATATTATTTTATTTTAATTTAATTTTTTCCTAATTTGTACTTAGATCCATATAAGCGTATAAATTAATGATATTTTCAAAGACATTCGGATCTAGTATCTAGAAGAGGAACTAGTATCTAAGCTAGTTACAAAATTAGATCTTAAAAGAAATAGTGATATTTTAGAAGAACTAAATCAGAAATCAATAATTTAATACATACACAGTTATAGATATAAATGGAAGGAACATGTTGAGAAAAATGGAAGACTCTCAGATTCCAAAACAGATATTAAAATGCAGATCTAAAGGGAAGAGATCTATTGGAAGATCACACAGAACATGGCATGAAACCTAATAGGCCTCCAGGTCTAATACAAGATAGGAAGAAGAAGAAAAAGAAGAAGCTAGTTTGTTGAATCAATATTTTAGAAACAATGGCGTCATTTGAATAACTATCGAAATAGTACAAGATAACTACAATGCATTGTTAGCTCTTTGCATTTGACTTTTAAGTGAAGTGCTTATACAAAGTATATTGTGAAGACGTTTTATTTAAAACAAACAAATCGCATTTGAAATAAAGAACTTTAGATATTAATCAATATAACATCTGAGGCGACTGGAAATGTTTTAATGTTAAATCCTGCTCTTTCACGGACCTCTGAACTAATAATAGGGAAGTCCATGGTTCTTCGTTATTATGACATCAGCAGTAGATTGAGTGGATGAATCATAAGCTTGCATTGTTTTGCTGCGGAATTCCCAAGCTTTTATATCGCCTCCAGGCTTTCACCGATTCCTGCTTTGAACCTTACTCGCATAACATTTTTGCTCCTATTCACTGAGAGTTCAGTGTTTGGACTATCAATTACAATTTTAAAAAATTGCATGTAAAAAAGAATGATACAGTGATATCAGCTTTACATAACATAGAAGTTTATTATAAGTGGGATTAAAATAATGCTATTAAGTGTATTTATTCGCAAATTAGCGTCAAGGTTTGGGAAAATTATGCTGATTGATTAATGCTCACGAGAATAAGAGGGAAGATCATTGCGCCGAAGTTCCACAAGGAAATGTGAAAAGAACGATTGTTCCATAGTGAAGGTATCCCGGTAACCACTCCTTTTCCTTCACAACATAACATTTGGATTTCTGCTTATAAACATTTCCTGACATAAGAAAGCAATTTCTAATAACTCCGGATGTTCCGGTAGCGAACCAGAAGCTATGAACAGCGATTGAAATTTATTACAGAAGGGAAATTCCAAAAACTTCATAATTCAAACTAAGATATCAGCTCAGGAGAGAAACCAACAAAAATCATCAGATCAACAACCTCAAAGCATTGGTACAACACTGTTCATTCGTTATGGGTAGGCAAAGCGATGTTACATTGCATTAAAACTTAACTGTTTTCTTGTTCGAGTATCTGCAGTATTAGTTTTTTTTTTGTCAAGAGATGACGAAAAGTTCTTTCATCGTGCTACCAGCAAAACATTTGCAATAGTATTCTTTTTTTAGTGATAGAAAATGTTTGAAGATTTGCTGTTTTTTTTTCTTAACTAATTCTCAAACTTTCCATTTATTTTTCGTAAGCTTCATTTTTACCAGTAATTTTAAATTATTGATAAAAAATTCAATTGGAAATTCAACTGTCCTGCAATTCTTATATGCGTTTTTACACTAAATATTTTATAATAACATTTGTTATATTTTACACATAAACAAAGTTATAATATATTTATAATTTTATAATAAATATATTTTCAGTTATAATAATTCATTATAAAATTATTTAATACTAATGTAGATAATAGCGATTTCTACAATTAATCTAAATACTATTCTTAAAAAAAAAGCCTTCACAAAAACGAAAGGTTTTTAGAGTTGTAAAAGTAAAATAGTTGTAGTTAAAATAATTATATATTATTGTGTTATTAAAGTAATTGAAAAATTTTGTTGCGCATATTATATATTCTTATTAATTTCATTCCAAAACTTTTTAAGTATACTTTTTTATAATATTTCTCAATATCAATGAATGATGAGAATATGATAAACTGAGCTGAAATTTATAAAAACTTGAATGCATTTGGGAAAATTTTGTCTTTTTCTTTGAAAGCTTCTCTTTCATTTCTCGTTAATTGATAAAAAGTTTTATAAATTTTTTCTCTTAATTGTCACTTTCCTCAGATTAATTATTTCACTGCATATATACAAACGATGAAGAAAAACAAACTCCTACTACTCCAATGATAATCAATATTTCGTCCTATTTATTCCAAGGACTTCTTCTGGATACAATATAAATAAATAAAAAATAAAAATAAGGAATTTAAAGAGAAAATCATTGGAGTAGTAGGAGTTTGTTTGTTTTTGTATACAAGTCCTTTTATGATATTGTTTCAACTACATGTTAATATATTTATAATTTCGTATCTTAGTTACTTTTATTTTTTTAAGTACCATTTTTTAAAGTAGGTCTAATTGCTGAATTTATCAAATACATTTACTGATTTTTTTTTTTGTGATTATCTTTTTTTTTGCTACATTACTTCATATGTTTTATTCTTTATATGCTTTTGTTCTTTGTGTGTGCTTTTGAATTAACTTTTATTTAACTTTTATTTCTGAATAAAACTTATTACTTTGTTAAACATTTTGTAGGCAGTACTACTTGTTTCACCATGCCTTATATCTTTAGACTTGTGTTGCTTTAGTAGGGATTGTTTTAAAAGTTTTGTTAATTTATTCACTATTTTATTTATTTTCTTTTACTTTTTCTATTAATTTTGAAAGATTTTAATAAAAGAAGCTTGCAATCATTCGATAGTTCATATAATCAATTCTTCATATAAATATTATATAAATATTCACATAAATATTATTTTAAAACAGTATCTTTATTTAATGAACCAACTTGATTAAAATGAAACCTAAGACAACACAAATGGTATTATAAAAAATATTTTTAAAAACTTGTTGCTTGTCAAGAAAATTTAAACCCAATCTCAATAATCGTAAATTTATTCTTAATTCTTCAATTTCCCTTGAGAAATCTTTGAATTCGAAATAAAATACCTAAGCTAATTCACTGTATTTAACAAACCATTATTATTTTATAGAATTTATAGAAGTTTCCAGCGTCATAACAAACTCAAATATTGTTTTAATAGTCTTTATGACAACTTCTAATACAAATTTTCTATAATCAAATTGATATCAGAAATGATTTAGAAATATTTAATTTTTATTTTACTTAAAAAAATCTCTTGAAGCATTCGTATCACGCTACAGAATATCTTACAATCCTTTTTATTTTTTTGGTTTAGATCTCCGAATAACGCTTATTTTATCGTGGAATTGGCTGACGGTTGCTACTGGTGCCGTAGGTAAAAATGTCTTTATCAATTTTGGTAGCTGTCTTCCAACTACTATCAATTGTCAGTGTGGATCTCCTGGTTATAGTTTTCCAATTAAAGTGCAACAGTAAGATTATATTAATATTTATCAATATTATTTCGCGTATTTATTTAAATAAGAAATTTGCAAAACTCTGAAATTCGATGAACAGTTGCTTTATTTAAGAAACAGTTTACAAGTAGGCCTACTTAGTGAATCACTAAGCAACTATTCGTGCTCGTAGAAGCGACTGAACTATCTAGCTGACTGACTCCTTTTAATAAAGAGAATTTACAAAGTTAATTATCAGTTGATAGCAGGCTACTCAAATCTATAGAATATTTTATTTCTTCTCGAATATTATCCACACGAAAATTACGAGTAAAAAGTGAATTAAGTTTCAAACTTTCTTAAGATATTCTGTAATTAAATAAAACTCTTCTTAAATCATTACAATATTTCATTCCTCTAAGCGAGAAACTTCATCAGGTGTAAAATGAGGAAAAGAACTAATCTTTCTCCTCTATATTATACAGATAGATAAGAATACCAAATTTGAACTAAAATAAATAAATTTTTCTCGTTTTACTTCTTTAGAATCCATTATTATACAAAAACAATCATTCATAGACTTTTACATAATTTTCTTTGTCTTTCATAGACTTATTATTTATGTTTTCTTACTTTTTCATAGACTTAATTTAATTTACAAATATTTTTCTTTCTTTTTCATAAATTGCTTTATGTTTCCAAAAGATACATTATTCACTTAAAGAAATCAGCCCTTATTAATACAGAGTTTCCAATTGATTAGACATGATTCAATAATAAGTCTTTCGTTTTCTTCTTGAATTTCATGTATGATGTTGACTAAGGAATCGAGGTTGTGCTTTTCCTCTTCGCAGTGGTTCTGCTCAGTCCGATATTAAACTTTTTTTTCCTGCCTGTATGCACTAATATCTTCTGTAAATCTTTCCTTTAAGGTCTTACCCCGGGCTTCCATAGTAAAAACTATGGAAAAAAACTCCCCACAATCATTTGAGACTATAAACTACTCCTAGTTTGTATTGTTTAAAGAAAATTCTTTAGAGGAAAAAGAAAAGTGAGATAAAAGAAAGAAATTACAGGCACTTACAATAAAGTTATGAGATTTCCGTTAGTTTTGCGAGTCAGTAAAACTCACTTATAAAGAAAATAATATAAGATTTTCTTTTTACAAAGGAAATAAATTAATTAAAAAGAACAAAGTAGAAAATGGATATATATATATGAGCCGTTTATTTTGAAAGGGACATAAGTCCATTTATGTTTAAATTGAGATAGTTAAGATATTTTTGTTTCAATAAAATTAAAAATATATGTATAGGATACCAATGTGCCACACTGCTTAATGTGGTACATTGGTCTATGTGATTCATTGGTCTAAAATGTGGTCTATGACTGCTAACGTCGAATTTGCACACGTTACTACAGTTAACAAAAAAAAAATTGAAAAATGGACATAGGTCACTTTCAAAATAAATGGCTCATATGTTAAACAAAATGGGAGTAATAACAATGGATGAGACCAAATTATTTACAAGTGACAAGCTGTTTCACGCTCGTTGGCGATCATCAGCCAGAAGTCACTGTAAATAAGAAGGTCTCGCTACTGAGGCTGGTATGAATGATATACCGGAAGCGCAGTGGTGCCTCAAAGGATAAAATAAACAATGAAAAACTCACCAACGAACCATTAGTGAGAAAATTCATGTGCCAGCATTGCGCAGGCTTCAATGAATTTTTTTAATGCATAAAAAATCAAACTGCGCATTTGAATAATTAATAAAAACAATGGATGAGACAAAAATGGGAGTAGTTTAAAATCTCAAATGCAGAGTTTGTAAATTAAATTAAGTCTACGAATAACTAAGAATACATTTAAGTCTATGAAAGAAAATTATGAAAAAGTCTATGAATGATTGTTGTCGCGTAATAATGAATTGGAATGATTGTTTTTGCATCATAATGAATTGTAAAAAAGTAAAACAAGAATTTGTTTATTGTAGTTCTGATGTGGTATAGTAATGCATTGGAATGAAGTAAACGACAAATTAGCTTATTTGGATTGTAACGAATAATACGAGGAATTTGTTTGTATTAGTTCAAATTTGGTATTCTTAACTATGTATATAATGTTTAGAGGAGAAAAATTAATTGTTTTCCTCATTTTAAAACTGATGAAGTTCCTCGCTTAGAGGAATGAAATTTGTGATGATTAAAGAACAGGTTTCTTAAGTTTATAGAAATGGTAATATAATAGAATATCTTAATGAACTAAGTTATTGCTAATCACAAAACATAAATTGAATTATTTTCCGTTCTTTTCTCCTCATACAAAAAAGTGGACAAATTACAAATTATCAATTATCCATGTATTGCAATGCTCTCAGCTCCAGCTAAGCTTTTCAAAATTATTATATATGAACAATTACAACAAAAGCTTATTACAGTTTCACAATATGTCTCGTGCCTACAAGATAAACTAGTACAAATGTAGTCACTTTCCCACAATTTATTTCTAACTCCTTTGACAAAAACAGACAAATTGATTTTCGCTATACTGATTTTGAAAAACGTTTTCATAAAGTTAATGTTATCAAATCCTACTCCGTAAACTATCATGCTACAGTCAAAATTAAAATGCTATTCAATTCCTTCATTCTAATAGAATAGTTAGTATCGGGATCAAAAATCTTTCTACTTTATGATCAGCTTAGAAGTACCTCAAGGTTCTAATCTTGGTCCACTTCTCTTCTCCTTTTTATTAATGACCCTTCGAAATGTCTTATGTACGTATTTAATTCCAAAATCTTTAAAGAGATTATTACTATAGAAGAATGTCTCAAACTTCAAAACATATTGATGATCCCTATACTTGATCTATCATTAATAAGTTACACTTCAATATTGGTCTATCATTCTATTCACAGCAAATTGAAATAAAACTATCTTCTCATGAGAAAATCAAAGATCTTGGTGTTATCTTTGTTTCCAATCTTTCTTCCATTTCTCACTTTGAATACATTATAGACACAATCAATAAATTTTTGAACTTTGCGTTGTCAAATAAGGCCAATTAAGTCAATTTAATATGTCGACTTTCAATTTTTTATAAATCTTTTCTTCGCTCCCATTTAGAGTAAACACTAATTGTTTGGATTCCTTACCAAAAGGATTAATTAAACTTATTAAAAAAACACACAGAGAAATACGTTTAGATTCGGTAGATGTTGAAATTGCCGTGAAATCCTTGAAAAATAAGAAAGCATGTGGAGAGGATGGAATACCAGCAGAACTAATAAACTATGGTGGTCCAAAGCTCTTTAAATTATTACAACAATTATTTGAAAGATGTTTAAATGGGGAACCACCACCAAATGACTAGAAAATTGGACAACTATCGGTTATACACAGGAAAGGAAACGGAAATGACTGTAAGAACTACAGAGGGATTACAGTAACAAGCATCTTCAGTCTTGTATATGGAAAAATATTAAAATATTTCTTAGAACAAGAATATAATTTGATAGAAACAGAGGAGCAAACAGGTTTTAGGACAGGACGATCGACTATTGATCATATATTTAGTATACGACAACTTATTGAAAAAAGAACTGCTTTTGAACACCCTATATATTTGTTGTTTGTAGACTTAGAAAAAGCATATGACAGTGTGCCATGGATCAAACTATGGGAAACCTTAACACATTACAAAATAAATAGTACCATTATCCCAGCAATAAAAAACTTATATGATAAATCATATACAAAAATTAAAATGTACAGTAAGATTTCACCTGGATTCTATGTCACTAAAAGATCACGGCAAGGATGTTCTATATCCCCTGTTTTATTTAAAATATATCCCCCAAAATGCTCTAACAACTTGAAAAAAGAAATGCTCACAGATGGTATTGTTATTAACAGATGAAACCATATATACACTATTATTTGCTGATGACCAATTGGTGATTGCAGAAGATTATGAAGACATAGAGTACATGGCAAAGAAGTTGATAGAGGAATAAGAGAAATGGGGTCTAAATATTAATCTGAAGAAACCAAACTACTGTATATGGCATTAGGTGCACCTTCAAAAGATCTCATTTTGGAAAATGGAAAAGGAATTATAAATCGCTGCATTGAATACACATATTTAGGAGTCAAAATAAATAAAAATGGAAATCATGAAGATAATATAAACAACAGAATTAGCAAAGGAAGATCAGCAATATCAAAATTAAACAGTATTTTATGGGATAAAGATATTACAGTAAAAACAAAAACACATATGTATAATACAATTGTTAAAAGCACAATAACATTTGGTTCAGAGACGTAGCACTTAAAATCAGGAACGAAGGCAAAATTACAGTCAACAGAAATGGATTTCTGGCGGAGATCGGCAAGAATTTGAAGGAGGTACAAAATTAGAAATACAGTCGCAAAAGAAAAAATGAAAGTGCAAGGATCCCTTTTAGAGTTTATAAAAAAATACACAAATAAGATGGTTTGGTCATATGAAGAGGATGAAAGAAGACAGGTTGCCGAAGAAGATACATGAATGGATACCAACAGGAAAAAGGAAGAGAGGAAGACCAAAACTGACATGTATGCAAGGAATAAACGAAGTAATGAAAGAAAGAAGATTAGAGGATGGGGCTTGGAAAGATAAGAGAGGAATGGAGAAGGGTGATACAGGCATAAAATGGGTACAGGAAGATGTCAAAGACATTGTAAAACCTGGAAATATTAAACAAAAAACACACAAAAAGGTTTCTTTAATTCATTTTCCTAAAAACTTTCATAATTTATCCTGATCAAATCAGTTACTATATTCTTGTACATATTTTCTCTTTTGATTCAATAGCTGTAAAAAGGTGAAAAGCGTTACTGATTTCTCTATATAATCTCCTTAATAATGAAATCCAAAAGTCCAATCTGCTACGGGAAATTAAAAGCATAGCACTAGCAAAGAAATCACTAGCATAGAAAAATATATCAGTCAGCACAAAAATTCCCTTTTATTGCATGAAGAATACAACTATCAGTCGCATCTTTACATTTTTAATAAGACTCCTAACGGCTGTAAATTAACAATAGCTAGATCTATATTTCTTCTTTTTATGCTTTCTGCATCTCTAGGTTGATTTTTTTTTTTCCCATTTCTCTCCTTTTTTTCTTTCCACTCATTTCTCAGATCTTAGGACTCAAATTTCTATCTTAATAGTTGTAGCATTGTAACAATTATTCTTATCTTATTTATCTATATCCACGGGTGCCGACGCGGGAGAGTCACGGAGCAGACTGCGCAATTGAAATTGGGGGGGGGGGGAGTTAAAAACAAAAACAAATAGAGTGTAAAAGTGGTTTCTTTTTTTTTTTTTTGGTTGTCATTTAAATTTGGGGGGGAGGTGAAAAAAATTAAAAAGAATGTGGGAAGGGGAAAGCCATAAGGTCTGGGGAGGGGGGGGGGGCACCTCTGCTATATCTCTGTATATTTATATTTCCAGTTACTATAATTGTGTTTCCACTGTTATATCTTGGTTACTAAAGTAAATAAAAATATTATAATAAACAATTTATATAAAATCAGCATTTTAAAAGACTTACGTGAGGAAAGAGGAAGGTCATTACAAAATTAATGACCAAGATACATCCAAGAATTTTTCAGTGAAACTCCATCAATGACGAGTCAGTCACACACACATTTCGTTATAGTGAAGCTAACCTTGTATTTATCAACAAATATATAGGAGTGAAACATCATTTCTTTTGTGTACATACGATAAATCTTCTTAAGTTGTTCCCTTGTAGAAAGTCAATTATTATTAATCTTAAACATTTCCACATAAAAATAAATGTAAAAAACAATAAGTTACATTTATTAACTAAGCGAATTTTCGAAGAGATAAAACTTTTCTTCTTTTTCAAGCGTATCTTGATATATGTTAGGTATGCTTGAAAAAGAAGAGAAGTTTTATCTCTTCGAAAATTCGCTTAGTTAACAAATGTAGTGTTTTTTACATTTATTTTTATGTGGAAATGTTTAAGATTAATAATACACTAGCGCCCCGATTATCCGAGTTTGTGTGGACCAAGCCTAACTCGGATAACCGAAAAACTCGGTTAAAGCGAAAATTGTAAATAAAATAAATCGTATAGGTTTAAATGTATATTTTAACAAATACAAAAGTTATATAGATACTCTACATACAATTCATATTGAAAGAGTTCTTTTACTCAAACCTTACCTTTTACTTTTCTGCACACAATTTTTCTAATTCGTTTCTCTTCCTTTTCCAGTCTCCAACAGTAACAACTCCGATACCGAGATCTTCCGCTACTTTCTTTATTGATTCACCATTATCTATTCTCTGGATTGCTTCTAATTTTGTTTCTATAGAAACAACAACTCGCTTTCTCTTATTGCTACTCATTTCAGTAGAATTGACTGAATGTACCACCGTACTTTTCAGATACACTGGACAATGTGACCAATCGAAACCATTCCCCGATTCCAGGGAGGTGATCAGTCGAAACCATTTCCCGATTCCAGGTAGGGGGTCGTATGACTAGACGAACAAAGATTAATTGCGACCAATATTCTGCGAATTCTCTTTCGCTTTCCTGAGTGTTTGTGAGATCAAGTTCAGAATTTTTATCGGTAACTTTAAAAATGGAAAATGTAGAAACAAAAAAATAAATAAATAAATAAATCCTAGAAGTAGCTCGGTTAAAGCGGAAACTCGGATAATCGGGGCTCGGATAATCGGGGTTCTACTGTAATATCATTTCTTTTGTTTATTTTCAAGAGTTTAACTTCATATTTTAAGTATGCTTACAAAACCAAGAAATATAAACTATGGAATAACATTAAAAAACATTAACAATGATTCTAAATTAGGCCTACTTTGTGATTATTATAATGTACATTTTATCTCATGAAAACTGTCATTAAACCGTTCAGTATATTTCAACTTAAATCTCAAATTTTTATCAAATTCAAAGAAAAAAAACTGCCCATTAAATCATTGTTTTTTTAATCATCGGAGTTTTTTAAACCCAATTTCTGGCTTACCACCAAATAATCCAGTCAATTCGATTCAACTGATTGAATGCTATTTATAGATGTACTTATTTTCAAGACTGGAACTCTGTTTGCAAACCTTGTGATGACGTCAACGAAGATAATTTATGTCCTCGTTATTCCAATTGCCTTCAGTGTAAGGCTGGCGAAGAAAGATGCACACACTGTCCAGAAAGGATGTATGGAGATTGGTGTACTGCAGGTTAGAATTTTTTCCAGTGATTTAGTCAGTGACGTTTATGGTTTTAAAGTATTTTCTATCTCAGCTTTCAAGTAAATATGTTTTTATTATATTTATGGATTAAAATCATTACGAAAATCAATCGATCCTACGGAGAGAGTAGATAGAGTAAGAGATAAAGGCCCTTCAATCATCATTCTAAACGAGCCATTGGGGCAAAAATTGAGTGAAGGGCCAATCCTATACTGGATATTCATAAGCGTTTGTTGTCATTTAAAAAACAAAAAAACAACAACAAAAAATCGCAGAAAGCAATTGAATAAGTAAGGATAAAAGTTTTTAAGGATCACGAAAATTTCATTTAATTACAAAATTAACAATAAAATATTATGAAATTGACAGATGATTATAATTTTCTTGTAAGAATTTGTTAATTTTATTTTAATTAATGCTTTAATTCTTTCTGTTTTAAGCCTGTAATTGCCAGAATGGAGGTGAATGTAAAAGAGATGGAACTTGTACTTGTCCAGAAGGATATTACGGTGATAAGTGTCAGTTGATAAAAGGTACAACAAAGAATGAAAACGTTTATAGTCACGTTGCTTCAACATGTTGCCAATATTTTTTTTGTAATTATCCCATTTCATAATTGTGTTTCAAATAAATCTTATTGATCTTTGTGTGACTTCACCATTGTTTTTCTTTAAACCTCTTTTTCCTATAGGCTGCCCAACCCTACATCCACCTGCTTTTGGTGGTCTGACAATGAAATCCACTATAATTAAACTTGGTACCAGTGCTACTTTTCATTGTGATGATGGTTTCAAATTAGATGGTAACAATATTTTATATTGTCTCGAAACACAACAATGGTCTTCATCAGTTCCTGGATGCTGTAAGTGTCGCTTGCCTCTCTCAGTAACCCTACCTAAGATCTTTCATAATCTATATCTTAGGATTTCCATAAAATTGAAAAGCTTTTTTTAATAAGAAAAATTAGCATCTATAAAACATAATTGAAGTATTTTCTTTAACTGTAAGGATAGAAATTATGCTTTATTCTCTCCGCTGATCTTTAATTCGTTTTTTCTTTGTATATATACTTGCATTATGTATATACTTGCATTACGTAGTGCGGTTGTGTCCAACGCCGAATGTTCCTTCAAATGGTTTCGTCCAGAGATCGGCCCCAGATCTAGTGTCTGGATCAACTGTAGTTTTCACTTGTATACCAGGATTTGCTCTACAAGGAAGTTCAACTACTAAATGTTTACCAGATGGTACCTGGTCACATGAAAGCCCAGAATGTGGTAAGTACACTGCTTGCGATTGTTTCAAAGCAGTTTTAGGGACACAGTTCAAAATAATTTTCAAAGTAATTTTGGAAATAAACACTAAAAGCATAATAACTGTTATAATTCCATAAAAAATAGTAAGACACATAGATGTTTTGACATTAATATCTCGTAATATTGTTAATCAGTGCATAATAATTTTATTTAATGGTTTTATGATCGTTTAAGCAGTTTTATCACTGTCTATAAAACTCATTGAAGTAGAAATATCTACACTTGCAAATTATTGCGAAGTAAATTAAGTTCTTCTTCTACTGAAAGAAATAACTATCAATCAGATTGAAAGTTCTCATACTAAATTGAGAATGGGTATTTGTAGCTGCAAGGAAGACACTATCATTAAACCATAATGATGCTAATAAAGTGGATGTAAGGCGTAACATGTCCCTTTGAGTAGCTTTAATAGCAATTTTTCAAATACACAAATTACATTCCAATTTTCGAAATTTCATTAACAGTTAGTACAACTATTAGCTTAGGACTTACTGTCATATTAGGGTTGTCCTTACCCTAATTGCACTTAATCTCGTAAATTTCCTGTTTTCCTGAACATTTTTCTTGTTCCTTTTAGGATATTTTACAAACAAATACGATATTAATACCAGCAAACATCAATAGAATTCCAAAAGATGAAAACATTAAAAAAAAAAAAAAGAAATGTACATATCTCAATAAAAATGCAAGTGTACAGGAGATTTCAAAAGATGGGTCAAAAAGTTAGCCTTAGATCTACTCATGAAGCCAAACAAAAAAAGTTCCTATAAACGAGGGTCTAGAAATGAATAGTTTTCGACAATATTGTCCTGTATCATTATTCAATGTAGGTGTGTTTGTTTCTCGTTTTGTTTTGTTGGCACAGTAGGATGCGAGAAAACATATTGCAAATATTCATAAAATGAACCACAAATAAGCAAAATACGGAAAGAATGATTTAATAAACGGTGTTGTGAACCAAAAACAAACTATTAATGGATCCAGAAATGAATAGTTTTCGCGCAAAACGTAGTTTGCAGTAAACATTGTAGTGTTATAAAAGTCAACACAAGTAATGAAAAGGACTTAGAATTCGTCATAATAAATGCCAGCAAAACAAAACAAGAAACAAGCACACCTACATTGAATAATGTTATAAAGAAGTTTTTCTCGAAAACTATTCCTTTCCGGACTTATGTTTATAGGAACCTTTTTATTTGGCTTCAGGAGTAGAACCTATGGCCCAATTTTTGACCTACCTTTTCGAATCACCCTGTATATAAATAATGTGTTACATTTATAGATAAATTGAAACTATTTCAAATTATTGTAAATACAAATATTATAAATAAATAAGTTGGTTTTTGAGTTAACTGATACTATACTCTAATTCTTTTTTAAGACTCATAAATAGAGACAATAAGCTTTCTTTCCTTATATTCTCAAGGTAAACTGCTACTAGTAACATGATGAATAAACTGAGATTGACTAATATGCTTCATTCACTAGCCAGCACAGTGAACAATAGGCAACACCCCAAAATTCCTTAGCATACATTAAAATGACCAGTTTATTTTATTTTTGGTAACTTTAATTTTATTTTTTATAGAAAAAATCTCGTACTGCGAGGAGCCATCTCATCCAAAAAACAGCGAAAGGCAAATGATTGCAGGAATTCTGGGAGATTTTTCTCAAGGAACAAAAATTCATTATGAATGTCGAGAAGGAAATGAGATGTTGGGAAGCAAAACAATTGAATGCAAAAAAGACAGGAAATGGACATCAGCGCCACCTACTTGCATAAGTGGTAAATTTAAAATTTTAACAATAAGTTATTTAAATAGTAGAAAGATTTCTAGAAAAAATACCACTTATCTCATCTACATAATTTATGATTTTTTTCCAAACTTATTATTTCTGATCAAAAACATCTTTAAAAACCGCTTTCTTAATA
Source organism: Thereuonema tuberculata (assembly GCA_023159025.1). Classification (NCBI taxonomy): domain Eukaryota; kingdom Metazoa; phylum Arthropoda; class Chilopoda; order Scutigeromorpha; family Scutigeridae; genus Thereuonema; species Thereuonema tuberculata. The sequence continues at coordinate 37,510,038 of JAFIDM010003189.1, read as the reverse complement.
TTATTAGAATCATTAAGGGTTATGGAAACAAATTACCGGAAATTTTCAAAGGTAGCTTACTGTCAAAGGGAAATAATTAGAAAAATATAAGCCCAAATCCAGTTAGTATGAGAGAGCTCTGTTATTTGTTTATCTACTGCTTTAAATCAAACAGCAATTTAAAAATTAGAACTCGTACTGTAAACACGAAGAGCAGTGAACCATATTCCTATTTTTTTTCAGTGTTTCTATTGAATTTCAGCAAACAAATTCAGAAATGGAGAAAATTTTATTTCCATTTATAATTTAGTTTAACAATGGATTCTAAGTTAAGTTGCTGTCTTAAAATAAGTTGCTTTAACATGAAAGTTACCAAGAAATAAAATAAATATATATTTTTTTAATTTCAGGTAAACTATGTGAAGATCCAGGTGAAATGGACAATGGGGAAAGGATTATAAGCAGCAAAATTGAAGGTTATTTTCCTCCAGGTTCCTCCATCGAGTACCGCTGTAATCCCCTTTATTATCTTTTAGGATCAACCGTGATTACATGCAATAAAGATGGGAACTGGAGTTCAAAGATACCGGGCTGCTTGAAATGTAAGATTTAAACATTTTTTTCCTAACTACAGTAGAACCTCATTATAACGGACTAATAGGGGCTGAAGGTTGTCCGTTTTAATGAATGTCCGGTTTATAACGAATAATTCATATAGGGGTGTAATGCAGCAGGGTGTACATCAATGTACACTAGTTAGCTATAAAAAGTGTTTATTATATATCAAATAAAAAACAGCCTTCAACATAGTAGGTTAAACAGAAAAAGATGTGTATGTATACACTGCATTAATCTTTAGAACAATTGCTTACATTCATTGGTTTGAAAAAAAAAAAAATTATTTTCTGCTGGGTTTCTTCGATCGATGTTTAATCGCTTGCTTGGAAGTGTAAAGCTCGTCAGATAAAAATTAGCATCCTTTATTATTTGTACAATTTTTTTTAAAACTGTCCGTTATAAGCGACGTCCGTTATAATAGGGTCCGTTATAATGAGGTTCTACTGTATTTGAAAACAAAAGTAAGAAATGAACATATCTGCAGAAGTATAGATTACTGAGGATTAAACGTATAGGGTCTAAATTAATTCTCATTTATAAAATTTCAAAATAGTTATTAGCTCTCTTATTAATAAATCAAGCATTTGTATTGTATACAATTATTTCTCATTTTTTTACATAAAATTATTTCTTATTACATAGCTTTTTTATACATATTATTATTCCTTATTAAGTTTTCTTTCAAGAATCAACAGAATAAGTAATTATTTTCCTAAATATAAGTAACCATTTAATATTTAAGAATTCATTTTCTTTAAGCCATTTTTTTTAATAGCGAAAGGAAATTATAAATTATGAATTATTTCCGTAAAAAAAGATATGAATTCGGAAAAATATTCAAAAAATATAATTGTGCTAATTATTAATTTCTAACGTAAGAAAACTCATAAGGATTTTAGTTTAACATGGCGCCATCATTCGCGACATTCAAAAAAATTAAAAACAAAAAAACAAAAACAAAAAACAACCCAAGAATATTTTAACTTTTAAAAAAATAAAACTTAGTAGCCTATTCATATATATTCACTTCACATTTGTCAAGCTTCTGCTATGTATTTTCAAATTAGTAATAACTAAAATAAATTTAGGATCACAAATCGTAAATGCTGAACAAATTTTAATTCTTCTTTCATTCTTGCTCTTAGATCTGTAATTATTACTTTCCGTTAACTGAAAAATTTTATCTCTACCTGTTTGAATACATTGAAGAACTACTGTTTCAAATTACGCTTTTTTAGCTTTAAAGTATCACAATTTTATTTCAATTTTTTTATATCATTTCCAAAAATGTCTGTACAAGATAATTGTATCCAGAATCAATAACATGCATAGTAAATAGCTTTCGTTTATACAGGGTGATTCAAAAGTGGATCAAAAACAAATACTCATGAAAACAAACAAAAAAGTTCCTGTAAACATGGGTCTGGAAATTAATAGTTTTGTAATATTCCACGTTTTTAGTTAATAATAATAATAATAATAATAATTATAATAATAGTGAGTAGTGCATTAATGACAATTTCTTCGATGGTCAAGGAGACAGCCACCCAATGCAAGCGACGCCTACAGAAGTGGAAGCAAAAACGACAAGAGAAGAGAAACGGAAATAAATCTGAAATTTACCACATGTCTCTGTTATAATCTCATGAAAATGTTTGAAATCGATTGAAAAATATCATACAAAAAAGACTAAAAAACCGAAAATAATTATTTAAAAAAATATATTTTTTTTAATATACCAAGTTTTTAAAACGGACTAAAAAGTATAAAATAATTTTTCCTAGCCCCATAGAGAATCCTAACCCCTTACAGACAGTCCTGAAACTTTGCGATTGTAAATTTTTGGGAAATTACTTGTAAGATTTAAAACGAAAAACGTGGGGCGCACGTTTAGATACTGTAAAAGCACTTATTTTCGCGAGCCGTAATTTTCGCGAAAATGAAGATATCGGTGATTTCGCGAGCTGAAAATATCGCGAATTTTATATGAACAGAACCGAATTCAACCGAAAAAAAGTAATTCGCGAGGTTTAAATTTTCGCGATTACGACGGGTTCGCGAAATTCGCGAAAATTAAAGCCTCGCGAAAATAAGTGCTTTTACAGTAATTTATTGAGATGGTATGGACGGAGTGTATGTTATCAATTGCTTGCGCCCCGCGTTTTTTGTTTTAAATCTTACAAGTATTTCCAAAAATTTATAATCACAAAGCTTCAGGACTATCTGTATGGGGGTTAGGATTTTGTATGGAGGTAGGAAAAATTATTTTATACTTTTTGTAAAAAAGTGGTGTATTAAAAAAAATATTTTTTTAAATAATTATTGGCATTTACTATGACGATTTCCAAGTAGTTTTCTTTATTTGTATTGACCTTTGTAACAATACAATATTTACTGCAAACTATTGATTCTGAATCCATTAATTGTTTGTTTTTGGTTTACAATACTGTTTATTAAATCATTCGTTCCCTATTTTGCTTATTTGTAGTTCATTTTATAAATAACTAGTCGGCTATCCGTCGCTTCGCTCCGGAAGCCTCCGCATATGTAACGGAAAACAAATTTTTATTTATTAAAAACACACACACACAAATTACATCAAGTAAACTAAAATTAAAATTTTTTTAAAGTTTTGTTTAATTTAATTTCTGATGGTTGTATTCTGTCAATCCACGACTGCTTTTAGAACCAGCGTGTGAATCATATATCTATGATATATTTTTATTTTTTATGGAGATTAAAATGTAGTCCTCGTGGTCTAATGGCTAAGATGTCTAACTTCGGAGCAGATGGTTGCATATTCGATTACCGTAGTGAATTTGTAGAAATTATTTCTATTTTCACAAATTACAACAATTGCACCAGACAGACAGAGAAATAAAAGCTTTTAGTAATATAGATATACTTTTCAGTGGTTTTTGAGTTACAGAGAACATTGGTTTTTAAGTTACAAATAGTGATTTTTCAGTATCCTACCTTATAGAAATAGTGCTTCTTTCTTTCTTGAATCTCTTTTCTTAATTACAACCATTAACCGTGTGCAAATTAATTGATATAGATATTTGAAGAAGAGATATGTTGAGATGGACGTTTGTTAATATAGATGATGAATGAAGATCGTAGCTTCTATACGAAATTCTTGGCGACGAATTGAGTGTGATTATTCTTTCGAGTGAAGATAACCAAATTCTGATGACTTGTGACTCAAAGGCATAACGTTGTGCGTGAGTGAAGACAATGTTCTCCAAATAGATGGCAATTTTATTTAGAGTCTGTCCTTGAGGTTTATTGATAAACATCGTGTAAGAAGGCGTGATTGGAAATTGCTTTCTTGTGAAAGTGAATAGAAGTAGATTATCGTTTGGTTTCATAGACATCCTATGGATGAAAACAAAATCTCCTTTGTGAATTCCTGTTATAATTTCGGCTTCTATGACATCATTATCGAATGAACGGCATTTAAGTTGAGTTCCGCAGCAGTATCCAACCTTGGAATTGATTTTTTGCAACAACATTATTGGAGATTCAATCTTCAATGAAAAACGATGTTGAGGAATACCGCTGAGATTCAATGAATTCAGATTTTCAGGCAGATAGAGATGTTCGTGTTGTGGATTATCAGAAATATTAATCTTATTCTCACTTAAATACTCTCTAGTCTCACCTTGTATTCTTTGACTTATCACTCGATTGATGTTATCGACAATCTCGTTCTTTGGTAAGTTCTTAACTTTGACGTGATGCCAGGTATTTGAGTTACAAATAGTGTTTTTCAGTAATCTATGTCATAAAAAGGGTGCTTCTTTCTGTCTTGACTCTGTTTTCTTTACTCCAACATCTGCTGTGTAAGCACGCTTATTTTTCAATATTACATAGAATTTGGTTAAGGAAGAATACTTAAAATATTGCAACATTTCGGCAATTATAGTTCTAATTGTCAGTTTCGAATTACAAATAAACTGACGGATGGGAAATAAATGAACAATCTTGAGATTCAAAAAAAAAGGTTGAATATTCCTTATTGATGGGGGAAGGGGAAGGATAGATAAGTCCAAAAACAATATGAAAAGAGCTGTAGTCCCCATGGCCTAATGGATAAGGCATCTGACTTCAGATCAAAAGGTTGCAGGTTCGATTCCTGTCACGGATGTTTCATTGTAAAAATTATTTCTATTTTCCATTCTCACAGAAAATTGCGCCGGACAGACAGACAGACAGACAGAGAAATAAAAGATTTTAGTAATATAGATTGCAATATGTTTTCTCGCATCCTACTGTGCCAACAAAACAAAACAAGAAACAAACACACCTACATTGAATAACAATACATTACGTTTTTATTGAAAACTATTCATTTCCGGATCCATGGTTACAGCCTACTATTTTGTTTGGTTTCATGAATTTCATGAACCTAAGCTTACATTTTTGACCCCTCTTTTGAAATCACCCTGTATATAAGAGGATTCTCTTAGTTTCCCTTTTTTGCTTTCAACAGGTTCGAAATATTTTAAAAAGCAATATTTAACGCTTAAGAACATGAAAAGATAAAACTACGTCTTATGGAGCTTGTTCTTATTCATTTTATTGCAATGTTTATCGTATGGCATCTCTAAAAGTTTAAATTAATCTTTAGTTAGAACGTGCAAACAACCGGAAGACGCCCCCAATCTCAATGTAAAAATTCTGTCTCCTCAGTTCTTCCCGACGTCTGTTCCATCCAGAAGAGTGAGGTAAGTTGCCTGAAATATGTACATTAAAAAATTATGAACTGTTACTGTAAACTTATCAATTAACTGATAAATCAATGTTTTGTTTATTAATTATTTTAAAATTTAGCTTGTGACTTTTCGAAACACCAAGTATATTGTTCTTTGATATTGATTAAATAAATTTAATGTGTTAAAAATATTATTAAAAAAATTCCTACCATAAAGCATATAATCATTGTGAATATTAAAAGTTAAAGAATAAAAAGGATGAGAATGGGATGAAAAATGAAAATTAAAAAATGAGTGAAATTACATTAAAAAACGTACGTATTTGAACCCCCTTCGAATGGGGTTCGTTTTCAAGTTTCCCATGGATAAAATTGTGTCTCTCTTGTTTATATTGTTCTTTGTTTTTGTTTTTTTTTCTTTTCTTTTCTTTTTTACTTTCAGCGGAAATGGTTCAGTGTTTGGACTTGGAAGCTTTGGCAGACGTCGTCGATTTAATATGACTAGTGTGAAAATTGATCCTCTTCCATCTTCTGTCAGTTCCTACGTTTCCAATTCTCGTCAGAAGCGAGAAGTGTCTCCACTTCCTTTAGGTCATCATCACGTGGGATCTCAAGCAAAATTCTCTTGTGAAAACCGTTATTACAAACTTATGGGATCGCCGATTAGAACATGTCAGATTGATGGAAAATGGAGTGGAACGCCACCTATATGTCTTCCAGGTAAGGTTTCTGATACTTATTTTTCAAAATATTCAGAAATTAGTAAAATCAGAAGAAATAACATTTTACTGAATCAGCACGTAGCTATTTTATCATTTCAAATAAGTCGTTTTTGGCTACTGATCATCTGTTCATTATAGCTAAAGAAATGTCATAATGAAATATTTTGTAATCATTTAAAAAAAATTAAAAGACAACTCTTCACAACTTAAAAGAGTGAACATGAATTAGTTTTCTATTTCCTTGAATCACAAGACATCCTAATTTTAAAGTAACATCGTAACAGGCTCATAATAATGTATCCTTTTTTTAATTTTTAATCCCCTACATTAATAAAATGCATCTTTCATGTAGTGAAGCTGTTTTAATTCTTTCCTATTTCTTATATCTTTAGTAAAGATTCGTTATTGCTCGTTTATTTCACTTTGTTTTTAGTCTCTTTTTATTTGAAATTTTTATTTCGTAGCTTGTGGTCTTAATAATAATGCTCCCGTGGTTCCTTCCATTATCAACGGTACTCCCAGTGTAATGGGCCATTGGTCGTGGCAAGTAGCTATCTCATCTTTAATGAATCCTGACGAACATGATCCCTTCTGGCTCATCACTTGTGGAGGATCTATTATTAATGAGCTATGGGTTTTAACAGCTGCACATTGTGTTACGTACGAAAAAAGCAACGAAGTCATTTCGAATGAAGAAATTACGCTTTACTTTGGAAAATATTATAGAAATGATTCTCTGGATGACAACATGGTACAGAAACGGAACGTAAGTAATATAAACCTTTTTTTTAGTTATAATATTTCAAAATAAAGTGTGTATTAAAATAAGCCTATAATTACTCCAAGCTTTACAAAAAAAAATTAATAAAGTTGCCAAGTTTGTATTCAATTGAAATCCAGCGGTAATGGAATAGAAGATCGCCATCAGCTTGGAAATTTGATGTATTACCTAAAGAAAGATATTGGTATTTTTTTCCCTCCGTATCTGAAGAAGAAAGGGGAATTATATGGAAAGATTTTATATCGTCTTTCCCTCGAATTTTAATCCTTTCTTTCTGGTTATCGGAGATTCTTCAATATTCAAAATCAGTTTTTTTTAGACTCATAGTTTCAAAAACACTTTTTAAGGTCGCCAAAGAGATAATAATTGTAACCAGTTAGTGTCATTGGAAGGTGTTTCCCAATCTAACTATTCAAATGTTTCCAAAAAGCTTTGTTGACCACGTTAGTGATTAGCTAACATTGTCATTCGTATCTCCTTTCAAAATGTTTTACCCTTAAAAAGTTTCATAAATGTAGCATTTCGAGAAACATTAGTTCGAATGATGTCCGTACGAAAATCAAAAACCCGAACTTCTGCGAACTTCTTTGCCAACACATTCTAACAACTTTACCGCTCACCTGCACATATTGTCACATTTACTGCACTGAATAGTACTTACACATATGTTACATTATAAAGGCCGCGCGGTTGGCGATGTCGCTAAGACACTGGCCTCTCACCTCTGAGTACCGAGGTTCGGTTCTCATGTGGGTTTCGTTAATGGTGGCGATCCAGGCTGGGAAGGTTTTCCCGGGGTTCTCCCGTTTCCCCTGCATTTCTCACACCATTCTTTCTCAGTCTTTCTCTCCGTCTGTCCTTATTTCCGTGGGATAGCACAATAGATCTTTGAGGTCGCGGTGCTCGGCTGTCAAGCCACCCATGCTCACCACATTAGATTACATTATGAAGATTTTTTTTTCATTTATGATTCTAACTCTTATGTTATATTTAAAAACAATTTATAAAAATATAATGTAATTATAAAGATGTAATGTTGCAAATATAAATTTAATTGATGCAATATTATCTTCTTAAATAGGCATCTGCTATTTTTATCCATCCTGATTATCAACCTGAATCACTTGATGCAGATATTGCTCTGATAAAACTGCAGAAACCCATTGTGTTCACGAGTCGAGTTCTAGCAGTTTGTCTTCCTGAATATCACTCAGATCGAAGTGATGAAAGACTTAAGGAGGGAAATAAAGGAATGGTAAGATACTCAGTTTAGCTTGGAATCATTAATTTTCGTAATTTTCACCAAGTGTCTACATTGTATTTATTTATTTATTTTATTTTATTTTATTATTTTTTTTTCTTCGTTATTAAATATAATATGGTTTGTTTGTTTGTTTTTTTTATGTTATATTTTGAATATTAGGTCGAAAAGTAATAAACGACTATAAACAAATAATATTCCAAAGGATGGAAAGTAATATTCTCTTTAACTAATTTTTCATTAGAAATATTTGTAATTTATTATTTTAATTTATATATATATATATATATATATATATATATATATATATATATATATATGGAACTTATTTTTTTAATAAGCTTTTTTTTTTAATCTTGTCATTTTTCTTTTCTATACTATTACGCTTTTCTTTGACATTTTGATAATTTTGTTTTTAATATTAATTTTCAACTATTAAAATTGAGGGTTAAGAATTCATAAAGTATTCCTTTATAATTTAATAGTTTTATAAACATAAATATTTCTGATAAGCAAGTTTTTTAAATTCCATTGATTAAACTATTTGTTCTGATAATTTTTTATTGGTCATACCTTTTTTAATTAAAATTATGATAGTTCTAATTTCATTTAGAAAAATTAATTTTTTATACTATTGCTTTGTACAGGATGGCGCACATAAAACCGGCCCCAAAATAATAATGCAATACAAAAAGAAATATCTATTGGGGCCGATTTTATGTGCGCTATCCTGTACATTATACTTAAACAAAATCCTTATTTCAGGATCTTTATTGCACAGTTGAACAATTAGAAGAGTGGCATTCATGTAAAAGGGTTAAAGGGTTTACAGGGGAAATTTCAGAAAAGCCCCATATAATACTTCTAAGTAAAAAATGAGTTAATGAGAATATTATTTATTTCTAATGTTTTATTACTTTTCCATCTAACACTCATCGTAAAACCGGAGAAAAAAAAAGAAGAAAGATCATATTATTTTATACAAAGAAGAAAAAAATAAAGAAATAAAATAAAGAAAAGAAAAAAAATTCTTCCTTACCCCCTCCCAGGGGAAGGATCTCTTTGATTTCCAGTCGTACGTCATTGTGCCACACGAACACTTACAAAGAAACGACAACACGAAGTTAATAAGCTAATAATACTCATAAAGCAATGAAAACAATGTCAACTAACTCGAAAACGCTTGAGTGTTGGCCTCTCAACCTATATTATTTTTGAAGTACTCCATGTGTACTTTTATCTCACAAAAGAGATTTTCACGACATACCCTCTCCTTATTAATTTTTTGTTCATTAAACTGTATTGTCTTAAAATGTTTGTTTAAAGTCCTTTTAAAGAGCACTTTAAACCTTTAATTTATGTTTTTTAAGACAAATTGTATTAAGAAGTACCGACAACTCAGTTTTTTTATTAAGTAAAAAATTATTTCTTCAGTATTCCTTTTTTATCTTTATTTTTTATTTATATTTCCACAGTTAACCGGTTGGGGAGAAACGGAGACAGGTGGTTTATCTTCTGTCTTACGTGAAGCAGAAATACCTGTAGTAAGCAATCGCAAATGTGAACAAGAATATCGAAATCAAAATATTCACCTAACATTGAGTTGGAATTCATTTTGTGCTGGTTATGATGAAGGTAAGAAAACATTAATTTTCTTAATTAAAAGAAATCGGAGCTGTACCTTACTAAATTGCTAAAACAAAATCGAAACGAAAAATCTAAGCCCTATTAAAATACACCAATAAGACCTTCAGATTTAATAAAAATGATAGAAAAATGATGGAAAATAAAAATCTTCTAATAAAAACATTCGCTACGGCTTTATCATTCCCATCAGCAAATTGTCAATCGTATATACAGTATTTGATAAAGCTTATCACACCTCTAATGAGTCCATGGCGCTCATCAACGACTTCTTCGTGGACCCGTTATTTCAAAAACAGTTCGCCACAGACTTTACATCAGTGGATTAATTCTAATGGGGCTCTCTTAAAGAGAAAGTCTACTAGAACAGACCACGAAAATCATTAGGATCTCCGGGAAAGCGTCACGACTGAAATAAACAATGTCGACACAGGCATGCTGAGGGGTGTATCAGAAAACATGGTGAAACGTGCTCAAATGTGTCTCGAAGAGGAAGAGGACGCTTTCAGCATTTGATGTGATAGTAAGTCAGTCTACCCATTATTAATCTCTCATATACATAGTTATGTGACTGTTTAGTTATTAACGATTAAGTTGATGTTCTTTACTTTCCTTATCCTGAAATAATGAAGATGATGATACTATGACGAAGAACAAAAGATAATATGGTAAAACCCGTTAAAGCGTCATCCGGATAAATCGTCACTCCGTTTAAGTCGTCGTTTTCCTTTGGTCCCGACAAGGTATCCTGCACAATAATGTAAAATAATCTTCCTTTACCCGTCACCAAATTTAATTTTGTACGGATATTATTGTGCCAAATAATATTTATGGAATTGTAATACAATAATGAACTGACTTTAGGAAAAAAAACAAACAATTGAAATCTGTGTGATATTATTGATTGTTGGAATAAACGAAAGATGATGGATTCTAAAGTGACTGTTATTTTAGTTAAAGTGAAATATCAGATTCAACTAGTGCATCCAAGTAATGTAGCAGTAAAGGAACTTTTTGTGTTTATAGAATGTTAGAACTTTATTTGCCGTTAGACCTACAGAACTGTTAATCAAAGAATACGTTAAAGAACTTTCATAAGTAACTTAATCAGTAACAAGATAAGTAATTGTATTTGTGAAAGAAGAAAACATGCTTTAATGAATTTTGATTAAATATTGTTGTTTAAGTTTAAAACAAGCAATTTTTAAATTGCTTGAATTGAACAATTTTTTGGGGGCCAGATGTAAAACATACTCTTGCTCCGTAGACCTATTAACCACGCTCTGCTATTATCTAAAGATATATATAATTACTATTTATTACAAATTCTACTCCGGATAACTCGACACCCTCAAAAATGGCCAAAAGCATCTTTCTTCTCCATTTTGCACGCTATCGTGTTGTCTTTTCAGCCCCGCCCCTTCACCTTAAGAAAGCCAAGCCTTTAGGGATATTTTCGACCACGCCTGTCACTTCATTCCTTTCCTACCCCTTCGGGGGATTTGGGTTCTTGGAATCTCGCTGCTAATCATTCAAAGCACACTTCTTGCTGCGACTCTGTCGAGTGTAGACGTTTTTTCTTGACCGCTCCTGAGTATGACTTCATTTCATAGCGAGTAAGCTCCGCTCTTAGGGCTACTTTTTCTCTTGCAATTTCGTGGTTCGATTACGTTTTTAACATGCCGGGGAAACGAAAACTTCCCTCGTTATCTTTTAAAGAAAAATAAGACTTAATTGCACTTTTTGTAAAAATCAAATGTTTTGAAAACAGCTTTTGCCAAAGAACACCATATTCCTAGGACTACATCAAACGATATTCTTTCATCGAAACAAGTAATTGAAGAAGCTGACTGCAAAGACAAAAGAAAGAGAATTAAAAAATCGAAGTTTGACGAGATCGAGGAGGTTTTAGTTCGATGGCTAAAACATGCCAGATCGCAAAATGTGCCGATTTCTGCCGTAATTCTCAAATAAAAAGTCATGGAAATTGCTAAGGAGTTGAACATTAAAGATTTCGGCGGCAGCAATGGTTTGGCTGGAACATTTCAAAGACGGACATTGTTTTTCTTTTATAACGATTAAAATGTGATAACTATAAAAAGTATTTTACGTGCTGGATAAAATTTAAATAAAAGCCTGCAATTAAAAGCACGGATGTGAGACAGTTAAAAAATAACAGATTAAAAACTCATTTCACATAACGAATCCAAGCTTGGAGGATAACAATCATACACTTGATAAAAAACCCTATGCAAAAGATGAGGGTTTGAAACGTCGTGATTTTTTAATCTGTTATTTTTTAACTGTCTCACATCCGTGCTTTTAATTGCAGGCTTTTATTTAAACTATAAAAAGTGTTTTTGTTTTTTTTTTATTTTTCCACTCATTCATTTGCATGCATTGATTTCTGAAAATCTTGTTTTTCTCGCCGAATACTACAGCAATTCAATCAAATACTGTATTTTAGTGGGTTTTTTTTTCAAAAATTCCTACTCCGCCTAAATCGTCACTCTGCATAAGTCGACCTTGGGTGACGACTTAACGAGGTTTTACTATAATAAATAAAATGAAAACGGATGAAAATCTGTCTTTCTGTCCTTCTGATAGAAAAACTGAAGTAATAGAAGAAGAAGGCGATGATATCTTTATGAACCTGAGAAAGAGAAACTCTCTTTGCAGCTGAAGAGCTATCACTGAGCTGAAAACTTATTTAGAAGCTATAAATGGAAGCAATCATGAACAGTGGAAAAAGACCAAATTGAAAGCAAATTGTTAAATTGAAATCAGAAGTCTACATTCTTAAATATCATCATAAGAACATGACATGTACGGTACATTGATGATATTTTGCTATTCATTGAAGACATGAAAAATCATCACTGAGATTTAAAAAATATTGAATAAATTATCAAAGATCTAGGAATTCCTTGGAATGAGGAATAAATTCATAAAGTAAAAGGGATGAAACAATGTACGGAGATTAATACTCCACTGGGAGAACTAAGTAAGAAAAATGAAAAGAATATCCCAAGATGATACCGAAGATGATAAAGTATAGAAGTATTATTGGAGAGCTGAATTATTTAATTAGTTCTTCAAGAACCGACATCAACTATACAGTAATTTACTTATCTTTAAAAGTAACAATCCGTCTTGTGAAGATCCTGTTAAAGTAAAAAGAAGTCTAAGACATCTAAAGGGAACTGAAAAGATTAAGTTCAGTTTATAGGAAAATGAAGAACAGTTAAAAATGTAATATATTTTTATATTAAAGTGATTCTACATGGACAAATGAATGAATGACAGAAAATCAACATCTGGCTAAAGCTTGAAATAACAAAATGCAACAAATAATAGCACAATTCCTATTGTTACATATATAGATAGATTATATGTAGATAGATAGATAGATAGATAGATAGACAGATAGATAGATAGATAGATAGATAGATATAGATGTAGAATGGCAACCATCAGTAATCAAATCATATCATTAAAGAAGATTCTACGTGAATTGAATGCACTTAATTACATTTCAGACCTAGTAACTATGTATGACAGTCAGTCAGCAATAAATTTAGCTACTGATTACTGGAGTTAAACCAGGAATAAGGACATAGAGTTCAGGTTTCATGTACTTTGTGAATTTGTATCTAAAGATGAAACAACTGAAATGTGTCAAGTGAAAATAATGCGCCCGATTTTTGTTACCAAACCTGTCTATTCGACGTAGATCATGCAACGAGAGACTGAATATTTAGTAGTGCAGTGATTCTATCATGAGTGAACGTACTTACTTTACTTTACGCGATCAGGCCCAGGGGACCGCGCGATGTAACAACCAAGGCTCTCCATCTGTCTCTATTTTCAGCTACCCGTCTCCAGCTTTCCGAAAGTCCCAGTCGCAAGAAGTCTTCCCTCAATCCATCCATCCATCTTTTCCTAGGTCTTCCCACTGGTCTTTTGCCCGTTGGGGTCCAATCCAATACAATTTTGGGCCAACTTGTTTCTTCCATCCTCACTACATGCCCTGCCCATTGAAGTCTCTT
>JAFIDM010003189.1:37485162-37495867 GCA_023159025.1 Thereuonema tuberculata | reverse complement strand
TCCATGTTCTCGCGCAGGTCGTCCCGTAGAGATCAGTTCTATCCGAGTGAACGTAACATGAGTGATCTATCAAGTAAACGTATAACAAAATACAACGTGACCTACAGATGAAAGCTAAGCTAAAAAAATTACTTGGTGAGTTGTAAAGTTATGTCAAAATAGAACTGATCAGGCACAGTTTCGCAGGTAAGGCCGAAATTCCTTTCATTGAGTAAACAAATTTAACTGTCAGAATTTATAACAAAAAAAAAAAAACCCACAATCATTGATACAATAGTTGAAGAACGATGTCGTTGTAATAGGATTTCTTCAATTCCAACTGAGAGGAGGTAGATGAGTCAGACTCGTAGATCTTGCCGCTCAGCTCACCTCCTATTTTGGGATAACATATAAAACGATAACATTAATTATTTTATACCGTTTTAATATATAAAATAACTTGTACACATTATAAAAAAAATATAAGATAAGGGTGTCCTTGCTACAGAGCTTGAGTGTCATATGTTGCTGAAACTGTGGTAATAAACGTATTTTGCATGCAAAAATCACAGTCGTTAATGGAGCATCTAATGAATAGGCAATTATCTCTTTTTGTTTGTGAGAAGTTAGAAAAGATGGAAAACAAAGATGTAGTCTAGTTCTGCAGAGACAATTGACTAAGCAATTTTATATAAAAGTAGGTATTAAACAAAATGTGTTTTCAAAAATCAGGTATTCCTGACTGATACCTGAAGTGCTGATTGTCAATAAAATCATACAAGCAAAATTAATATAAACTCATACTTTCACAATCAAATACAAGGTGGTCATAATTAAAGTGTTCCTATTCAGAGCTCACTGTAGCTCCAACAAATAAGCAGAAATGCCACCAAAATTAGAAAATAAACTACTCATGGCATAGGGAGAAGGATCACGTTAAAAAAAATATAAGTAGAAATAATAGGGTGAAATAATAGGCTGTACAAGAAGAAATCCATGACATAAATATATAATGGAATGGCTAAGATAAAGCTAATCAAAATTTATGTTTAAAAATCTTATTTTGAAAAATCTGAGATTTTTTTTTCAAAAAAAATTCTGAAGTTTATAAATAAAAATATTTGCATTTACTAACAAACTGTGGCTATAAAATAATCAAAAGTTTAAAACAAGTCTCGTCTTTTAAAGATCCTTAACAAGATCTACAAGGATTAAAAAAAGCCAAACATCAAATATGAAATGAAAAGAATGAATGACTGAAATCATTGTCTCATTAAAAAATGAAAATAATTGAGTAGATGAAGTTGGAAATGATCCCAATGGATTTAACTATATAAATAGGTCTTGAAAGTAGATTTTTAACTTCTTTCTGACATTTTTATCTTCAGATTTCTCCGATTTTCTTAGTCATCGAACACTGAATTAAATTTTTTCTTTTATATTCTGTCATAATTTAATAATAATGTAACTTTTAACAAATTAAATTGAATGTGAAAACAAACAGTAATAATAGATGAACTCTTAAAATATTCTTAAAAATATTTTATTTAAGAAAAAAAAAAAGATCAAGTCAGTTTGCTAATGATTTTTCAATAATAATTTGATGAAAATTATTGATGAAGTTCTTCTCTTGGATAAATTAATGTAATTTTGAATTTCCTAAATTTTTTTTTTCATTTTTTTTTTTTTTTGTATTTCAGGTAAACAAGATTCATGTACAGGTGATTCAGGAGGTCCTTTAGTTTTTCCATTTGACGAAAGAAGAGACAGATGGGTGCAAGAAGGAATCGTCAGTTGGGGAACAGAAAATGGATGTGGAAAAGCTAAACATTACAGTGGATTCACACGAGTACAACGATTCCTTCCTTGGATACAACAGTTTATTTGAGACATAAACTATCGATAATAATAATAGAGCCGGGAAATTTTTAAACATGAAAACGTGTTTCTGTAATGTAGAAATTACAGAAAAAAATCATATTATTTCTGTTGCTTGGATATTTAATTATGGTAATTAAAGTTATTTCATTAACATTGAATTGGGAGAGAAGGTTGAATTATGATGAGTTGGAATATGTTTCAATTGCTGCAATAACAAAAAGAGCTCAAATTCCATTTTCAGCTTCATTACCGGTGGCAATGGCTGCCCAACACCTGTATTGGCTTTGGTTCATTCTTCAACTTTGGTAACAGCAGGATTGTTCATAGTTCTTTCGTCTGTTCCATTTCTGTTAGTATGAAATGAAGAATTCTCAAGAAAGCAAAAGAATAATTAAAATTAATAACTATTAAGTTATTTATAATAATTTTCCATTTGATGGAACCACAACAAAAGTTCACTTTCATGATTTCATTCGTAACATTGTGTAAATTCATTTCATATTTGTTATGTTATCACAAACAATTAAAAAAAACTCCATATTTTTTTACCTTATAAATAAAAGTTTATACAGAGTGATTCAAAATTCCCTGTACAAACTTTAAAGGTAGTTCAGGAATACAAAAATAAACAGTATTCATAGTGAATAAATAAAGACATCATCAACTTTTCAAAATATATTTAATGAATGTTCTGAAAAAAAAAAATTTCTTTTTTCCTTTTTGTAGTTTGTCAACTTTAACAATAAATATCGAGGTGTTACATTTCATATACACTTCCTAGACATAGTTGTAAACCATTATTATACTACAATCTATGATCATTATCGTGACAAAAATATTTCTACAATTGTTTTAACTCTTCAAGTTTTGCTGTTGTTGTTTTTTTTTGTTTTTTTGTTATTGATACATTTCTTTACCATGTCTTTAGCTAAATTTATTAATACATTATCTACTTATAATCCATCATTCCTATTAAAATTACTATTTTTGGTATTTCTTATTATCATGCTTTCCATTAATTTTCTTATTTTAGTATCTTTTTCCAAAAATAATATTTTAATTTCATCACTAATGTTGTGACCCAGTTTACAGCAATGATCCGCTATATCTGATCTTTCTCCTTGTTTGTTTTTAATGCAATATAATATGTTCTAAGGCACATTCTCTGACCGTTCTTTTACATTTCCCAATATAGAATGCACTGCAATTCAAACGTAACAATTTGTAAATTAGACCCATATTTCGATTGTTTTCATTCTCATTTAATTTATGACAAAGTATATTTTTAATTTATTATTATATTCAAATGTACATAATAGTATTCATAGTGGGCCGTATGTGCCAAAACGCCATGCGAATTTGCTAGAAGGAACATTTCGGTTCAGAAATAAAAGACAAGTAAGGTAGACAACATAAAGACTTCAACTCATTATTCAAGTATTTAAAAAGATTCATTTTAAATACTGAAGACAGCAAATTTTCGAGAAGTGTACATCTTAATGATGAGAATAAAATTAACAAACAACAAAAAGGGGATATGAACATAACAAAATTTAAAAGCATGAAATATCAATAAAAAATTATTTTTTGCAAAGGCAAGCTATCTCAAATAAGTAACAATTGTTTTTTACAATGGAAAGCTAACACAAACACCTACCAATAGTTATAACAAAAAATAATATCAATTTGTAATTTTTAAATTTCCAATTATTCTAATACGTGACATTGTTATTAAATTAATGCATCAAAAGTGGCTATTTTTTTGTTGTCAATATTTATAAATTCCTTAATTAACATAATAGTATTTGGATCTATTGAGGCTCCTTCATATCTATTGAAATTTTTACTTTTAGTATTTTTAATAATGCAGCTTTCCAAAATTTTCCTTAATTTCAAATCAGTTTCTTTATAGAAAATTTTTACTTCTTCATCCATTGACACGAAAAAAAAAATTATTATTAAATGTTAAATATTTTTCTTAATTAACCATTTGGGAACTTTATTTAAATTAATTCCGCGAATCAAGGTAAAAATGAATGAAAACAACTCTGCTACCATTTCGTTTGGGATTATGAACAACCGACGATAATAATAATAAGCTAAAGGGTAAATACTAAATAAAAGCCAAGATAAGTAAAGATTAATAACATGAATTTACTGTAAGGCTAAATGTACATACACATAGTTATCAATGAAAACAATGGGCTTAAGGATCACTGAGAAAGCACAAAGTTAACTTAAATAGAAAGTATCTTCTCGACAGTCTTTCTTTGTGAAAATGTTCAAGATAAAATTAAGTCAATTAAACGAAAAAAACTTCAAAAGTCAGAAGTAGTATTGATTGAGCGTACAGTTTAACACTTATTAAAAATGAAGAAGATATTTGCTAGCAAAACGTTTTCTTAACAAAATGAATAGGCCTATTCACACAGTCACTTACGCACATCATTGCTGCTTGCAATACACCATGGGATCCCAGGTTTGAATTAAGGCATCCAATTCACACACGGATACACATTACACAGGTACCATCGTCGGGCGGATGAAAACACTTCACTGTAATGAAGCACTGTAGCACTTTTAAAATACATATCACTGGCGCTTATCCCAGTTCATGGATTCTGACGCGGCGGTCAAGTCGCGGAGGTGGTTTGACACTGCTCCGCAGGGTAATTCGGCGTCCAGCAAAGCACTACAATCGCTGCCTTCCCAGCAATTGTTATGGGCCAGCGGGCTGCGAAACTAAGCTGGCTATGGTGGCGGTGATGATCTAGTAATATTAGATGGAAACATAGAAAATGCAAAAAGAAGACTAGAACTCCTAAAGGAGACAGCAGAAAAGGTGGGTTTGCAAATATCCTTTGAAAAAACAAAATACATGACCAATGAAGACAAAATTGTTGTAACAATGGTATGTGATTTAACTTGGTTGAAATTATTAAATTTATACATAATGACAATAATACATGAAATTAATATTCACAAAACAATAAGTTGATAAAGTCAATAATCCAATGAATTTGCACCAGTGATTGTAACTCCTTTTTTATTGTCACTCATTTTATAGCATTCATTTTGATATGTACTTTTGAATTGATGATGTTCTTTCTTTTTTGTATTATTGTTTGATTTATTAATTCTTATTCTGCTTGAAGAAGGGAATTACGCAATATTATGTTCCCGAAAATTCGCTATTTTGTATTAAAATAAAATTATTTAAATACTATGAAAGAGTTTATGGAGTTACTTTTATACATTACAAGAATATAAAAAGAAGAGAATTTGTAGAAGAATTAAGTATGGCAACATTAATAACATGGATAAGTTTAAATATTTGGGTGAAAATATAAATCTTAAAAGTGAAAAAGAAGCAATTAAAATTAGACTTGAATAAAGGAAAAGAGAATACATGAAAGTAAGAAATTTGTACAATAAAAAATGTTTATCTAAAGCCGTTAAATTGAGGCATTATAATACAGTTGTAAAACCCTAAGTCCTTTATGGGTCAGAAACACTACTATTATCTGGATGCAAAATGGCACTAGAAGATTTGGAAAAGAAGGAAAGAAGAATCTTGCGAAAAATATTAGGTCCAATCAAGAATAAAGATGGCGATTGAGTTTTGAGACCAAATAGAGAAATTTACTTGCAATGCCCTAAAATAACGGATGAAATCAGGAAAAGACGTGTTACCCTTTATGGGCACTTAGAGAGAATGAAGGAAGATAGATTAACAAAGAAAATCTATACTTTCTTCCAAAACAGGAAAACAGATAAAAAAAAATGGGTGGGGTGGCAAAGCAATAAAGGACTTAGCAGAAATGCAGATTGATCGGGAGACCCTACTCAGCAGAGACAAATTCAGACTAAAAGTTAAGAAGTTCAAAGGTTTTCAGGAAGACGCAGGGAAAATGAAAACAACTGGAGCCAAATGGTCGGATGAAAGGAAAAGAGTCCATTCGGAAAGGATGAAGGAGTTTTGGAGAAAGAGGAAGGAAGAGAGAAGAAAATAGTTATCTTAATGTGGTCCTTAGTTGGCCTGAAACGATTATAAAAAAATAAAGAGATAAAGGATAATTATTACTTAAGAAAATATGTCTTATCATATTCATTTCATATTCAATAAGCTATCAGCTTATTACTTTTTTATGAGCCAAATTCATAAAGTAATGTAAATACCTCTTTTAAGTACGGTGTGACAAAACAGTAACTCATTTTAATTCCATTGCTTCTTAGAGCAACTCCTAAAATTCCCTTATTTTTATCATCTGTGCTGCTATCTGTCGATATCTGATTCCAATCACTCAAATAACTTCCAGAAAAATACGTAGATGATTGGTGCCTATTTATTGATAGCTCTGAGCGGAGTTTGAAATGCGTCCTTCTACACAATGGCAACAAATACGGCTCAATACCTATTGCTCATTCAACGAAATGAAAGAAGAATACGACGCCATAGCTTTGGTCATGGAGAAGATAAAATATCAGGAACATTAATGGTACTTTGCGTGAACTTAAAGATGGCAAACTTTCTCCTTGGACAGCAAACTGGCAACATTAAATATCCTTGTTTCCTGTGCCTCTGGGATAGCAGGGACCCAAAAAAAAAAACACTGGATAAAAAAGGAGTGGCCTAAGAGAGAAAACATGGCTGTTGGGAAAAATAATATCATTAATAAGCCTCTAGTTGGATGAGAGAAAATCATCTTTCCGCCACTTTATATCAAGCTAGGCCTAATGAAGCAGTTTGTAAAGGCTCTTGATAAGAATGGATCATGCTTTGCTTACATAGGAAGAAAATTGCCTCAGATAAGTAAAGAAAAACTGAAAGCTGGAATTTTCGATGGCCCAGAAATAAGACAGCTTATAAAAGATCCGGCTTTTGTGGAGTCCATGAATGAGGCTGAGCAGAAAGCATGATGTCATTTGTCGAGGTTTTCAGAAATTTCCTTGGCAACCGCAAAACTGAACACTATGTTGAGCTAGTAAACGAGATGCTCAACAACTTCAGAAACCAAGTTGGAAGTTGTTGGATGGAATATGAGCTTAAATGTTCACTATCTACACAGCCACTTGGAGCGTTTTCCTGAAAGTTTAGGCGATACAAGTGAAGGTGAAAGATTTCACCAGGAAATAAAAACTATGGAGGACCGCTACCAAGAAAGATGGGATACTCACATGATGGCAGATTATTGCTGGAACTTCAAAAGAAAATGTTCAAATAAAGTACATTCAAGAATGTCACGCAAAAGAAGTTTCCGAAGACTGACTTTTCTTTGATCAGTGATTTTTCTTTTCTTCAAAACTAAGTGTAACTGTAGTTAGTAAGGTGCTACTGTAATTTTTATACGATTTTCATTGCTATAAAGTGCTCTAGATAATACATAAAGACTTACCAGTGACACAATCACACACACACACACACAGCATGTTAAAGTATTATCAAGTAAGTCACGACATTTTTATATCTCAGAAACTAGAGCTGCTAAAGAAAAAAATGCCATATTTGGAGTCGACACCTCAATTATACTTAAAATCAGCTCTAAATACCCCGGCACTAAAACCACTGTTGGCCTGTCTAATATATCGATAAATCAATTTTATTAGTAGGTTCAGCGTCCTAAAATGGTAAAAAACAGACAGCGTACGTTGAAATCGAACGAATTTTAATGCATTTTATGAATTAAAAGTACTGATGGTTTACTTCAATAAAATATTTTGTGTATTGGATCCATTATAAAACAATCTTCACGATAGTTGTTTTAGCATTATTTTTTTGTTTCTTTAATAGCTTAAAATATAACTTCGAGTCTCAAATCGGTCGGAAGATTTTATTATTTTAATAAGTATAATATTCTCATATTTCTGTTTGGTTTTTTTTTTTTTTTTGCCTTTTTCCTAATAGTAAGTTCTTTTTTATTTCTTTTTCTTTTCTTTATTTTTTTCCCTTTGTTTATCTTTATGTTAAGATAGTCTTATGTGATTAATTTAGTGAAAAAAGAAATGTAATCAAAAATTAAGACAATAAAAACACTTCAATTTGAAAATAAACAAACACATAAATACAACAAATAAAAGTAAAAAGTAGAAATTTATAATATTTTTGTAATACTTATTAAAAAAATAAGATCCTTCCCACGGATTTGACTCTCGAAGTTATAAACTCTCAATGCCAATCGTCCTCCTTTAGGGAGGACAGTCCTTCTTTTCTCCCTCCCTCGAAAAGTGTCCTCCTACATGTCCTCATTTTCGACATTTGAAGACTAATCTGTAAATCTATAGTGATTAATGCAACAAAAAATATTCATTCAATGGAAAAATACTCATTTAAATAATAATTAAAATACATGTAAGCATAATTACAATATAAAATGTTACAATTATTGTTGCAATGAATAAGGTAAAGTTGGGAGAGATGAGACACAATTCGAATTTTTCACGTAAAATATTAAAACTTTATTTTTTAAATGTTTGAAAGCTTTAAACTGTTGATTTATCCTTTGCCTTCATATTTACGTAATTTTTTTTATGTTTTTAATGCTGTTTCTTATTTTTAGAATTTAAAAAAATTTTTGACATTGAATTATCTCTCCCATACCTATGGGAGAGATGACACGGTAGTAGGGGATAGATGGCCACATGGAATACGAATAAGACCTGTGTAAATCAAGCTGCTACTTTATTTTTATAAAAACATATGAAATGAAACAATAAAATTAAGTTGAATAATGATATTTTTGAAGCTTTTTGAAAAAAAAAACTGTTTAATAAAAAATAAAATTCCCTGCTGAACAAGACATTAAATATTAAATACATGTGTCATCTCTCCCCTTTTTAGGTGTGGCATCTCTCCCCAAGTGATGGGACAGATGACACACACACACACACACACACACACACACACACACACACACACACAGACACACAGACACACAGCCATTTCCACCAAATGGGACCCAAGGCACTAGTGACTGGTACATAACCTTGCTTACTCTATTTATATGTTTACACAGTTAACTATAGCGAAAGTTGCCTTAAAAAAAGGGCTGTTAATTAAACAAATTCGCAAAGTCAACGAAAACTCGAGCACAACCCTGGCTATATCATTGGAAGAAAAACTCAATAAAATCTCATATATCAATTCAGCACAAACACTCAACACACACTAAAGCTCAGACTGGCCTCCGGTTTTGGTCATGTGATGCGCTGCAGTCTACTGCAAACCCTTCTTGAAGTTACATTGCATGCGTCATCTCTCCCCATGTATCATCTCTCCCAACTTTACTATATTACAAAATAAAATACTTATTTTACTTGTTCTCCTTTTCATTGTAAAAAAAGGTTGGTCACCTTACTATTATGCAGTTGAATACTTCAGACACCTTCTACCTTTCATTTTTAAGCTATTAAAAAAATTAATGCCAAAACAAATATTTTGGAGATTATTTTGTAATGGACCCAATACATAAAATATTTTATTGAAGTAAACCATCAGTACCTTTTATCTATTAAAATGCATTTAAATTCGTTAGATTTCAACGCACGCTGTCTCTTTTTTACCATGTTAGGACACTGAACCTATTAATGAAAAATTTATCGATATATTACATATCATAACTAACTTATACAGAAGGTTTCTTATATATATGATTCTATTCTAATTTATGTTTAAGAATCTTTCTGAATTTGGAAACTAAATTTAAATCAACGAGTTTGAATAAGTTTACAAAAGGAGTCAACAGATTCCTATACCTTTTAATAAGAAAGTAAAATAGAGTCAAGTGCTAGATTTCTTGGTTAGCAACAAATCATTAGCGCCATCTGGTGTTTGAAAGGTAAAACGATCGATTTTTGAACATTTTCGACATCAAAAAATTGGTCCTTCTCGCTCGATTCCGCATCTAAGATTTATTTCATTTTATAAATACAATCTAATGATTCATTCTGCAAAGTTTCATTAAAATCTGAATTTTTAAGGTTCGAGAGGTTTCCTTGTTAGGATTAACTGTTCTATCCATGGTATGAATCGTTGTACTCGTGTGAATCCACTGAACTCTTTGGCTTTTCCACATCCATTTTTACTTCCCCAACTAATGATTCCTTCTTGGACCCATCTTGTTTCTGTTATGTCTCTTCTATCGTCAAATGGCATAACAAATGAACCTCCCGAATCACCTAAACACGTATCCCTTTCACCTGAAATAAAGGAGATATGAGAATCTAAACGTATTAAAAATATTAGTAGCATTTTAATAAAGGTTATTAATACTTTTTCCCTGAAATACCTGCCTATAAGATAGAATTATAGTTTGATAAAGTATTTCGGTTAATTGAATGAAATTATTAAATGAAATTATTCTAAATACATTGTCCAATGCAATGAGTTATTCTCTGGAACTTTAATATTTAGAACAAGAAAATATTTGAAAAGATCTTTTCTATTCGTCTTCGATTTACTTCTTTATCCCACATTCAAAATCAATTTTTCAAGCTATAGAATTTATCAGCGCATACTAAACACTTCCAAAGAATTATTTCAATGCAATATTGATATGGGAATGAATAACGTATATTTCAATTTGGTTTTTTATATCTCCTTTGTTGCAGTTCTGAATAGCTAAATGGATCTTCTGAAAATTTACGATGCATATTTCCATTTAAGGGATGACATACATTTATATTTATAAGTTTTTCAGTGTGGATCCGTGATGAGAAATTAGCGCGAGAAGGTAATGCTTTTCTATGGGAATTCTCATCACAACAAAAACAGTGCGTTTCTAACGAAGTCTTAAGCACTTATGTTGATAACAAGCACACTCATGTTGATAACAAGCACACTCATGTT
>JAFIDM010003189.1:37466485-37485152 GCA_023159025.1 Thereuonema tuberculata | reverse complement strand
TTGATAACAAGCACACTCATGTTGATAACAAGCACACTCATGTTGATTGTTTTCATTATGCTTGTTTGCACAATGATGTTGATAGGATTAAACTTAAGTAGGTAATGGAGATTTTAGAAAAAACGAAATCTGAACTGCTCTTACAACAGATTTTGTAATTAAAGTTAATTTTAATTACTACAGAGACATTCCGTTTGTATTGTTTGACAAATTAAAAAAAAAAAACATAAAATAAGTAACATTTATATTTAACATAAAAAGTAATTTTATAAAATTACAGTTCCAATAACTCAGTTTCAAAATCTAAGGATCACATTTCTTTCTTTCTAAACATTTCTTCTTTTTGATAATTTTTTTAGTTATCAAAATGTAAGAATAAATTACTTTGTGCAAGAAACGATCTCTTACTTAAATTCATCACAAGGACAACAAAATTGAAGAATTAAATGGATTGAATTACCAGGTAAGTTCGTAAATAATTTCAATTTGTTTTCTGTTACAATAAGTTATCTTCTGCTTGCTGTTAAATTACTTGTTATTTTATCAGGTTTCTTTTATTGAATTAATTATTCTTACCTTCATCATATCCAGCGCAAAATGTATTCTCAGTTGCATGGATTGTAAGATTCTGATTTTGATATTCCTGTTCACATCGGGAATTGCTTACCACAGGCATATCTACATGACGTAGAGAACGTGAATAACGATTATTTTCTGTCAATCCCCATCCTATTGCCTACAAAAGAAAATGGAAGAGAAAAAATGAATCTTAAGCAAGTTTTTGATTTAAATTCAAAAACTTTTTCGATTCAAAGATCGAGAAAAATAACTTAAAAAAATCTAATAATATTAAAATGTATTTTAATTTTTCAATTTATTTAACAAAAGGTTAGGTAAATCCACTGTCTATTTAATGACAAGACTCTCTAAGAGGAAGGAAATATGAAGTTTAATTACACTGTCAAAAAAACGAAGATGAATTCAGAATTAGAATTTCGCTGTCATCCGATTTTTTGTGACGACGCTTTTTATTATATATTTAATGATCCCACTTATTTTGGTCCAATTAGTTAAATGCATTTTCATCCAATAATGATATTTTTTTGTTATTTTACGTATCTGCAGACAGATGGCAATCAGGCATACTGGAAGATCTTGTGGCATCATCACACGAGTCAAGAGAAAATTTTAGTATACGCTGCGATAGCTTCAGTTCTCTTTAGTCTAATGATTAGAATTACTGTGCAGATGTGTTGGTTGATACTGTATCATTATGCTAAAGACGTGTTTAACTCGAAAGACGTGTTTAACTCTTCCAGAACTGAGGAGGAACTAGCATTTAAAGCTCAACAACGAATTTCACTTCACTTATTTCAGTTGTTATGAGCTATATTTTGGTTATAAAGTAGACAACCCAAGAAAGAACAAGGTCACCACCCTTATGATTGCTGCGTCACCTGTGTTCGACTTCTGACATGAAGGGTAAATGATTCCTTCAAATACCCTGTTCAATTCCCATGGCTTGAAGGGAATCCAAAGATCATTAGTCAGCTCTTAGGGGTAGCAGGATTTTGGAATGGGATGCTTGAAAATGATAGTATTGTTCAAACAAAACAGCGGCGTATTACCGGATTGGAGGCGGGAAGTTTACAGACAAACCAATGATCTGTCCAACCCCAAAAACAGGTCCAAAATCCTAGATTTCTTTCATTTTCAGATCCACTTTCTTGCTAGGAACACATATGCATCAGATTGCTATTTTTTTGCTTATCATACAGCACAGAAATAACATCTAAATCCAAACACACTGAAAAATCCAAATTTGCAGTCTTCTTTGAGGCCAGTAAAAACTCAGTGAGAACTTAGCTGTACCACAACCGCCCAAAAATGTAACCAGCTGATGAAGACCCGTAAAACGATGAATGCGAGCACAGTGCAACAACAAAGCAAAATGACCCTAATTTTGTACATCTTCTTCTGAGCTCCATCTATTAACTCCAATGATTTAAACAACCTTGTTCTGGATTTGAAATTATCCAAAAAAACAAAAACAAAAACAGCCCGAATTTTTGTGTCTAAACTTACACTTACAGGCTGAAATCTATTTTAGCGAGACACTCAAGAATTCTTTTTAGAAAACGCGAAGATAAGTTTAAATTCTTTTAACAAGATTTAATTGAAAGCAAGTTTAACGTCCGTAATTATTCATAAATGGAGAGAAATGTGCGAAGGCATATTTATTGTCCGGTTGGCGATTTTCTCTCCATTTAAGAAAAGATTTAGTTTAAGTTATTATAACAAAATTTGCTCTGTGATGGATTATCTTGGCAATGAACAAAATACAATAGAATGGCGACTCTTTATTGACTCTTCTAAAACTAGCTTAAAAGGTTAGCTTTTACACAGTGAAATAAATTTCCTTTTGTGCGTTGCTAATATGAAATTCCTTTTGTTATTCAGTATGTCAAGTACCATTAAAACATCTGTGGTGATTTGAAAGCCAGTGCATTGTTACTTGGTGCTCTGTTATACTTGGTAAATTTTGTTGTTTCTTATTTTAGTCGAGACAAGAAAAGTCATGACATCAATAAGAACTGGCCAGTATCAGTCAGACTCGCACGAGCATTTTCTAGACCACCCCGACGCAGTCTATTCTAAGTAAAGGTGACTCAGAAGCCGTTGCGAAGCACTGTGATTGGTTTACTAATCACTATCCCTACCTTGTTTTGTTTTTTTTTTTTTTTTTTTTTGCCGCGCTGGTGTGGTCGAGCAGTCTCAGGCGTCGGTCTGTCGTGAGATCAATGTGCCAGCGCCCGGGTTCAAATCCCGGTAGCGAGCATGGATGTTTCAAAAATTTCCTTTCCTGTGTTGTAGCCTCTTCTTCACTTTCTCTTCGGTCTGACGTCATTCCTTAATGGCGTCCTGGGGAAGGCCACGGGAAACCACCCCAGTATCTTTCCCTTGTAATTCTAGGGAGTCTGCTAGGGGTTCGCCGTCTTGGGAACACTAGCGCTCCCTGGAGCACGGATGCTTCGGCAACGAAGCTCGCACTTCGGTGCGAACCGACCCCACACACACCTTGTTTTTAATTAGATTTCACCTGTGCATCACATAAAATCCTTACCAGAGAAAAACTAGTAACAAATTTGAATTCAGCATAAAAGTTTTTCATTTGCGGCCAAAAAAAAAAGCTTTACTTTATAATTCAGTATTATTATTATTATTAATTATTAGGAATAGGAAATATTTTTAGAATTCTCAAAAATATCCTTTTATGATTATTATACAGTAAGATAAAATAACCATATATTTTCTTACCTTTCCTATATTTCCTTCCTTAACTCTTTGGTTACTTCTGTCTGGTTCATATTCGGGAAGACAAACTGCTTGAACACGACTTGTGAACACAATTGGTTTTTCCATTTTAATAAGTGCAATATCGGCATCAAGTGACTTAGGATTATAATCAGGATGGATATAAATGGCAGACACCTAATTCAGAAAAATATTTATTATTTAATTACTATTAACACGTAAAGTTATCGTTATGAATAAATAAAATAAGCAAGTCCGGCGAAAATGGAACCGCTGTTTCGTTGTCAAGTCTTTTTATTTTAACTAAAAAACAAATTACAGAAATTCAAAACTAGGATCGGAAAACATAATACGATAAATTTCAACAATTGTTATTAAAAACAAACTTTTGTTTCTTTCTACTCAAAACTATTTGGACCAACAAAGAAAACAAATACTTTCATCCACTATATACAATTAAAGTTGGAACAAAATAAGAAGATAATCGTAGGTTATCGATTACAACTTCCAAGCATGCTCCTAAGGACAGCGCCATCTGTCGCACAATGTTGTAACTGAATCCAATATTAAAAAAAATAGAATTTTTTTTTTTTTTTTAATCTTGTATCTTTAAACTGTCTATACATTATTTTTGTATTTTATTGTTATTAATATTTTTATATTACGAACATCTTATTATTAAATTTATAAGATATTATTATTTATAAGATATTAGTTGTGTTTTAATTCTATTTTTTTTTAAATTTATTTATTTCAGTAATTAAGTATTTATTTCACCTTTTTTAATGTTAAAAACTGAATCAAACAAATTGGTCTCTTCCGCATATTTAGTGGCCCTGAAAAGGGCCTTTTTATTATTTCTGTGAATTCTAAAAAACAGCCAATACAGAGGTTAATCTGAAAGAGGTTCAAAGCTTTCATCGAAATCACTGTCGTCACTGGAATCGGAAGTAGTGATGAGAAGGGGCTCCACTCGATTCTCAATGAGATGATCTGATTGCCAGTAGGCTTCTTCTACCTGCAATACATGATTGTAAGCTGCCATCCAATTATCTGACGATACATTTTGTACAGCTGCTGCGGTGAGATTTTCAATGTCACTGAGTTTAAAGGTTGTATTGTACTTACGTACATATTCCTTTACTTGCGCCCAAATCAACTCGATCGGATTGAGATCACACTGGTACGGTGGTAATCGCAATACTGTGTGTCCGTGAGCTGATGCTAAAGTATCGATCACATACTGCTTTCTGCCAATTTTGTAATGCTTTACAATGTCGTATAGTTCTGCTTTCAACATATTTGCGTCATGGGGGATTCCTTGACGAGCTAACCATTCAATCATTTCTGCTTTTCTGTTGTTGCTTGTTGGGGCCTTTTCAATTTCGACGGAGTGATATGACGCATTATCCATTGTGTGTGTGTGTGGTCGGTTCGCACCGAAGTGCGAGCTTCGTTGCCGAAGCATCCGTGCTCCAGGGAGCGCTAGTGTTCCCAAGACGGCGAACCCCTAGCAGACTCCCTAGAATTACAAGGGAAAGATACTGGGGTGGTTTCCCGTGGCCTTCCCCAGGACGCCATTAAGGAATGACGTCAGACCGAAGAGAAAGTGAAGAAGAGGCTACAACACAGGAAAGGAAATTTTTGAAACATCCATGCTCGCTACCGGGTTTTGAACCCGGGCGCTGGCAGATTGATCTCACGACAGACCGGCGCCTGAGACCGCTCGACCACACCAATTATTAATTGGAAGGGATATTTGGTAGTAATTGTTTCTCAAACCACCCTTTGAAGCAGTCGCCATTCATCTCATCGTGGTAATTTACTGAATTTGTCCGAGATCGAAACAAAAGCATACTCTCAGACACAAATCCACTGCTGCCTCCACCGTGGCATAAAATAAGGCGCTGCCCTTTGCCTGATGGAATTTTCCGTCCACGGATACCGCACTGATCGCTGTGCCATTGTCGGTCTCTGCCGGTGTGAGCATTAACCCAAGTTTCATCCAGATAAATAACTGTTTTCCCTTCGGAACGTACCTGTTTGATTTGCCTTAAGTATCTGTGTCGATGAGCTACAATATCAGGCTTTTCGATGTAAAATTGCCTCATGTCAATTCTTCCGTACTTCATTCCTAGTTTCACACGAAGAATTGTTCGTAACGACGTTTTGCCTCCCGTGAATCCAATTTTCGATCGTAATTTTGAAAGAATTTTACTAATTGTTGGATAATCATTCTCTTGAAAAATTTCACTCACCGTGGCTCTGACAACAGATAAATCAAATTCATCTAACTCCAAAATTGGCTTAGGATGTGGTCTTCTTTTTCCTGGCGTTGAAAATGAAATCCCGCCATCGTGTTTCGCTTTTCCCTCGTTGACAACTCTGCAAACCGTCGAATTTGACAAATTTGTTGCGATAGCAGTTTTTTTCATTAATTCATTAATAGACATTCCATCGCCCTCACTCTTAAAATATTGAAAAACATTCCAAATTATACCTCTGGATTGGCTGTGTAAGGTCAGACCTTTCTTACTATCGCACACTTGTTCTTCCAATGCCGCCATGTTTTTTGTTATTGTCTGTGCTTCAGTATTTCCAGGAATAACTAAAGGATCCCCCTATTCCTGTTTTCACCATATCTTATTATTTTGCGTCAAGTATAGATTTTTATGATTGGCACTATCGATAATCTGCCAATAATTTGTTATCTTCCCCTACAAAATTTGTAGCTTTTAATGTTTCATTTATGTTTCGCAAATTAACTTACGGTCCTTCCTTATCTAAATTACGATTTAGACATTTGGTGTTTTTTAATTATAAAACGCACAAAAGCTTGATTAAGAAAATGAAGGTAGCAAAAGAAAAATTCTACGATAGTAAATAAACTAAGAATGTATTACTTCGAATGTAAGTTTCTACTGATGTAGCAGTTTTTTCTCATTAATCATCGATATACCATTAAGAAGTAACGATATGTAAAGGCTTTGATGGAAGTGCCAGTAAATTTGATATTTTATTATTCCATTTAATCGCCAATGTCCCAACTATCGAAATTAGTTTCCAATTCAATACCGTCGCGACGTTTAGTTGCGTGACAGAACAAAAAAAAATAATCATTTGAGATTTATTATCCGTGCGGTCAAAGATGAACCTCCCAGAATGCAACGCAGCTTATAGATTGACCTTTCCTGGCTTTTCGTTAACATTCAAATGGAAGAGAAAATGGCGATCGCTACGGTGAAGAGAATTGTCTAGTTGCCGTTTTTACGAACGCCAGGGAGAAAAAGGCCTCGTTTGGCTCCAAAGAGTTCGCCTGACGATTTTGATTGTTACGTCATTCGTCAAATTGCTGTTGATATGCATATCAAGAATGAATTGCCGACAGTGAGGACGATTGTCGCCGAAGCTAGGAAACGTATTCAATTTATAGGTCAGTCAACAAGTATGCGTGTGATTCTGAGGAAATTAGGATTTCGTTTCAAAAAAGTCAATCACCGATCTGTTTTGCTTGAACGAAGTGACATCGTTGCTGCCCGCTGCATTTATTTGCGTTCAATAAGTCGTCGAAATGTTGAATATGAACCAACGACCGCCATTTTCTTTTCCATTTGAATGTTAACGAAAAGCCAGGAAAAGTCAATCTATAAGCTGCGTTGCATTCTGGGAGGTTCATCATTGACTGCACGGATAATAGGAAAGATTTTTTTATGTAAATGAATTCATATGTAGGAATTTACTCAACTTTCCTTTTGAGAATCGCTATAAAAATGGAAGACATTCTGGAAGACATCCCAGAGCGTCCCTACTAGATAAATTAATATAATAAATCAACATTTTTCTCGCATCTTTATGCTGGAGTACTAAACCGAATAAAGTCTAATGGGTAGTAATCGATTTACTTTTAAAAAAAGCTCAATTTTGGTTGTATCTTCAATGTAAAGAATAGAGATGCTTCCATCATCTTAGAGTTAGAATCGTACAAGTATCTCATCCGTTTCCCTCACAAACTATCTTTCCTTATAGCAAGAAAACAAGCAAGTGTAGTACTTTGGATGCTTCAGATATACTTACATGCCTTTCCTGTACCATATCATCATCCATCGAATTATTTCTGTAATGTTTTCCAAAGTAAAGACGAATCTCATTTGGTTCCTTCACAATTGTAGAACTTCCCTTTGCGACACAATGAGCAGCTGTTAATGTCCAATGCTGGTTAATAACAGATCCTCCACAATCAATGAACCACCTGGTCTCATTGCTATCGGGTACCTGAACTTCCACTGTGATGGCTACTTGCCACGGCCATTGTCCAACTTCACTTAGTTTGGCGTTACTGAGGAGCTGAACATCAGGACTGATATAATTTCCACAATCTTAAAATAAATAAAAAAAAAAATCAGTTAATTTATCCTCATTAATCTTAAAGAGCGAATTTGAGTGAAGTGTTTTAATTATTTTTAACTTTAAAAACAGTAAAACAGTACTTCTCATATATCCGCTTTTTGTACAAAAATTTGAAGATTTTTTAACATATTCCTCTTGTAATATGTTAAAAAAAACAGTAAAAAACAAAAATTCAGTCTCATTCAGTAAGTATTTGTAGACTTAATATTACATCACAATGATAATTTTAATTTTTATGAACTAATATTATTTTTTTTTTATATTTTAGTCAGGTTTTTACTTAGATATAACGATAAGAAAAACGTTCAAGAATGATCGGCGAGTCCTTTCGTGAAATTTCAGTGCGGAGCAACTCTCCATAAAACTTTAATTCACTGAAATCAGTTCACACTTGAAAAACAAACTTCTTTTGTTAAGCGTCTGACAGTGAACATTGTGATCTCAAAACTTCCTGCTCAATAGGAAATTTCCTCTGACTCAACATCAGTTTGCTAAATATGACTTTTGTGGCTTTTTCCTACTTAAAATTCCTTGTTCGGTTTAATGATACAGCTCAGAAATATGCGATGAAATGTATTGACTGAGAATACGAAGTCTTTTATTTTCACTTGAACGTTTTTCTTTTATTGTTTGCATCATGTATGTATGTATGCTAAAACGAATGGGCGGATTTCAATAAAATTTGGTATGCTGTAGCTTATTTATGGTCTAATTTAAAATACAGGTATATTTATTTTGGTCTCCATTCCTCCTATCTTTCAACAATGATCGCTGCCCCGAAATTCCTAGTAAAATGACTGGATTGTTTTCTTCAAAATTTATTATATGATATTATTTATCTTACAAGAGAACGGCGCGAAGTGTTACTCTGAATTTGATATTGGTTTATGGGTCACTTATAGACTTTTTAACGCTGAGTCCGAATTTGATATTCATTTTCATCTCCGGTTCATAGTTTTTGAGATATCCGCATGGGGGCGTAAAAACTTTAATTTGTTATAACTTTTTAACAAATGGAGATAGAATAAAAATTCCAACACATTTATTTTACTTGCATACATAACTACCATGTGTGTCAATATGTAATGAATCCGTCAACTAATTTCAAAATGGTGGATCCAAAAACCTGTTTCTGGTTTCAATGGAAAATAGGCTCATCCAACCCTAACTCAAAAACCGATTGATAGGTGGCAGCACAAGACAGGGCAGTTATAGCAATTTGATAACAGATGGCGCCTATGTGCGCAGCCAAATAAAACCAATACACTTATTTAAATCTCCTTAACCAGAAATACAAATTAAAATTAAAACATATTGGTTTTATTTGGCTGCGCACATAGGCGCCATCTATTATCAAATTGCTGTAACTGTCCTGTCTTGTGCTGCCACCTATCAATCGGTTTTTGAGTTAGGGTTGGATGAGCCTATTTTCGATTGAAAGTTCCATAAATTTAGGTTTTTGGGTCCACCATTTTGAAATTAGTTGACGGATTCATTACATATTGACACACATGGTAGTCATGTATGCAAGTAACATGAATGCGTTGGAATTTTTATTCTATCTCCATTTGTTAAAAAGTTGTAACAAATTAAAGTTTTTACGCCCCCAAGCGGATATCTCGAAAACTATTAACTGGAGATTAAAATAAATATCAAATTCGGACTCCGCGTTAAAAAGTCTATAAAGTGACCCATAAACCAATATCAAATTCAGAGTAACAATTCGCGCCGTTCACGAAAATGGAAGTTGTCTGAATATGCAAATGAGGTGCAGAATCCATTTATCAGGATTGAGCAGGATGTGACAAATGGACGGAAGTTAACATTCGCATGTCAAACGTCAAAAATGTGTTCGCACATTGGCTGTTCAGTAGGGTGTACGGTCACCTGAGACTGCTACAACACACTGACAGCGATGAGGCATAGAGAGGATCAAATTATCCAGCAGTTCCTGTGGGATTCGTGGCCACTCGCGCACCGGGCACAGGGCAACTTCCAGCTGAGGAAGTGTTATGGGAGGTGATTGGTGACAGACAACACGTCTTCGTAGTGCATCCCAAGCGAGTTCGATGAGAACGTGAAGGCGCTCGATTTCAGCCTCTTGCAACATGTTGTTGAAGAGATGCGCATGGTGGGGGCGTGCATTATGGTCCATACAAAGAAAGTTATCCCCAAATGCTCCAGCGTAGGATACCACTATAGGCTGTAGAATTTCATCCCGATATCTTACAGCATTCACCGTTCCATTTCTAACAACATGGAGGTCGGTACGACCACCAATGCTGATGCCTGCCCACACCGTGATTCCACCTCCACCAAAGGAATGTCTTTCTTGCACGAAACATGGATTCTCTCGTGTTCCACGTTCACGCCAGATCAGGGCACGGCGATTGTCTGGCTGCAGACTGAATCTTGACTCGTCACTGAAGACAATCGTGGACCACTCCTCACGGGTCCAAGGAAGATGCATTTCAGCCCACCTTCTGCGGGTTCTGCAAGGTAGAGCATTTAACGGAATGCATACCATTGGTCGCCGGGCATTCATCCATCATGACGAAGCCGATTTCGTACGGTCTGAGTACACACCCGTCGTCCAGTAGCAGCGAGAAACTGTCCCCGCAGCTCAGTCGCATTGCTTGTCCGGTTCCTTCGTGCTATTAGCGTCATGTAACGATCATCTCTTGCAGTGATGGCACATGGAAGACCCTGCCCTGGTCTTCTTCGTACTGTGTCAGTCTCTCTGAAGCGATTCCAGAGTCTGATAATCACGTTTTGGGAGGTTCCAATCGCTGCTGCCACTGTCATCTGTGTTTGGCCAGCTTCAAGACACCCTATGACTATGCTTGAGATTCGGGTAAATCACGTTGCAGGGGCATTTTCAGGTGACACTCAACGATTCTACCACTTGTTGTTTATCCAGGAAAGTGGAGATAACCCAGCGATAACTCTTTATATACGGTTCTGGGAAATTAACGAAGTTAACGGAAATTAACCATGCAAATTAACGTTTTGCCTCATTTGCTTATTCAGACAACTTCCATTTTCGTGTCATTTGCTTCTCTGATTATGTTGTTTCTTAAAGAAACACAAATGCCTCTGTTTTTTGGGTGTAATATATTCATTTCGCAAAATCCCCTAAATTTTGTGAGCAGTATAGATAAACAGAAGCAACATGTTCAAAAGGAAATGTTTAGTGGTTATTTAAAATAATCACTAAAATCATCATTTTTTGAAATGGTGATTTTATATATTTTAAAATAATATAAAATGATGATCAAATATAACCAAATAAAATCAAATATATGCCCCAAATGAAATTAATGAATGTCATAATTTGTGATTAAAGTTTAACTTTACAGCGTTATGAATAGATTCCAGTTGAGAAAATAAAACATTGCAGTGGGAGAAAAGCAGGTTGATTACGCAGACTGTCTACTTGAGTATTTTGAAAAGCATTTGTATATGTAATACATGCGGGAAATCAAGTAAATGAATGAATGAAAAGATAAAATTAAAATTCTGTGGGTTTCAGTTTTCTGGCAGTGTGTTCCAAATTTTAACTTTCAGAATCTTAACTATATTACCTGAATATATATTAACTACATTACCTGGAATACAAAATGGTGGTGAACCACTCCATGTACCATCTTCTTGACAAGTTCTAACACGGGATCCAAAGAATTTATAAGAAATCGAAATGCATGTGTACGTTGCTTTGGCTCCCACAGGATGCTCACCCAAATCATACGGAAAATAACGAAGTTCACGCTTTCGACGAGAACCGAAAGATGTTGAAGAAGAATTCGATGAATTTACAGGGGGAAGAAGATTAGGTGAAAGACGGTCAATTTTGATATTTAACGTAATATTGAAACGTCTTCTATTTCTAGATTCAATTCCTGAAGTGAAATTTCTATTACTGAAAAAAAAATAATACATCATTTACAAATTGAATGTATTCTTTTATTATAAAATTATTAAGTTGTAAGATAATGAGCGAGTGAATAAATAGCAACCTAACCAATTGTTAATTTGCAAATATAAAAACAAATTCTTATTTTTCTTTTCAGAATTAAAAGCAAAAGAACTTACCTCCATCTTCTATTTAGAAAGGGTTTACGTAAAGGAGATGATTTACTTAAAGGAGAAGGAAGCACTACTACATTAACATTTGGTGATTTTTCAATGTATAAACATACAACTAAAATAAAAAAAAAATATTTAAGATAGCATTTTTTATTATGACTATTTTGAATTTCTTGTTTTATAAGTAAGATTCCTATATAATCTCAGATTCCTAGAGCCATAAATCTGCATTTCACAAAATCTAAATCATTTTTCCTCTTATATTATTAAAACTTTTATACAACATTTTTATTAAGTTTTAATTAACTATATTATAATGGGATTTTAGACCGGAAGCAATCGTAATTAAATTTAATATTTTTCAATTCTGGCGAAAGTAGTAAGGATTTTTCAATATTAAAATCAGAATTAACATATCATAAAGAAGTACATTAAAATATTTAAACTACAACTAATAAAAAAAGAATAAATAAAAAATATCATTAAAAAAACGGAATTGATATAACCACATTAAGATTATCAGATAGTTTCATTAAGAGTGTAATGACAAGTGTTAAAAAGCAGGTTGGCTTATCTGGAATTCTGATTATCTACGAAAAAAGTGGTATAATGATATTACAGACGTTATATTACTTTAAGCAAGAAAGCTTATTGAACAAGTATATTAAATACCGTATTAAGATAGAATAACTTATTAATCTATTAATTGTCTATTTCCAGTTTTGTTTTGTTTTGTTTTTTGTAAAAAAAATCATCTTATTTGAAATAAGCATACTGAATTCTATGTTACTATTTGAAAATGCATAGTTAATTTTTTAGAAGTTTATTTTAGTGAAATATTTATACTTCGAATTCATTTACAATTTTACTTTTTACTTTTTAAACTTGTCATCATTCTACAGTGATGTATAAGCATAAAAATATATATCGAAAAATGAAGCATAAAAATATATATAGCAAAACGAAACAATCTTTTCTTTGTATTTGTTCAAAGAAAATTAAATAAGCTTATATTATACTTGAACATCACTTGAATTAAATTAAATGAATAGCAAAGTTAAGTTGATCTGTTTGTAAGATTTCAATATATTGTAAATTTACCATTTAAGCAATCAGGAGGTCTTGCTGTCCATTCACCATTTTCATTACATTCAATAGTTTTGCTTCCAAACATTCGACTTCCTTCTTGACATTCATAGTGAATTTTTGTCCCTTGAGTAAACTCCCCGTGGATTCCTGCAACAACTTGTCTCTTGCTATTGTCTACATGTATCGGTTCTAAACAGTATGGCACTTTTTCTTTAAAAAAAAATAAATAATAAAATTAAAAAAGAAAACTAAATGTCAATCAGTTTAAAATGATAATGTTGTGAACGTCAGCCGAAATACAAATTTTCGTGTAATTTAGCAAATAAAGCAATGTAAAAAAAAAAAGATTAAATGAGTAGTACAGTCCTCGTCCGATATGGTTTGGCAAATGCAGAAAAAGAAAGTTAAGCATAGAAAGAATGTGGGCTTATGATTTGGTGGCTTTTTTTTCCAAAATATCTCTCGAAACCTAGCAATCAATTTTAGATTTTCAAAAATAAGATGTGGAAAATCAAAAAATCCACTCCATTCAATTCTTTTAATTGTTTCAATTCTTTGTAGCGCGATGATAATGTTTTAGTTGAATTTCAGGAGGAAATATGCTAATACTTCATACAACTAAGAAGATAAAAGAACAAGAATTTTTGTCCGATAATAAAACTTGTCCGATTCCAAGTTACAAGTCTTCAATTCACGGGTATCCAATCTATGAACCTTCAAACTTTCCGGCATTCAAAAACTTTCTAAAGGATTCCTTGTAATAATGGTTAAAAACAATACATTTGGCATGCGATTTAACTGTTTGCGAATGCAAATACAATTAAAACTTAATTAAGGGAAGTTAGAATTCTTAAAGTTTAGTAAATGTCTATTTTTTTTAATACTCAAACAGGAAAGATTAATTTCCGAAAATCTTAATCTTTATACTTAAGTTTTCTATGACTATGTAAAAACAATACTTACCACATTTTCGGTTTTGATGTGACCAGGTACCATGTAGTAAACAAATAGAAATTGCGCTTCCTTGAAGAATAAATCCTGGTTTGCAAGTGAAGAATACAATGGAACTAGATACTAGATCAGGCTCCACTCCTTTGACAAAACCATTAGGAGGAGCTCTGGGAATTGGACACTTCCTTACTGTTTAACAGACAATAAAAAAAATTCACAATTTTAAGTATTTTTAAAATTAACAAAGTAACATAAAAGAATCTCACTTAGGACAGGATATAGAAGTAATTTCATAAAGATGGCATCAAGTGATTGTAGCAAGTTTCTATTGAGTGTTAGAGGACATGTACGAGTAATATACAGTAGTGTAGAAAACAGAGTAAGTAAACTAGGCATTCTAACTTTTTAAAGAAAATAATAAAAGACTTTCTGGTTTTCTGCGAAGTTAGTGGGATTCGAGTGGGAAAGGAATTGGGGACATATCAGTCCCATCCCTTTTGCATTCGCCTCCATTCTGACAGTTACAATCTGAAAACTATATTCAGAGCTAT
This sequence comes from Thereuonema tuberculata, assembly GCA_023159025.1. Classification (NCBI taxonomy): domain Eukaryota; kingdom Metazoa; phylum Arthropoda; class Chilopoda; order Scutigeromorpha; family Scutigeridae; genus Thereuonema; species Thereuonema tuberculata. The sequence continues at coordinate 37,470,753 of JAFIDM010003189.1, read as the reverse complement.
AAAAACTATATTCTTTTATAATATTTACATAGGGATATTTGAATAATTTGCGAGAATCTTGATCTTTATACTTAAGTTTTGTATGAATCTATGTGAAAATAAGACTTACCACATTCTGGGTTTTTTTGTGACCAGGTACCGTCTGGTAAACATACAGAAATTGCACTTCCTTGAAGAGTAAATCCTGGTTTGCAAGTGAAGACTACAATGAAACTAGATACTAGATCAGGCTCCATTCCTTGGACAAAACCATTAGAAGGAGCTCTGGGAATTGGACACTTCCTTACTGCTTAACAGACAAACAAAAATTCACAATTTTAAGCATTTTAAGATTAACAAGTAACAAAAGAATCTCACTCTAGAACAGGATATAAAACTAATTTCAATACAAGTCATCAACTGATTATAACAAGTATCTATTCGGTTAAGAGACAGAGGACGTGTAATATATTTCAGAAAATATACTCAGAGTAAGAAAAGTAGGTATTTACACGTTTTTAAAGATGATGATAATAAAAGCTTTCTTATTTTCTGAGAATTTAGTATGATTCGAGGTGGAAAGAAATAAACACATATAATATACTTACAGCAGCGAGGCACCGAAGAAGACCACTTCTGTGTTTCGAGACACTGTAATGTTTTTTCGCCAACTAATTTGAAACCCTTGTTACAATGGAAAGTAGCACTGGTGCCCACTGTAATAATATCTGAATCCATAGTTACATTTCCAAAAAAAGGAGATTGAAGCATTGGGCATTCTATTAAAAAAAGAAGTGTTTTCACTGATAAATAGACGTTCTAATCTTTTTTTTTAAAGTTCTGCTTAACATTATATAAAAATTATAATTATATCTTACCTGATAATAATCCTGAATTACAGTACATTAATCATTTAGATATATCCAAAAGTTGCAAAAGAATGCACTAGCAGCTACGGAGTGACAACTTCAAAAACAAACATTTCTGTAATTTTAAATTTAACAGCACACTGGATATTATTAACATCCCATGAAATGTTGAATTAAAAAATAACCACTTATGAAACTTTATTGAAATTGTTTCCAATTGGTAAGATGCTCTTCATTATTTTTAATGAGATTAATTGCATTAAGTCACATTATGAAGAATGAGAAAGCTATGGATTTTATCATGTAAAGATTGTTTCAATGCAGCTGGCGATGCTGGAGTATCGCGACCAATCCAGCGTCTGGAAAATGTTCATGAAGAAACCCGCGCACAGTAAGAGCAAAGTGAGCAGGTGCCCCTTCCTGCTGTGGCCATACGCGTTCCATGATACCCGCGTCTTCAATCTGTGAGATTAAACATATTGATAACATGTGTAGGCCACCTGCGTTCGAGTGTCAACAATTGAAATAACATTCAATACTAAATATTTACAGTTATTAGTGCATAATAGGGGGTACGGGAACTTCCCGGCCACACTGTATATTTGTTATATTTCCAGTTATGTTTTTATAAAGATTTTTTTTTTTTTCTGTTTTCTGATAGTAAACTTTCAAATTCAATTTTGATCGATTTTTTGAAAACAAACTTTGAATAATACTTAATAATAAAAACTCCATACCTGCAGTGCACCAATCTCCATATTTCCCTGGTGGACAGGTTGCGCATTTATCTTCACCAGTCTTACAAGCAAGACAATGGTAATAACGAAGACATAAATTTTCTTTTGTAGTTCCATTACACAGCTTACAATATTTATGCCCTCTGTAGGTATAAGAACATCTAAAAAAAATAAAAAAGAATAAATTTAGCTCGCTGCTTAAAGAATTGGAAATAATTCAAACAGTTTTTTTTTTTTTGTTTTAAATTAAAAATTATTAAAAAAACTAAAGCTAAAAATTGAACTACAAAAAATTAAAAGAAGAGAATATGTGATACAGTGAATCCATATGTTAATGAATCAAAATAAGACAAGGATGTAGATTAAAGTCTTAGATGGATTACTTTCTATCTACGACTTTAATCCACATCCTTGGCTTTTATTAGTAGAAGGAAAAGCAATCCATATAAAAAAAATTACATTTAAAAACATAACAATTAATTTAAATAGAATAGAAATAAGTGAAAAGTAGTTCATATGAAATTCTGCGAAATATAACTATTCTAGATTTTTTGGTGTAGAAGGTATTTTTTTTGGTTTTGTTTATAAATGAATGCAAAAATTCAAACAAGTTAACCGTGGATATTGTATTTTAATCACCTAATGTATAATTTAAAACTAGGGTTTTTCTCTTTTGATTTTTTTGTCTCCCATATTTCCCCATCGTATAAGTCACATTTCTTTATTACGGTTTTCGTAATTCACTCTATTTGGAGACATTTCCCAAAAAAAAATCAGTTATTTTGTTGTTGGGTTTTTATTTATATTTTACAGGTTATTACTACTTGGTCTTTTTTTTGTTTTTCGATAATTCAATGCTCACAGAATATATATTTTAGACTTACTCGTTTCTTTTTCTAACAGATATGCTTAAACTTTTCCTTTGTTAAAAAGATGCATATCAATTAATACATTTCTGTCTGTTTCTCCTTTCACTCAATAATAAATTCTATCTCAGAAAAATACATTTTCTGACAACAAGTATGGAATCAGGATTAATGATTCTTAAATCTCAGACATGAAACTATAAAATTTAGAATAAAATTTAAATGAAAATAAAAAATGCTCACTGCTATTCAATATTATTATTATTCAATTCATTATATGCGCCAAAACAAATATTGAACGTCACAAGCTTTTGTTGCTCATGCACACCACGTGATGACTTCATCGAATGTTGTCATGGAAACGTAAAAGTTTTGTTGGTTTGAAGCTTGGTAGATGTTCAAATAGTGCTAATAACGGAAGAAACATTTTTTTATTGTGGAGCATTATTTTCGGACGAGTTGGACGTTCAAATGGACCAAGTTTGCTATACGTTGGAAATGCTTTTTTAAGCAGTTTTAAAAATCACCACCCATAAACATGGTTATGTTAGCCATCATTAAAAAGCGCAAAGGCTGCACCGGATGTCCAGTTACAGTGACCCGCAAATGAAAATCGAAGAAGGCTCCTTGAGCAGGTGTTACAGTCACCTAAAAGAAGTCCGCGACGAACAACTTAAAACTGAATCTTAGTTAAACATCTACGAGACGAATATTCAAGGAAATTGTAGTTTTGCCTATAAGATACTGGCCGGACAACGTCTGAGCAATGTCGGCAAAGATGTGAGAATCGCTTACTATGCGACGATATTAGCGATGGTGTACGATGATGAAGGGTTCCTGTCAAACGTCTGGTTTCCTGATGAAAGCCATATATTCAGATGAATGAATTCATCAATCGACAGACAACCCGCTTTCTGGGATTTGAACGGTCAAACATCATTGTGGAGAAACCCCTCCATAGTGAGCCTGTAATAATATCGTGTGCGGTGTCTGTAAATGGCATCTTAGTCCCTTATTTTGGCAATCCTGTGACAGGTGTAGTACAAAACATTCTCTCACCATTTCTGAGGGATCTCCTCAGATTCTGCCGTGCATGTATTCTGCTACTTCATACATAATGGTTCCAGCAGGATAGGGCCACTTACCACACAGCGAGGGACAAGCTTCAGTTGCTTCTTGCGAAGTTTGGTAATCGCGTCCTTTTTTCCGTGGAACAGCCTTCCCATATCAGTCTCATTCACCTGATCTTACACCACCGGACGCTTACATTTGGGGTATGCTGAAGAAAATCATTTTCGAGAGAACCCACCGACAAACATTGATTACTTACGAAACAAGATTTTGGCATGCATCTGAGGAATGAAACAATCTCTCTTCAGGGACATGTTTGAGAATCTCCTTGAGGATTACTAGTACTGCCTGCAACGCAACGGACAGCATATCGAATACGTGCTATGCCTCAGAAATCGTGGAAATTGACTTCTATGTAACGCAAGCTTTCTATACTCTTTGTATTCTGTTTCCGTATCGTTTGTTTTGGGGCTTACTGTATTATATTTATTTTTCTTATTTCATCTTTATCATTCCATTTATTACTTAATTCGAAGAGTCATTACATAATTTTGACATCTTTACTACCTATGCTATAAATACTTATTTACAAATAAGATAATGTATAAACTTTTATTTCATCATCCGTTCTCATTTGGTCCCGATTGGTTATAGAAACGTTGGAGCCTTCATCTTCGACCCAAGAGCCCACAAGGGGAAGCATTAAATCCGCGTACATCTTATCTGCAAGAAAATTTATACATATA
>JAFIDM010003189.1:37451639-37466475 GCA_023159025.1 Thereuonema tuberculata | reverse complement strand
CTTAATAACAATTGAATCACAAAAACCTACTTCAATGGGTTTGTGCACCATCAAATCTGCATCACCACTTACAACACACCAGGACGAAATAAACACAGTCAAGAGAACTGAAAGGAAAAAGAGTATTATAAAATATGTATATCCTTCAGTATAAAAATGTAATGAAAGTTTAATTGCATGTTGTGGAAGAAACAAAAATGCTGCTTTCTTTATTGTTATTCATTTACCACAAAAACCCCAAGAAGGTGAAAAAGAGCGATAGACTAAGCTTAACTATTTAGAAGTTCATCATATTTAGCCTATCTCAATCCAGGATTGGTTGAAGGACTCTCCCATATTTTGCTATTGCTTTCTATTTTCTGCCTTTCTCATCCATATTTCTGCAGGAGTTTGGACGATTTCATCTTCCCATCTAATTGATGGTCTTCCCCGTCTCCGGTGTTATTCATAGTCTCCAGCTCATCATTTTTCTTGTCCATCTCGTCTTGGCATCTCGCAATATGACCCGCCCATTAAGAAGTTATGTACTTATTACAAATCAGAAAATTCAATTCAATTTTTCTAGTGGATTAAGATAATTTGCAATAATCCGCGTATAATCAACAAAAGATTTTCTTTGACATAAGTTATTATTAAAAAAAGAAGTGTAACTCAAGTAACTTTTTTTCAAAAATAAAGGAAATTAAGGGTTAAAGTACAGATAATACTTCTAAATTGAATGATCAACATCTTTAAAAAAAAATATTTTTTATACAAATCAAGAGGTTTTTTTTTGTTTTGTTTTTTTAAAAAAAATCCTACAGGAATACAGCAGTGAATTAATTAATTCACTGACGTCACATAATAAGCCTAGAAATCTAACAATTCGTGAAAATCAGGGTGTTTCCAAAGTGAAGGGAATCAATGACCTAGACGCATTTTTTATTATTACTATTCCATAACAATAAAAAATCTTTTTAAAGAGTTTCTTAGCAATTTATGAATCAGCTTAAAATAAATTTTGTAAAGAATAAGTACCCTATTTTCTCTAATATTTAAATAAAATATAATAATAACAAAATATGTAAATGTTGGTGATGATATAGAATGCTAACTAAACACTTTTATGCTCCATTTCATTTAAAATAATTTTGTATTGATTATGAACTAGGATTTTTTTTATTAATTTGGTAAAAAAAACTAAATATTCCTAAAAGCTCAATTTTTTTTAATTATTTAATTAGTTCCACAGCTTGATAATACATACAGAGGATAAAAATATTATATTAACGATGTCATTCTTTAAAAAAAGTGAAACTTAATGTAAAAATCTTTCTTTAATGGAAATAAGAAGTAAACAAAATTTTTAATAATTGCAGTTTTAATAATTACCTCAATTTCCAACAACAATTTTTTTCTGTATAACATGCTGAATTTTAAGAGTTATTCTAATGTCAGGAAATCCTCTCTGAGGGACGTCCAATTTCTTAATGCCAACAATAAGGTGATAAAATAGATTATTATAACGTCACCTATTTATCAAAAGGTTATAAATACAAGGGATAGGTTTCTGTAGTTCACTTAATGTTATGTCTTCTTAGCAATGGATAATTCTGTTGTTATTGTACAATAATTTACGAACATATGAATATGACACTAATTGTTCAGTAATTCGTGGATTAGAAACAGTTATAATCTATTATTGTAGCATTTAAACTTGTTAACGGTTTTTTTCTTGTTGAAGGTAGTAGAAAAGCGTTTCTCTATCTTTCTGTATTATACCTGAAGAAGTTCAGCGATGTAGCTGAAGGAAATATTGCTATGGAGTAAAGAGGTTTTATAGGAAGTTATTTGGATTATCTCTATTCATAATAGGTTACTAAGTAACCAATAAGTTGCACGTTTTCTTTGTACATTTGAATTTTGTAAGTTGAATTGTTAACGAATTCTCTGTAATGGAGGTAGAGTAAAATAACGTCTCAGCCCTCCGCTTACTGCCTTAAGAAATTCAGCAATCATTTGATCGAAATATTGCGAATAAAGATAGTTTTCATTGAAGTGTTTGTTTATTAAACTGGAGTTTATTACAAGTTTGCAGATTATGTAATTCACATACACTGGTTATTTCTAAAGAAAAAGATGTCCTTTCAAAGAAATTAATCTTCAATTTAAAATAAGAAAGCATTGAAAGGATTCTAAGTTAATTTTTGTAATCAATTACTGTATTTTCTGTATAAGAAACAGCATTTTTTTTCGATACAGCAAACATCCATCCTATTTATTGTACAGCAAATCTGAAGCGATTCAACAGCTGTCTGATTATTTAAGAATATTTACTTTCTGAGTTATTTTTTTTAAAATTTATCTTTCAAAAGTAATTATAACTATTCTTCTGCTAAGTTTATTTCTAAACACTGCTTATTTATAAGGACCGGTAACTGCAAATTGTGCCGATTTCCATTGCGGTAAGTTGAGGTGAAAGTAAATGTCAACCACTAAAATGAATTGTTATCCCAAAGAGAATTCTGAATTTGAATATAATAAAATAAATAAATTAAATAAATAAATAAATAAATAAATAAATAAATATTAATGTTGTTGCTTATAACTCTATACCTACCAGTGATTAAGATGAACTTCTTACACCACTGCATTTTGTTCTGCTTGATTCTTTTTAATTGATATACAGTATATATGTAATAATTTGTAATTCACAGTTTTTGGGAAGTACCCAAGCAATCACTCATAATCACTAACACAGTTTTCCTGTATAGCATGCGGAACAGTAATATATTAATATCAGGAAATCCTTTTTGAGGGACTTACCAAGGAAAAACCCCAGAAAACAAATTGGAGATTTTATTCAAATTTGACCCAATAAATATACATCTTTCCTTTCTCATTGATCCTATTTCAATAATAGTAGCCATCATTTATTTAAACCAAAGCAAAAGATTATTTAATTTACATTAAAAACAAATGTAGTTACTGTAAAGGTAGCACACTTTAGTTTTGTTTTGTTTTGTTTTTTTATATATATATATATATATATATATATATATATATACGCAAATAAATAAAGTACAACATATAAAATCTAATGAAAGATTTAATGTAATAAAATATTACATGTTTGTCAGAAAGTGTTTCAATTTGAAACAAGAATAAGGAATGATTTCCAAATGTTCTTTCAAATAAAGTTTAAGTTCTTTCAATCTGGGAAAACGCTGCGGTTCAAATCCGTCTGTGGATTCCGTTTCTCGACTTAATGTACTTCTTAAATATCAATTCGATATTATCCTCGAATAATAACACTTTATATTTCGGTGAATGGCTTATTCACCTTGTGTGCTAAATGCTACTTTGCATTATCTACTAATAAATTAAATGTCACACTTCACTTTACTAACGTTGAGAATTTAGGTTCACTAATTTTCCAACAATAATTTCCGTTGCATTAATAATATTTAATTCCGCTTCAGGTTTTCCGATTCTCACTTCAAAAACTTGGAACACACTAATTTAACTTTTCTAATTAGTTATTGAGCTGCTGCACTAATTATTACTCCTGAATAACTAATGATACTTGCATAAATTAATTATCTCACGTTTTAGATATTCCTAAAATGACAGGCACTTCACTGCTTTGGCGAATCCCACAAAATGTAAATTAATTATAAATCTACTTACAGTTTTGCTGTCGAATGACTATCACCTCGGTGAAAAACTGCGACGATATTTGGGCTTTTCATCCTTGGTTCCCTACTACGCTGTGACTCTTTCCAATGGAGACGCACTCGTGATTCGCTTCGTGCCGTTCAAAGTTAGCGGGGTGCTTCGCTCCTCCCAAAATGCAATTCGCAATTCGACTGACGTAGAACACGGCTTGTCCTCTGCTCGAACTCAATGTTGATTTTAACTTTCCTGGATTTCATAGAATGAAAATAAAATACTTCTTAAGATATTTCAGCACTGTGAATATCTTCTTTATAATTATAGTTCAGGAATTAACTCTTTATAATCTTGCTAGGGGAGTCTTATTAGCTGCTTCGGAATTCTTCTATAAATGCAGCACTAACTTTGCTATGATACGTAATTCTTCTTTCCAATAAATTAATGGAATCACTTCTTTCTCGAGAGGCTCACCGCTCCTATGTATAATGAACACTTCCAATTAATCCGGGTATTTTGTCCCTTTTATTCTTCATACATTCCCTTTAATTTCCTTGAATGCGGTTCATTTCGTCCTCTCAGCCTTTCTATAATTTCACGTAGATGATCTTTCATATTCCAATGCCGATGTCTGCCATTACTGGGATTCTTCGACACTCCGTGTCTGCGCGTGTCTCCTTTACTACGTGAGCGCATCTTCAGACTCCAACTACATACGTCTACTTTACTTTAATTTACTCTTTTTTTTTTTTTCGAATTCAGAGAGTCAGCTGCTTATATCGTCTTCTGACGTAATAAGCTTCTCTTATGCAAATTTTTTTGTTTTGCATAATTTTAAATAATAATAATAACAACTTTAAAATAAAAGTTTCAAGCAATTAAATAATAATAATACTTAAATTAATTTTAGTTAAAAAATTTGTTTAACTAAAATATCACAGATTTCTTCTACAGTTACATATAGTATAATATAATAGTCCAATCAATGAAAACATCGCTAAAAATTTGTATGAAAATAAAATCTAAAGAATCAAGAAGAACTGCTTGAAAAGTTCGCTGTCTTTCAAAGTCTGAAAAACAAACTATTGAAATAAATGGAGTTGTTTGTATATCCATTGCTCTGTTCACTATTTTCGCCTTATTTCAAGAAAAATCTGTCCCAAGGTCTCACCTAAACTCAAAAGGCTTCCACTTATTATTATACTTCATATTCCTAGATAATTTTGCTATTTTTTATTTAGTAACATTATTGTCTATTTTATAGGATTATTCATAATTCCTTGATATATTACAGAGGCTCGCAGCTCGGCAGCGAAAAAATGGATGTTTGTCCCCCATGTATCAAATTAAAGACAAACTCTCCACTTTTTTTTTTCGTAAATGTTCTATGTGTTCACCTTATGTGGCGTGGCAGACATCCAGGCAGTAATCCATTTCTGACCGTATGCTGTGCAAAATATCCTGTCGATTGGTCCAGCTGAATTGATGATACGATGTCGAAGTTTGGTGAGGTCAGCAGAAGTGCACACTCTGTTCTCCACGTAGCCCAAATGAAAAAGTCTAAAACAGTGATTGATGTGGTGTTTTGTAATAATAAGAGTACTCCGAGAGAAGGAATTAGAAAGAAATATGGACTTGTTACTTGGATATTATTAGGTCTGTAAATATGAAACCGGAATTTGCCCATAGATGGCACTAGCTGTCAGTGTAGTTACCGGCAAATTGGCGCCATTGGTTTATTGAGATCTGACAATTGATTTTCAACTCACAACTCATTGATACAAGTTTCATGCAACAGCATAGTTTGTAATAGCGTTGAACATGTCGAAGTTTGTGCCAGGAAACTACGATTTGCGGACAGCATTGATTTTCTGTTACCATTTGAAGAAAACTGCTGCAGAATCGCATCGAATGCTTGTCGAAGCTTACGGTGAGCATGCTCTTGGTGAATGACAATGCTTTGAGTGGTTTAAAAAATTCAGAAGTGGCGATTTTGACGTGAGAAACGAAGAACGTGGAAGACCACTGAAAAAGTTTGAAGACAGCGAATTGCAAGCATTGGTGCTTGAGGATGACGCTCAGACGCAAAAACAACTCGCGGATCCATTAAATGTGATACGAGAAGGCGTCTCCATACGTTTGAAAGTCATGGGAAAGATCCAGAAGATGGGAAAATGGGTTCCACATGAACTGAATGAAAGACAGCAGGAAAACCGAAAAACCACTTGCGAAATGCTGATCGCCAGGTACAAAAGAAAGTCATTTCTCCATCGAATTGTGACTGGCGATGAAAAGTGTAAAAGATCATGGGTTGATCCAGGCGAACCATCGACATCGATTGCAAGGCCAAATCGCTATGGACGGAAGACAATGCTCAGTGTTTGTTGGGATCAGAAGGGTGTTATCTATTATGAGCTGCTAAAACCTGGCGAAACCGTTAATAGTGAACGCTACCGACAACAAACGATCGATTTGAATCAAGCTTTGCGTGAAAAACGACCAGAATATCAAAAAAAGGCAACACAAAGTGATTTTGCTCAAAGTGGTGCACCATCACGCTCAGCGAAACTGGTCAAAGAAACGATTCAGGCGTTTAGTTGGGAAATACTTTCGCATGCGGCTTACTTATCAGACTTGGCTCCGTCCGATTACTACTTATTTGCATCGATGGGACACGCACTTGCTGAGCAGCGGTTCACTTCTTAAGAAAATGTACGAAAAAGGCTCGATGCATGGTTTGCCTCAAAAGAGCAACATTTTTTTTGGCGTGGCATCCACAAATTGTCAGACAGGTATGAAAAATATATAGCTAGGGATGGGCAATACTTCGAATAAAATATGTTTTATCATTTTCGTACAATGCACATGTCTTTTCTATACAAAAATTCCGGTTTCATATTTACAGACTTGGTATTTAGATTTTTATTTGTAGTATCATTTAAATCAACATATATAATTTGCTAATTTCGTCTGTCTGTCTGTCTGTCTGTAACTCCATATAATTAAGCAATTAAGATAGATCCAAGGTTCTCAATGGTACCATTGGTACCATTGAATCAAGGGTACTCAAATTGGATGAAATATTAATTCATTTTGTCATTCCATATTGTTTCCATGAAATTTTAACTGAAATTATAACAAAACATACGTTCAAAACCAAATAATTTTGTTACCACTGCACCGATTTTAATGAAATTTGGCATACTTACTCAGTTTTTTACGCAGATTTTGAAACTCGAAACTATTTTTGCCGTAGAAGCTTCGTTCACAAGTTAGCGCAGTATTTAGATTACATAAAGGTGAGTTTTAAATGCCTTTCGGCGTTATGAGTCAAAAATAATAATTATTCTTTAGATAAATTAAACTTTAGATATGGTTAGTATTTCGTTTTTCTTTTTGGGTGGAAAATGATCCTTTACATTAAACTCTCAGAACCTATATTACAGGTGTACAGGTAAGAAGTACACCTAAATAGGTCTGATAAACATTAAAAAAAAAAAAAAAATTTCAAATCAAATCATCAATCGAATCAAATATATATATTGTGACAACACTCATATATGCACACTGTCCATTGTTGAAATATCGAATTTTTAATTGTTATTTTTGTAAAGCTTCGAAAGACAAAGATGTAAATTAATAAAATATTCCGAAATGATTATTTCAAAGTGAAGGGCAAAGAAAATTTGTTTGTTTTAATTTTAGCTTTTAACTCAATTGTAATTTAATTTAATTTAATTTGATATTTAAAGTTCTTAAGTTGGAGAGGTTAGAATAGTGAACCTTGAATTAATTTAGGTTAAATAATTGATTTTTCTTAAGCTTAATGAATTTAGTTGATTTAACAAATTTAATTCATAATTTAGTTTAAAAGGAATTTTAATTTTTCTTTTAAATGAATTGCGTTTGTGTTACTGTTGTTCTAATCTATGTCAGAAAAGAATCTGAAAAGGACCCATCACAACAGTGAAAAGAAATTTAAATGATTTGGCAGAGTATTATTAGAATTTACCAAATGACACTCAAATACTAGAACATGGAAAAACTTTATATTCATCAAGCAATATTTAATACAGGTAACAGTTAGCTAGAATCTTAAATGATATTCTAATGCATTTATTTACGCAATTCAGTTAAAATATGTTCAATAAATAAAACATTTATTTTACAGCTCAAGCATTGGAATTATTAGAACTACTGAAAATAGTCTTTAAATTCAGTCATCATGAATTAAGTACAACATCATAAATTCTAACTGAAATTATCTCGAATATCATGGAAATGAAAACTTTATAATAATATTTAATATCTTATTCTTATTCAAGATATATTAATGACTCATATTTCAATTTGTGAACAATTTAAACCTGTATCACTAAATGATTAACCTAACTTGCATTAATCACACACTTGGAATAACACTTAAATTACGTAACCCCTGGTTACTAAAATTTATCGAACTAAAATTGAATAATTCCTATTCTCTTAAATTCTCGAAACAATATTAACTTTCTAAACTCTTAATAGAAATTTCTGAATCAATAATCTAGATACATCAAATGAGTTTTAAACTACATCTAAATATATTGGTTCTATCTCGAACACGAGAATTTAATACTATGAGTTCGTAGATAGAGTTCTAGAATTCTTCTCTTCGTCGAAATAAATTACTTCTTTCTTTCGAAGTCTTCTCGGAAAAAATGCCTTGACAAAACACAAAGGATAATTCCTACCTTATCTTCAAATTACGTTGAAACTCTTGCAGAGATCACTTCTCATCGGTAACTTTGAAGACGGCGTTCCATTCGCTTAGGCCTATCCATCTTATCCTAGGGTAAATGCTATCTTCATAGGATTTCCCCGCAAACGCAAAATTCTCTGGACTTGTTTTATGGATCGGGAACTACACAGACTTCAAATCCTTGCTATGAAATCTGATATGCTTCTGGGTTTGATCGGAATTCGTGTGCCCAATTTTCCTTATCAACCATCTCGTAACTTATCGCTTCTCTGAAGGAAAAACTTGTTGGTTGAAATTCTCCACGGCTTTCAAAATGATTATCGGCACTCCAAAACGACTACACTAATCGTTGCTAAGCAACCGACGCCATGGGAGATGTATAATGCGACATCTGTTAGCCGATTTCCACAAAGTCCAAATTAAAACGCTATTGAATAAAAAAAACTTACAATAATTTCACATCTATGATCTTTACTATTTTACACATGGAAAAAAAAAAATAAATTGAGGGAAGAAAAAAAAAACTTATTTGTAATTTACAAAATTCACAACAGTTTGTTTTGTCATGAAGCAATAGCGAGGTTTGACCTTTACCTCGCTACCCCAAGTGATGGACTTGACCGCTCTTGGACGGATACAGATTCCTGTGATCTGATTAGCCGGCAGATTATGACGTGGTATTGGCGCCTGGTCCATAGTTGATTTAAGGCCGTGCATCCAAGAACTCTCTCTCTTTTCCTGTATCCTGCGCTTGCTTACGGGAGCTGTGTCTCTCGTTCGTCTTTTAGTTAGCTTAGCTAACTTTTCCGCAACTCTGGGCGGACGTCATAAGTTTTGGCAGCTATATTTTTATTACTATGTGACTGAAGTCGAGAACGATTCAGTACACATTTAGAATAGGAAGTGTTAATAATAAGTTGTCCTAGTTAGGAAAAGCTTAGACCTTAACTTTGTAAGTTCAATACGCTAATTTTTAATTAGCAAACCCTATCGAATACATAGGAAACAAGGTATGCGTGTACACCCGCATGGAAGTAAATGTGTAAGTGAGCTATCCATCAGTTATAACTTCTCGTGTGAGTTTAAAGTTAATTTCGAACTCACGAAACGCAATTCGCCAAGAAAGGTTAGAAATTCATAGGAAAGTTATTCTGTTCAGCGCCACGTGCGAGAATTCCCTTAGTACGCCCAATTAAAATAGTTAAAGCCATAGCTTCGCATTTAGCTGTACGTCGTCATTTCGAAGTTTATCATTTTTGCTCATTTGAATAAACGTTGTTGAATTTCATATGTTGAACAAGCGTTAAGCCTCCCTTTTTGATACCGTGGACGCAAGGTGTGGTTCCCTACCCCCCGAGAAGATTGGGTTAATTGCTGGGGTGTGACACTGTGGAGGGGGTAAATGAAAGTTTTTACCTAGCTGAGTGCTTGTTGGCGCCCAACGTTATTATAGAAATAATCCAAAACCACCCACACTTTCTGTACCATCACCTATTTTGGCGCAAGAACGTGGGAAAACCCAAATAATCACCTTACCCCTTTGTCCCGTCACAATATATATATATATATAAATTGGCTAAGTTCGTCTGTCTGTAACTCGATATAATTAAGCTATTAAGATAGATCCAACGGTTCTCAATGGTACCATTGAATCAAAAATACTCAAATTGGATGAAAATATTAGTTCATTGTGTCATTCCATGTTGTTTCCATGAAATTTTATTCTTGGGAACGACCTCAACAACTGAAACTGGTCAGGACAACTGACCTCTAACAAAACATACATTCAAAAACAAATAATTTTGTTACCACTGCATCCATTTTAATTAAATTTGGCATACTTACTCAGTTCTTTACGCTGATTTCAAAACTCAAGACTATTTTTGCCGTAGAAGCTTCGTTCACAAGTTAGCACAGTATTTAGATTACATTTACTTTATATTTGATAGCTGATAATAAAATGATTTTTCAGATTGTTTTATGCATGTCGTCCGACAGGATTTGCTGCTAGTTAATTATAAGATCATTTGTACTTTTATTCTTCTGCTATGCATATTGGCTTTTATTTAATATATTCGATTTCGTTTATAAAATTGTATATAGATTTAGATAACTTTCTATTATTTTGGAAATGTTAAAAAAGAATAGATATTGGTCGATAGTTTGAATATTTCTCATGATTTCCTACTCTGTAGATAGGTACAATGTACACAATCTTCCATAAGTTTGGATAAATATTCATTTGAAATATATTATTAACAAATTCAACAATAAAGAGAGAAAATTTCTTTATTATTTGTTATTATCTTTGTATAAATATTGTCTAAACCAATGGAATTTATATTGTGATTTGGTTAAAAAGAAAGCAATAGAATTAGGATTCTGAAAATCAGTGTTTTGTACTTCGTAGGAATTAAAGAATATATAATCATTTTTTTTTTGTCGAAACATCTTATGAAAATTATTAAAAACAATATTACTATTAAATTTCTCTATTAGATTTTGTATTTTGTATTTCTGAATTATTATTATTATTAAAAATAAAACTATCATAAATAAAACTATCATAAAATAAAACTATCATACCCTCCAATATTTAATAGTTACGGGCACAGAAATATAAACTTCAATATAGAAAGAATCATAAATGATATGAATATAAATATATTCTCAGAACATCAAAAAATATATGTTGTCAAAAAAAACCTTAAAAAATGGCTTATTGAAAATATTTGGAAAAAAAAATTAAATTAAATATAATATTAACTATTTTATTTGTTTTTCTTTCCTCTAAAGATCTCTCTTTAGTAGAATTTAAACTTCAAAATGGAGAAATGAAAAGAAAAAACAAAATAAACACCAAGGTTAAAAAAAAAAAAGACTAAAATTTCAGAAGTTTTAATAAATGGTACTATTATATAATAACTGGAGCCTACCCTCCTCGGCCTGCACGGGCTGGTTTTGGCTTCGTGCGGTCCTCAGGGCCTGATCAAGTCTTTAACTCTAACTTAACTAATGAAACTAATATAAGTATCAAGACATTTCAAGCACGTTAAATTAATTCGAAAAATTCCTTCAATACTAATAATGAATCATTTATTTATATATGTCAACCCATCTATACTCAACTATTGTTATTTTCTTTTTTTTATTCTTATTTATACAATCTTGTAGACTTATACTTTTTCAAATGTATACTATGTAAATATATATTGTAAGAAGAAAAAAAAATTATGTAAATATCAGAACCCGTTGATAGGGGCACCTCCCTAACGGGATTGTACTGTGTTATCTATCTATGGTAATAAAAAAAAAAAAAAAATTATTATTTGTTTTATGATTAATATTTTTTTTTATTAAATTGCACTTATTTTTATTAGTTCCAGAATTGTAACATAAAAGTCTATTTGTTTATTGATTTTTAATTTTATTTATGTAATTTTTTTAACCAATTTCTTTACTTTTTATAATTATTTTCGTATGTTTTGTTTGTTCTGTTGTTTTATATTTCAGAAATAAAATGTTTTTATCTTTGCTATGTTTCATAATAATATCATTCATCCATGGTTGTTTGAAATGTATTATATTTATTTTTCTTATTATGATTATATTCATTATTGTTATTGTCATGTTTATATTTATTTTTGGGTAAAACCGGAGATTACGCTAACAGGCTGTTTTGAACTATTTTTTTTTGAAATTGTAACGTAATGGATGTGTTTGCACTATATTCAAAATGGCGGAAAATTTGCTAACGTAATTGTGGCGGGAAATTTGGTGACGTAATGCTTGTGTTAGCACTATATTAAATAGAGTGGTAAATTTGCAATGGAAAAAATTGTTTCAATGTTATATTGATACACATCCTGCAATGGGTGTAGCCTTACTACAGCTAATCGCCATAGACGATTCGACCTCACAGGACGCAAATTTTTCTGGAGGAAATTGCTGTGGAAGTTATTAAAAAAAAACCATTTACCTTATTTTGGTTTGTCCGCTAATTTACGAATATCCTCTTCAAAATTCTTCATACTATTATCTTTAAAAATTCTATTGTCATTCTTCAGTTTCTTTTGCTCTTCTCCGATTTGTTTTTTAGCTTTAATATATTTTAACTTCTCTAAAATATCATCGTATTTTTTTATTTAAGAATTCAATTTGAGTTTTTTTTGTTCCTGCTAATTCCCTTAGATGATTTGCGCCAGTTTTAATTAATTGAGGTGTTGGGTTCTTCCATTATTTGTCTTCAGTCGACGATGTTGTCTGGATTTTAATTTTTATCATAATGTCACTGTTTGAATTAGAAATTTCTGTCTTACCTCATATGGTAATCTTCTAATGTAGCACATTGCCACAAACTTCTTCTTTTAGGTGTTGATATGTCAATTAGTTCGTCTTTCTTGATACATGTATCATGTGGTTCTACTGCAAATGATATGCAACGTAAAACTCTGCTTTTTTCATAATATCATCACACTCACCACATTTAATTTCGTATTTGGCGTCATTACTTATTATTAAATTTTACATGACACACAATATAACATTGTTATTCAATATTGTACAATTAAGAATAGTAGATAAAAATGACGAGCGAAGCGACGCACATTGGGGCAAGACGCATGAAAAGTTGGCAATAACTGTAAAAATCAAACAAGATTTAGTGACTATTACCTATTATTTATATGGTCCACACTCCTGCGTTTCTGTTAGAAACTACTGTTCCCCCACCCCATGTCGCTCTTGAGCTAACCAGAGGTTGAGTTCTAGCTGCTTGTCAATCGTATCAATACGTACGGTGATATTGCTAATAAATTGCAACTAATTAGGTGTCGTTTTTTTGATTAAATAAAAGGAAATTAATAATCTACTTTATGGAGGCTTCATCAGGTGTATGGCAATATTTTACGTCATGAACAGTAGCGCTTTATTCAATATTGATTTATTAAACTGATGATGTTAAAATAAGCGTCAAAAAAAGTTTAATTTGTTTGTTTATCCTCAAACATGATATTTGTTAATGTTCCGAGCATGACCCGGATTTCGTATTTGTTTCCTTAGAAAGCCTGATTACTGTTCTTTTTGGAACAATATAAATATTTTGCTCGAATTTGCTCCTTTATTTTTAAAAAATATTTTGATAGGTTGTGTCTAGTCAGATATCATTTTGGTACAATTTTTATGTTTTTCTTATTTTTATGTTCAAGTTCTCACACAATGTTTGTGACAAGAAAAGAGCTTGTGAGTATTTTTAAAAGATGTGAGAGCACAGACATTGGAAAAAAAAATGGATTAATAATTTTGATGAAATGATCAGCAGAAAAGTTCAGCCTGAGAATTTGGAGTTCGGCTTGTCGGTATTACACGGATGGATTCGCATGTTTGAATGCCTCCTGCATCTTGCATATAAATTGTCAATCAAGAAGTGGCAGGCTCGAGGAAGCGATAAAGACATTATGGCTGCTAGCAAATCCAGAATTTAAAAGGAATTTAGGGAAAAATGTGGACTAATTGTTGACACTCCTAAGCCAGGATTTGGAAACACGATTGATGGCAACACTGCGAGGAGATTTTTTCAAAAATGCTGAGCTAGCAAAACTTAGTTCATAACTGTAAATAGTGACTTTTATTTAAATCTATTGATAGTTACGTAATTAGAACACGTAACATTCAAAATGTTTTACCAATAAGTTAATGCCAATTTTTCATGCTTCTTGCCCCACTGTGCGACGGCAGTTGACTCATGCGAGATTAAAAATCTAATGTCCGATTTATTTAAATTTCCGATTTATATTTTAATTTTTTTTAAGATTGTTCCAGGTCTACACCTTGTACTTTTCTTTCCTAAGACATTATAAAGACTTTTTTTTTGTATTTTTTTTAAATATTTGCTATTTAAATATAAATCATAAAAATAAAACTATAGTCCGATCACGATAACGTGACGATCAGAAGGAATCGCACTTGATATGCCGTATCTGTTTTTCAGCCAATCACAAACAAGCGCGCCTCAAAGTACAGGTCTCTATTAATTTCCCTCAAAATGTCACCCCAGAGTATTTTACAAAGGTACTTGAAAAATTATTTTACAGATTGAAAATTATTTCCGAAAGGAATTGTAAAATGGAGGGCTAAAATTAAAACTAAATTTTTGTTTTAAGTTTTGTTTGATAGCTGTAACGTAATATTCTTCGGAACCTCTGAGAGGCTAGTGCTGACGTCGAATCGTTATGTTATCGTGGTCGGACTATAATATGATTGAAACAATAATACGGAAATTGTAATGTAAAAGAAATAATGCATACAGGATGTATATTTAAGTAGATGGCGAAAGTTAATGATGTACATTTTTCTTTCTGTGGTAAATATAAGAAGAAAATTATGTATTTACGATAGAAGTTGATATTTACCCAATGACCAATAAAATCTTGTCTTATGAATAAA
>JAFIDM010003189.1:37418452-37451239 GCA_023159025.1 Thereuonema tuberculata | reverse complement strand
GGAAAAGACTATTCATCTAGTCAATTGTTTCCCGCGGTCCATAGTAGGCCAAACTCGAAAGAAGAAGAAAGCTTCATTTGTTGAGATAGAGCGCAGCGCGCCCAACAATAAAAACTTAGCTAACAATCTGAGAAGAAAGCATCAGATGAAAAAAATCGTTCTCCAGTACGCAAGATTGCTGATGATTTATTAAAAATTTAATTAAATCATTGAGAACCTTACCATGAAGAAATAGATTTTGTTAACTCCCTAAGGAAAAAGAATTTAAAGGAACTGATTTGTTTAAAGGACAGAAATAAGTATTTCATCAAAGTTTGAGATTGAATTAAATACTAAGAAAAGGTGAAAACTAAGCCTAAAGGTCGGATAGGCCTAAGTCTGAGAATTTGTTCAAGTGAGATATTTCTCGTATAAAGTGTTTAATGTATTTTTATTAGTTTTCAGCATTTGTGTGCATTATAGGAAGAACTGTTCAATATCTACTCAAAGAACAAATATTTAAGATATTTGAAGGTTACTTAAACGAGTAGTGAATCTCGTTCTCTGAATGTTCCATTCAAAGATGTCGCCGTTCGAATATATTTATATCAGGATCTATAGGGTCCACTCTTTATTATAAATATATTAGCGGAAATTAAAGAACTTTTTAGTGCATCCGATTCAATAGAGGATAACTGTTGAACTTAGCAATCACATTCTGATATGCCTGTTTAATGGGACATAGAACAATTTAATCTTTCTGTGTAAATATGTTCATTCCTTAATTCCTTAATGTTGCTAACATTATAATGTACTTATTTATATTGAATTAATAAGAACATATTAATTCATTTTTAAATTTAATTAGTCTTGCTGTTATTTCAAATATTGCTAAATCTCATCTGTCCTAACTGATACCACATCAGATTACGTGGCGCAATATACAATCATTTACTCTGCTAAAATATAATTGAAAGTTTAATTAGAAAGAGATCATTGTGAGGCGAATTTTTTTATTTTTTATTTCTTATCGCCGGTACCACACTTCCACCTGTATAGTCCCCGTGATACTTTCTCTTACACTGAAGCAGTCACACTTATTTTTTTTTCACAATTTTACCTGCATCATACCGGGCAGTTACTACAAACAACTTCAGGAAAGGGCTTCAACTTATTTCAGTGGAAATCTATTTACATTTCATCCAATCACATCAGCGTCTCCTTCCTGTTTCTCTGATTCCAATGTATCACAACAACGCTCTTGTAATTTCGGTTTCGCTTCTAAAGGAGCTAGATATGTTGTTTTTCATTCTGACTTCAGTATTACAGAAACCAAATTTAATAATAAAAAAGATGTCAATTTGATTTTTGTAATTCGATGACCAAGATATATAAAATTTAAGTTTATTTATTTACAGCTTTCGAAAATGAAAAGCAATTTTCATTTAAATTCATTTAAGATTCAACTATTGTGTAATGAACTAAAAAAAGAACTTTAATTCAGAAGTTTATTAAAAATGTATTTATTTATTTATTTATTATAGGTTTTAACTCTTCATATTAGTTTAGTTTTTAATAGTTTTAATTGAAAAACCAAAAGTAATTTTGAAACCATTTTTAAATTTTGATTATTTTTCGTATTTTTAAAGCTTTATTATATTTATTCGATTCCTTAGTCATTTGAATTTCATTGAAGATATCGAATAAAAAGGTTGTTTAAGTTACAAGTGAACAATTTCTAACATTATGAAAATCCCCAACTCCACATTCGATTATGTGCTAACTTAGCAGTTCCCAACCGTTTTTCACTTGGGAACCCCTTGACAGCCCATTCTCATAAATATACCCAAAATATTAGAAGTTGTTGTAATTAACGTAGTTGCTGTTTTGTTCGTTTTTTATGTAACTGAAAATAAATGGGTCAATGGAATTTAAATAATGAATTGAACAAACTATGTGTACATATTTACAGTGTCGTCAAACACGGTTTAGGGAGGGATAACGAGGGCTTTTCTCACGGTCAAACAACGATGTAACCAGCACCACCAGCACCGTAGAGTTAAGTTATTTTGACAGCGTTTACCTTGTCTTTTGCTTTCACTGTTAAAATGCGCCTTTTTCCGCCATTACTTTTTTTTTTCCCGCCTACCACCGAACGTCTTCTCCGTTCCCTAGGTTAGAACCGCTGTTCTATCTGATAGCCCTTATTTCGAACTATTGTCTTGCATCGCAAATTTCTATTCCAAAAGACATATGCCTAACGTTTCAAAGTTCCAGTTTCGAACTTATTTGGAAAACTGGAACTTTGAAACTTGGCCTTGTTTTAATTTTAATTATTAATATATGCGTAAAGGTGCATCATGGTCTTTTTGTTTAATTAGTTTTTACCTTCATGTTAAAACAGTTTAATAATTCTATTATTATTTATCACGTTTTTTTCTTTAATTTTTTAAACTTATTTTCAGCTTATTAATGTTGGTGTCTTCATCAAGAAAGTGAGGAAATTCATTGTAATAATTGTAAGTCATCGAAATAAAAGGGGATTAACTTTTTTTTTCTAACAAAGTACATATTATATATTAGTGTATATTTGAATAGTGTATATTTGAATAGTGAAATACATTTTAGGAATTGGCAAAAAGTTCATTTCTGTTTGCGTTAGATAGGATCTTTTCTTGGTGCTAATCTATACTGTGTATACAGTGGTTACTAATCAACACTTTATATTGAGTTGTCATAAAGCAAACTCCGTTGTCGCCACCATTATGTACATTAGCACTAAAAAAAAACGGAGAATAAATAAAACTGTCTATACGGAGTCAAAATTAAAATCTAAAATTAAAAAGAAAACATAAAAGGGTTCTGAAGTTGATTCTACTGCAATGTATTCTTTGAGAGACGAACTGAAATTGAAAACTATATTTCCCAGTTTTTCAATTTCATGCTTCTTATTTTTAAATTTCTTTCCCATAAAAATTATGTGTAATTTTAATTTGTTTCTTTGCTTAACATTTAGATTTTAGATTTCAAACTTATAACACAGCCTGTATATGTGTAAATGCTGTAAAAGAATGAGCTTTTTTTCCGAAATTTTCAATAGTTTGTTATGTTTAATATTAAAGTATAACTTTGAAGTATTTTTCAGATATTTTTCAGTGAAATTTTTATCCGTAATATTTTAATTTCAGTAAATACTCAACATTCGATGATTCAAGTCATTTCTGTAAAATCACAAAAATTTTTTATCGTTTGTTAACAAAGATAGTGTTTCTGTTAGATGAACTGTTCTATCCATGGTATGAATCGTTGTACTCGTGTGAATCCACTGAACTGTTTGGCTTCTCCACATCCATTTTTACTTCCCCAACTGACGATTCCTTCTTGGACCCATCTGTCTTCTCTTTCGTCAAATGGCATAACAAATGGACCTCCCGAATCACCTGAACACGTATCCCTTTCACCTGAAATAAAGGACACATGAAAATCTAAAGGTATTAAAAAAATATTAGGGGCATATTAATAAAGATTATTAATACTTTTTCTTAAAATACCTGTCTATAATTAGTTTGATAAACTATTTCTGTTGATTAGTTAAATGAAATTATTCTAAATAAATATTGTCCCATGCAATTAGTAATTCTCTGGAACTTATAATGTTTAAAAAAAGAAAATATTTGAAAAGATCTGCTAGTCCTCTTCGATTTATTCCTTTATCCTACAGTCAAAATCAAACTTTCAAGCTGTAGAATATATTAGTTTATACTAAAAACTTCCAAAGAATTATTTCAATACAATATTGATATGGCAGTGGATGACATATATTAAAGAGAAGAATTCCCCTACAAAAGCATTACAACAAAAACATTGCGTTTCTATTGAGGTCTTAATAATCTTCTTAATAACAAGCACTCTGATGTTAATAACAAGCACTATAGCCTGTAACATGTAGAAGACAAATGGGGACTACTACCTACAGAGCAGATTTCGGGTCCCCAGCGGACGCAACACACAGAAGAAGACGAAAGAAACAACCATGCCACGACCGGGATTCGAACCCAGGTACTGGCGCATTAGACGCCACGGCTGGCCGCCGCCGAGACCGCACGACCACGCCAGCACGGCAATAACAAGCACTCTGATGTTAATAACAAGCACACTGGTGTTGATAAGATTAAGTTAAGTAAATATTGCAGATTGTAGAAAATAGAAAATGCGTATTATAAGTAAAACTTCCATACTCTCCTCCAATCTTCCTAGAGTTCATAATTATATAAAGAATAACTTCTTCTTATTTCTTCATCTTAAGAGAATACGACTTCATATAAAGATAGACAAATTTTCGGAAAGTTTATTTACGCCATTCCTTTTTCAAGCCTAATGTTTAAAACTATTTACACGGAAAAAGAGACCAAATCAAGGAAAATAGTCGAGAGTCTTATTATTAGAAATACAAAGGGGAAGCATATTAACAGGAGTGATGGGGTTGAATTGGATGCAAGGTTTGTGACATTAGCTGATAAGACGTCAAATTTTTCTTTAAAACAATCAAACAATAAAGTGTGCTTTGATGAATTAGCATTGCAATAAAATCTTTCTTGATCTATTTAAAGTTTATTGGATAACAATGCTATATGTAATGTGAGGCAACATATTGAGCTTATTTATTATGTAAAGCAACGTATTGTACTCGTTTGTTATAATCATGTAAATCCCATTGTAAATAGTTTTAAACATTAAGCTTGAAAAAGGAATGGCGTAGATAAATTTTCCGAAAATTTGTCTATCTTTATATGAAGTCGTATTCTCTTATTAAGATGAAGAGATAAGAAGAGGTTATTCTATATAAAATGCGTATTGCTTATATACAGCAGATTTAAATTACTTTTAAATTACTACAGAGACTTCCCGTTTGTATTGTTTGACAAATTAAGCAAAAAAAAATATATGTAACATTTATAAAATATATTGACAACGAAAAGCATGTTCGCACATGAATAAGGAAACATGCGCGAGTATACTTATTCATGTGCGAGTATGCTTTTCATTGTATTGTCAATATTATTTTCCGCACGTTCAACTCCGCACGTTGTTATATTTATAAAATATAGCCTACTTAATTAGTTTTTCCATTAAGTCACTTTTAAAGTTTAAGAATCCCATTTCTTTCTTTCTAAATGTATTTTTTTATTTATCAGAATTTACGAATAAAGGACTTTGTACAAGAAACTGAAAATATCACATTTTTACGATCTCTTATTTAAATTCCTCACAAGGACAATAAAACTATCAGGGGGAAAAAAGCTAAATTCGAAAATAATTTCAGTTTGTTTTCCCTCTCAAACAATAAGTTACTATCTTTTGCTGCTAAGCAATTATTTGTTATTTTTTATTTTGGGATTAATCCTTCTTACCTTCGTCATGTCCAGCGCAAAATGTCTTCTCACTTACACGAATTGTAAGATTCTGATTTCGATATTCCTGTTCACATCGGTCATTGCTTACCACCGGCATATCTACATGACGTAGAGAACCTGAATAACGATTATTTTCTGTCAATCCCCAACCCATCGCCTAAAAAAGAAAATGAAAAAAAATGAACTTTTAATCAAGTTTTTAATTTAAAATTCAAAAACTGAGATTCTTATTGGATTAAAAACGAGAAAAATAACTTTAAAAAATTCGAAGAATTAGTGAAATGTATTTTAATTTTTCAGTGTATTTAACAAAATAACAGATAAATTCACTTCATGTTTAATAATAAATATAACTTAATACCTCCCCAAGATGAATGAAATATGAAGTTTAATAACAAATCAAATGGAAAAATGAAGTTGATTCTACAAAAACTTTTCGCGCTTAATATGCAATCGGAATTTTGCTATCATTTACTTTTTTTGTGATGTCACTTTTAGTTAATATATACATATATTCAATATATATATATTGAAAGATCAGATCTATTTTGGTCCAATTAGTTACAAAATATTGCTCAAAAATTTATTTATGTATTTTAAGTATCTGCAGACAGGTAGCAGCCAGGCATAGTGACCGATGCATGATGGATCCTGTCGCAAGATGTCAGAAAAACCTATGGCTGTAGTAAAGTGACATTCACTGTGTAGGCACTGCGATAGCTTGAGTTCTCTTTTGTCTTATAATTAAAATTACTGTGCAGTTGTGTTGGTTGATACTGTGTCATTACGCCAAGGACGTATTTAACTCTTCCAGATATCTTTCTGTTGTGTGTGTGTGTGGAAAACTAACATTTAAAGCACAAAGACGAAATTTCACTCGACTTATCTTACTTGTTACGAGCCATATTTTGGTTGTAAAGTAGGCCATAAGTAAGCGACAAGACAAGAACTGAGCCATTGTCCCTTACATTTGCTATGTCAACTGTCCCCCATATACGTTATGTCTTAGATTTCAACAGATCATAAGCGTACCAGGATTTTGGAATGGGAGGGTTTATAATGGTCATAGTCGTTCAATCAAAAAAAGGTTATATTCTTTTCCGGATGGGGGGGGGGGAGTTTATAGACAAACCAATGAACTTCCAAGCAAATAAAGAGGTCCAAAATCCTAGATTTCTTCCGTTTTGAGATGCAATGAGAGGGGTTCTAACCCCTACCAATCCTTCTTCGATCCGCCAATGCATCAGATTGTTATTTTTGTCCAACAAACATCACTCGAATAACATCTAAATCCGAATACACTTTGAAATACCCAAAATTGCCGCCTGCTGTGAGGCCAGTACCTCTCAATGAGAATTTACCTGTATCAAAGCCTGCAAAAGAAATGTAACTCTAGCCGATGAAGACTCGGAAAACGATGACGTGAATTCACTTCAACATCAGGAGCAAAATGACCCTAATTTTGAAGCAGGTAAATTGGGTTTCTTCTGAGCCTCATTTATTAACTGAAGGTGATTTACACAACCATGTTCTGGATTTGAATTTGTCCAACAATTTCGGTGTTTAGAATTGTGGGCTGGAATCTATTTCAGCGAGACATTTTTTTAGAAACCGCCAAAATGAGTTTAAAACCTTTTATTGTCAAAGAAAACGATTTAGATTATCGTAACAATGCAATAAACTGTGGTGGATGCTCTTGTTAATGATAAAAACAACAACAGAATGTCGAATCTTCATTGACTTTTGTAGGAATTTGAAAGTTGTGTATATTTTTTTTTCTCCCTTTCTTTATGGAAAATGAATATTGTGAATATGTATGACGCTACTATTGCCGTCGTTAGACGATAGGTGGCATTGCCTTAATGGGATATAAGACCGCGCAAATTTAAATCGTCATAGTTGACGCGGTTGAGATCGAATGAATATCGGCACGATGATTTGAATGATGGAATGGTGTTCTCCGTCGTAAGAACTTATCTAATCATTTTCATTCAACTTATAAGTTTTGAATTAAACGCCTTTTATTAATTGCTAATGTTTCTCATTTAAATTTTTAGATCTTGCGGTAACACAGAGATTTGTGAACAACGGTTCGAAGACTGTTGAGTCTAGTCACGTGGCAGAAAGGACATTCGTAGTCGATAAGGCCAAATCACCGAGTCAAGTCGAAGTTTGGTGAAGTTGTGTATCAGCCGCAATTATATATTACCGTGGATTAAAATTATTGAATTTTAATTATTTATTCAATAAAGCATTGCGGGTATCCCGTAGTGCAAACGCATTACTCGATTCAGGTCAAGTACATTTCGAAGTTAGGCGTTTTGGAGTAATCTCCCGTGAGTTCCGTGTCTGAACGTTACAAAAGGTAGGAGAGAACTGTTATTTTATTTCTCATCCAAACTGATGACGAGTAGAATAGGAGTGTTTCAAGTTGAACTTAATTCGAGATCCGACACTGCCTAAGTGTGAATGCGTCATAGAAATTTCAGCAAAAGTAGCCGTCATTAAATTCCTTTGTAACTGAGTTGTTAAAGTTTAAGCATTGAAGTGTGTTGCTGTAAATACTGGTAATACTTATTTTAGATAATGTAGTTACTTAATTGCTAGGATCATTTGTCAGAATTATAAATTGATACATTGTTAAATTGAAAGATTTGTCAGCAAGGACAAAGAAATGATTATAGTTTTAATATACCAGAATTAGAGTTGTACTGATACTTAAGTTTGTAATTTATCCATGTGACACAAGATGTGTTTTCACGTGTGAACGATTATTTCAAGTGTATTTATTATGTTATTTACATTCCTGAATAAATAAAACTGAGTTTTTGTAGTTATGTGTCGAGTCAGTCATTGAAGCTTTAGCTCTGCTTCCAAGTTAAGTCATATTTTAGTATAACTTTTCTAAAACTAGCATGCTTTTATACACTGCAAACAAATTTCCTTCTGTACCTTAAGCTTATGCTGCTAATAAGAAAGATTCCAAAGAATATGAAATTGCTTGTAGTGAATCAATTATTTATTTATAAGGAATAAATAAATATTATTATTATTTTGGTAAAGCTTTAATTGTATTTAAAATAATTGGAACGATGGAAATTTAAATATTAATATTTTGTGATGTCAGAATCTGATTGGATAAAATGAGAGAAGCAAGCCTCAATCTGGGTCTTCTCTCTCTCTCTCTTTTCACTCACGAACAAGCGTCTTCCATCTCTATCCGTTGGTCACGGAGTTCCGTTGTTCTCATTTTGGTTTGAGAAATTATTCTTGATGTATCCATCGACTAATGAAAGAGTGACGTGGGATTCGTCAGCGAGCGGCGAACGTCATCATTACGTTGGAATGAACTGCGGCGGGAGGTTCGATTTGCCAGGCGAAGGATTCGTTGAGTCGGCAGAGAAGTCTTACCTTCAACAGCGTAGAAATTAAGCAACGCACTCAAATTTACTGTGAGTAATGAACTTTTATTTATTCATTGTCCATTGAGGGATACTGAAAGAAGAATTGAACTTATCTAATTGACAAGCCGAGAAGTTAGTGGAAAATACCACACGTTAACGAGAAAAGGCGGAACAGTGAACGGAACTTAATTATTAATTATCTAGTCAATATTTTGAGAGAACAGAAGTAGCGGAAATTATTTTTAGTTACATTTATAAAGCAATTCAAGTTAATGAAATTGAATCGTGAGAAATATACAAGTGAAATTATTCTGGTTATATTATGAGGCTCAACTAGAAGTGAAGTAATAGGCAACTATTTAAGAGACATATTATAGTAGATCAAATTATCTATTGAAGGGAAATTTAAAGATAATTTGAAATGGAACTTTAAGTTATTCTAATTCGAAGAAATTATTTGACGTCATTTAGTGCGACGCAAGATATTAAATAACTAAAGGAAATTAGTTATGTACTTTGAAAGTGATTATTATTCACACATGGAAAAGCCTTTTCGTATAGATTCATATAAGTGAAATGCGAATATTATTCAATTAAGTCACACAAGTGAAAAAGGTGAACTATTAAAGTACAATACGGAAAGCAGTAATTGTGAACTTTTGTGGAACTGTTATTTCCTGAATTGGAAGAACTATTATAATTAGGCGACGATTTCTAAATATGAAATCTTAGCATTATTTATTGCTCTGCTAAACCAGTAATTGGGATTTGGAATAAGTTCAAGCTATTAGTAATTATTTTAATTGTTCAAATTAATCAACTACAATCAGTTGGTTGATTGATTTATAGAAATAATTTCAAAGCTTAATAATATTAATTGTGGAAGTCACACTTCCTACATTTATTCCACCAAAATCCTACATTGCTTTTGGAAAAAATTTAATGTGGTAAATACAGCTGGAGTATCTGTGACGATTTGAAAGTCCTTGCATTGATACTTAATTTGCATCTCGGTAAATTTTGTTGTTTCTTATTCTAGTGGGGCAGTCGAGACAGGAAATGTCATTACATTAAGAAGAACTAGCCAGAGTTTCAGTCGTTTACTCAGGAAAGAAGAAGTTGACAAATCCTCACTTGTCAACCCTGAAAACTTTTTTTTACCTATACTCCAGGGATAAAATTAGGGATTTTTAAAAATTTTTTTAAGATAATGAATAAAAATAGTGCTTGGTTTGTTTATTTGAAGGAAAAGTACCCTAGAAAAAGTGCTGCCAAAATTAAAGAAGGCATTTATGCTGGCATCAAATAAGAGGTTTGCTTCCAGATGGAAAATTTGACAGACTAAGTTGAAAAAACAGCGTATGCGGTATAATTCGGTTCAAAAATTTCTTTTGGGGGTAGAGGGGTGTTTAAAGCACAGAATTAGCGAGACATCGTGGCTAACACTTACATTCATTCAAAGTTATGGGATATAATACGTTCCTTAAAATTCATTTCTCGAGCCTCTTTGGATTCTTCCCTAGAGTTTCGGTGCTGTCAGCGACGAACATGGCGAACGATTTCCCCTTGACATCTCAAGGAAAAGTGCATGGAAAAGAGGTACTAGAGGAAGTAGAGCATACTATTCCTAGTATGCTCGCTGACTACTGCTGGACACTTAAGAGGGATGTTCCAGATGCGACGGTATTCAAGAAAGCCATCAGCATTACATTTACATGTAAGTGACTAACTTAGATGTATGATTTATTTTTTAGATTCCACCTGTGCATCACTTAAACTCCTTACCAGAGAAAACTATTAACAAATTTGAATTCAGCATAAAAAGTACTATTAAGTTCCGAGTTTTCCATTTGCGACAAAACAAAATCAATTTTATTTTGTAATCCAGTGTTAGTATTAAAAATATTAAGAAAGGAAAAGATTTTTAAAATCCCTAAAAAAATATTCTTTTTTTAATAAAATAAAATAAACGTGTATTTCCTTACCTTTCCTACCTTTCCTTCCTTAACTCTTCGGTTACTTCTATCTGGTTCATATTCGGGAAGACAAACTGCTTGAACACGTCTCGTGAATACAATTGGTTTTTCTATTTTAATAAGTGCAATATCGGCATCATATGACTTAGGATTATAATCAGGATGGATATGAATGGCAGACACCTAATTCAGAAAAATATTTATTATTTAATTACTATTAAACGTAAAGTTATCATTATGAATAAATAAAAGAAGCAACTCCTGCGGAATTGCTGTCTCTTCGTCAAGTCATTTTAACTAAAAAACAAATTACAGAAAGTCAAAACTAGGATAGGAAAACATAATGGTAAGTTTCTACAATTGTATTATTAAAAACAAACTTTTGTTCCCTCTACTCAAATTGCACCGACAAAGAAAACAAATACTGTCAAGCACTAAAGAAATCACTAACTTCATATTATTAACATATTAATATATCTTTCTTATTCTATGATGAAGTACAATACAATATTTCGATTAGCCTTTTTTGCTAATCTTTCTCAAGTTCTGATCAAAATATTGTATCGTACTTTATCATAGCATAAGAACTGTTAAGCATCATAAACAATTAGGTTTTTGTGATTCTTACCATCGCTAATCAAACATTTTGATATTTATCATCAAAAAGATGCAACTTTTAATATTTTATTTTTTTTCGTCAATTGGACAAAAAAGTTCAGATACTTCCTTATCTAAATTACAACATTTAATGTTTTTTAATTATAAAACAAATGTTGATTAAAGAAAACGAAGATAATAAAAGGAAAATTCTGTAAGTTTAATGCATCAAAAAAAAAATAAAACATATTTATTAAGTAATAATGTATTACTTCGAACGTCATAATTTCTTCTCATTAATCTTTGATATACCATCCAGAAGTAACAGTATATAAAGTGATTTGATGGCAGTGCCAATATTTATTGTATGTTATTAATATATTATTTAATCGCCAATGTTGCAGACTAAAGTCATTTTGCAATTCAATACCTGCGTTAGACACGTGTCAGGACAAAAAAAATAATCATTGGAGATTTAGGAAAGATTATTTATATAAATGAATACATATGCAGGCATTTCCTAAACTTTCCTTCTGAGAATCGATATAAAATAGAAGACATTCCAGAGGGTTCCAACTAGATAAGTTAAAATAGTGGCCTGTAAACAAATTATTCTTCCATCTTCAAGCTGGAGTATTAAATCGAATAAAGACTAATGGGTAATAATCGATATAGTTTCAATTAAAAAAAATCTCGATTTGTGTTGTCTTCAATGCCAAAATGGAGAATAGAGATGTTTGCATCATCTTACTGTGGAAATACTGTACAAGGATCTCATCCGTTTCCCTCACAAACTCTATCTTTCCTTATTCCAAGAAAACAAGCAAGTGTAGTACTTTGGATGCTTTAGATATACTTACATTCCTTTCCTGTACCATGTAATCATCCATCGAAGCTTTCCTGTGATGTTTTCCAAAATAAAGACGAATCTCATTAGGTTCCTTCACAATTTTAGAATTTCCCTTTGCGACACAATGAGCAGCTGTTAATGTCCAATGCTCGTTAATAACAGATCCTCCACAATCAATGAACCACCGGGTCTCATTGCTATCGGGTACCTGAACTTCCACTGTGATGGCTACTTGCCATGGCCATTCTCCAACTTCACTTCGATTGCCGTGAGTAATGGAGGGAACTTTGTGAAAGTTGTATTTTCCACAATCTAAAAATAAATAAAAATGGCAATTACTTTATCTTCATTAATCTTAACAAGCGCATTTGAAAATAGTCATTTATTGCTTTAAGTTTAAAAATCTTAAAATATTAGTTCTCTGTTCTCTGTCTTTAAATTCATATCCGGGCATTTTTCCACGCCTATTCTCCTCTAAACGGGCCCTAGGGTCTACCCAGCCCTATGTAGAATGGGTTACAGGGTCTTTTTCCCGGGAGTTAAAGGCGGGCGGGCGTCGGGCTGACCCCCCCCGGCCCCAACTTCGTCCCGTTGGGTCGCAGTGCTGGGAGACTTACCTCCGCAACCCCAAAGGCCTGTCACGGCCTATATTGATTATCTTTAATAGTACATTATATTATATATTCATTCATATACAATATATAGTTTTCTAATTCAGTGTGTGTATCCCTCTGTGTGTAATGCAAGAAATCAAAAAGCTGCCCTGCAAATCTCACATGTACTGCAGCGCAAATGTAGTAGTGTCGGATGATCCAATTAATGAACGAAACTATCCTGCAGAGTTATCACACACTCACATTTTCCGGTATGCCATCTCAGCAGCTGAGCCTGAAGAAAGGATCAATTGTGATGCTCCCTTGCAATCTCAATCCAAAGAAAGTAATGGCACACGATTGGTCGTTAAGAAATGTCATCACAATTTAATCACAGGAGAAGTTCTTTCAAAAAGCAGTAGAGATGATATCATCACTATTCCCAGGATTTATTTTCAACCGAGTGATGTTAATTTGCCATTCAAGTTGAAGCGCCTTCAGTTCCAGTAGTGCCCGCCTCAAACCTTCCAACAAACAGTCATTTGTGTTTCTAGCAATGCATTCATTTTAATTTTCTATCCATCATAATATATGATGGGCAAATACTCTAATTATATTATATTATATTATATTTTTTTATTAAGCATTAATGAAATTCTATAGGTTTATATTTCTCTGGCAATGCGTTCAAAATTTTATTTTAAGAATCCTTACCTGGAATACAAATTGCAGGTGTACCACTCCATGTACCATCTTCCTGACAAGTTCTAACACGGGATCCTAATAAATTATAATAAGTAGAATTGCATCTGTAGTTCGCTTTAGATCCCACACGATAGTGACCCAAAGGCAAAGGAGAAGCTTCACGTTTTCGACGAGAACCAGAAGACGTTGAAGAAGAATTCGATGAATTTACAGGTGACAGAAGATTAGGTGAAAGTGGGTCAATTTTTATATTTGTAATATTGAAGCGTCCTCTAATACCTCTAGATCCAATTCCTGGAGCGACATTTTTGTTACTGAAGGAAAAAAAAAACATTTACAAAATTAAATACATTCTTTTATAATACAAAATTATTAAGCTGTAAGATAATGAGTGAGCAAGTGAATAAACGGCAACCCAATCAATTGTAAAACTTCAAACAAAAATAATTAAATATTAAAAACAAAAGAACTTACCTTCTTCTTCTGTTTATAGAGGATTCAGGACGTAAAGAAGGAGGCGTAATTTTTACATTCAGATTTGGTAATTCTTCAGTGTGCAGACATGTTGTAACTAAAATAAGAAGAAAAAAAATGCTTAGATTTAGAAAGCATTTTTATTATGACTATTCTGAATTTCTTGTCTTATAAGTAGAAAAATCTGAGACATTAGTTTTTATTTAACGAAATCCAAACATTTTATTCCTCTCATATTATCAAAGTTTTGTACAGCATTTTTATCAAGTTTTACTTATGCCTAACAGTTAACGCAGCATTATATTAAATTGTGATTTTAGAGACTTAGCAATAGTATTAAATTAAATATTGCTCAATGATAATGAAAACAGGAAGGATTTTCAATATTAAAATGTTTTAATGTATTATTTTAATATAAGGTAGGTTGCTCAAATAAGGCCCGGTTTCAAATAAGGCCCATCCTTCGTTTTATTAATAGAACGTTGACAATTTACAATTAGTTATGTTTCAGACAAGTCCTGGCTTCTAGCGGCTACACCAAAAATTAGGTCCATTGAAATGGATAATTTCACCATGTTTGTTTCAATTGAACAGTAAAAGTCACCCGAAGCTTTTGTCGTTGTTATTTCAACTTAATTTGATAAATCGTCTGCATTTTTTGGCAACTTATTATACATAAACATGTTTTATGTCATTTTAAAGTGTGTAATGAGTAGAATAAGATATTTTCCAGTTGACGTGCATTTAAATACTTTTTAGTAAAACAATGCCTGAAGGCGTGGGTTAACAGGGGGCTCCAAATAAGGACCTCCATTCTATAACAAAGTAATTATATATAATGAGAAAAAATATAACAAAAATCATCAAAGCTAGTTTTAAATTCACAATTTTATAAATTACTAATTAATTATTAATTTGTAGCTTAATATTTAGTCAGAACTAAATGTTGGAAATTGGCTGTTTTTCACTGCCAAGCTCTTGTCCCTGTGGGCGAGTTTGCCTGTGAGCTACAGACCTTAGGAATCCCGGAGCGAATTCTGAAACTCCCTTTATTTTATTTGAGTTAAATTTAATTATATAATTATTTTGGTTTAATTGATTTCTAATTTAATTGATTTCTGCTTTTTTCCCCTTATTTTTATTTATTTATACATGGGTCTTATTTGGGACTAGTAGTGAGCCTTATTTGGAACAGGGGCTCCCAATAAAGCTCTTCAGTTATATTTTCAAAACTGTGTTATTACAGAAAGAATTTCAAATCCCACTAATTCTAAATTCACTTTTTCATAACAGCACACCTTAAACTACCTTTCAAGACAGTTTTCAGAATTTTCACTCTTGCAGTAGAAATGTAAAAAATCTTTAAACGTTAGGTGGGCCTTATTTGAGCAACCTACCTTATAAAGAACTACAGCTGTTAAAAAATAATTAAAAAGTATCATTAAAAAAAGGAACTAGATTAAACCGCAATAAGATTATCAGATAGCTTTAATTGTAATGGCAGAGTGGCAGAAAATAATAAATATTTGGAAAATATGATTACTTAAAAAAATGCTAAACTGATATTACAGTATTCATATTACTTTTAAAGTAAGAAAGCTTATTGAAAATAAATTAAACACCATATTAAGATAGGATATTAACAATAAATAATTTTACAATATTATTTCCAGTTTTGCTTTGCTTTTGTTTTTAAATAAATAATCAATCTTCTAGAACATCATCGATAATTAGGCCTACTGTCTACGATCTCAGAAGTATTTCAATATACTGTAGCTTGTATTGTAGCTGTATAATCCGGATCACTAAAAATTCCCCTTATCAGAGAAATATTGAGATTTTACTGAAATCGTTATTTTTTACTATTCCTATAATTATTCCAATGAGTATATATCCTTCTTTTATGAGTCTTTCTAAATGAATCTTGCCTTCACTTACTTTTCTTACAGGCGGGTCTTTCCGAACTCCATATTCCGTCTTTGGTACATGTAATCACCTTTTGTCCAGTAAGAGAATAGAGTGGATTACAGAGATATTCGATGGAACAATTTGGAAGAAAATAACTTTCAATTGTACCGTGTATAATCCTTTTGCCATTGTCCAGTTCCCCAGGATCTCTACACAGTTTACCTGAAATTATGTAAAAAGAGAAATATTCTTATTTGAAATTCTTATAGGTCTACTGAATTCCATGCTATTGTTTGAAAATGCATATTTACTTTTGTAGTAATTTATTTTAGTAAAATATTTACTTCGAATTAATTTTCATTTTTACTTTTTAGACTTGTTATCATTTCACAGTCACCCATAAGCATAAATTATATAACATTTCGACAAAGCAAACAGCTAAACCAAACAAATTTTTTTCTGCATTTATTCAAAGAAAAATAAACAAACCTTTCAGATACTTTAAAATCACTTCAAATGAACTTAATTAATAGCAAAATTAAGTTAGATATGATTTCATATATTAACAAATTTACCATATATGCAAACAGGAGGTCTTGTTGTCCATTCACCATTTTCCTTACATTCAATAGTTTTACTTCCAATCATTTGACTTCCTTCTTGACATTCATAGTGAATTTTTGTCCCTTGAGTAAACTCCCCGTGGATTCCTGCAACAACTTGTCTCTTGCTATTGTCTGAATGTATTGGTTCTGCACAGTATGACACTTTTTCTAAAAAAAAAAACATTAAATAAATTGAAAAAAAAAATGTCAATCAGTTTAAAGTGATAATGTGAGCGTTCATATAATTCAGCAAATAAAACAGAAATGAAAAAAGAGAGATATTAAATGAGCCATAGTAGAGTCCTCATCCAATTTGGAAGTTTGTCAAATAAAGAAAAAGGAAGTTAAGCATCGTAAGAAATAAAATGTAATCTTTTATTTTTTTTCCAAAATATCTTTCGAAGCCCAGCAATCAGTATCAGTAATTAAAATTCAATTCTAAGGAAAATCATAAATCCACTTCGTCCAATTCTTTTTTTGTGTCAACATTAACATTTTTCAGTCGAATATCAGGAATAAATCTTCTAATACTTCATACAACAACGAAGACAATAGACAAGAATTTTCATCCGATAATAAAACTTTTATGATAAAATATCGTAATTCAAGTACATGTCACATACTCTGTAAATTTAATCGATTTGTATCTTGTTACAGATTGAGTATTGTGTTGGAAAGTTGGAAGACCTACAAACATAGCTGGACGTCTTTCCCTGCAGGAGCGTGCCAAGCTTTCATCCAAAGTCTTTGGTTTGGTACAGGAGACTTGCTCCTTTAACCAACCCCAAAGAAAAACATCACAGGGTGTGCAGGCAGGACTACTGGCTGGTCACCCATACGCACCACCATGACCCATCCATCTCCCGGGACAGTGGGATTCAGTCTTTCACGAACGACAATAGCAAAATGTTGAGGGGCGCCATCGTTCATGAAAATCAAATCTTCCACATTCTCCCAAGCACCAATACATGCCAGATTTCAGCTTGAAGCATGATACAGTACACCTTTCAGCATTCATGGTATCACGAAGAAAGGATAGACCCACTATCCTTTCCGAGGTCATCCCACACTACACCGTTACTTTAGGCCGATTCTGCATTTTGTCAGAGAACACAAAGAGGATCTTGTTCCCTGCCCAATTTTCAAACTTCTAGCTGAATGTGCCACTAGCTGGACACACTCCTGCAGGGAAAGACATCCAGCCATGTTTGTAGGTCTTCCCACTTTTCCACACAATACTCAATCTGAAACAGAGATAAAAACAGATTACATGTACAGAGTACATTTCCATACAATAAAGATCACACACACACACACATACAAAAATTACCAAAAATTTGAGACAAAAATTACCATAAATAAATATTTTATAAGGATTTTACAATATGGAGTTACTTTTCAATCACCTGTACTTAAGTTTTCTATGACTCTATGTAAAAACAGTACTTACCACATTTTGGGTTCTGTTGTGACCAGGTACCATCTGATAAACATCTAGAAATTGCATTTCCTTGTAGAGTAAATCCTGGTTTACAAGTGAAGACAACAATGGAACTAGATACTAGGTCAGGCTCCACTCCTTGCACAAAACCATTAGAAGGAGCTCTGGGTATTGGACACTTCCTTACTGTTTAACAGACAATAAAAAAAAATTCACAATCTTAAACATATTTAAGATTAACAAAGTAACATAAAAGAATCCCACTTTAGAATAAAGTGATTTCATGTAGATGACAAAACTAATTTCATGTAGATGACATCAAGTGATTATAAGAGGTTTCTTTTGAGTTAAGAACTAGAGGACATGAAATACACTTCAGAAAAAATAATTAGTGTAAGTAAACTAGGCATTTAAGAAATTCAGTACAATTCGAGTCGGAAAGGAATAAACACTTATAATATACTTACAGCAGCGAGGCACTGAAGAAGACCACTTCTGTGTTTCGAGACAATATAATGTTTTTTCGCCATCTAATTTGAAGCCATTGTTACAATGGAAAGTAGCACTGGTGCCCACTGTAATAATATCTGAATCCATAGTTACATTTCCAAAACGAGGAGATTGAGGCATTGGGCATTCTATTAAAAAAAAAAAAGTGTTTTCACTGATGAATAGATGTTTTAATCTTTTTTTTCTTTTTAATACTTTAGCGCTATATAAAAAAATATAATTATATCCTATCTGATAATAATTTTGAATTACAGGAATCAATTAGATAGATTTAAAAATTGCGAAACCTGTATTAGGAGCTACGGAGTGAAAAATTCAGAAACGAAATTTTATTAAAGTATTCTATTTTGAAAAAAACAACATTATTTTATAATCTTATCTTAG
This sequence comes from Thereuonema tuberculata, assembly GCA_023159025.1. Lineage (NCBI taxonomy): Eukaryota > Metazoa > Arthropoda > Chilopoda > Scutigeromorpha > Scutigeridae > Thereuonema > Thereuonema tuberculata. The sequence continues at coordinate 37,432,399 of JAFIDM010003189.1, read as the reverse complement.
AGATTTAATAGTACACCCAAAATTAATAACTTGTGAAACTTTATTGAAATTGTTTCCAATTGGTAAGATATTTTTCAATATTTTCAATGAGATTAATTGCATTGTTAAGCCACATTATAAAGAATCAGGCAGCTTTTGATTTTATCATATAAAGATGGTTTTTTTCTTACTTGCTACCGTTTGACATTGGGATCCTTGATATCCCACTGGGCAAATACAAGTTCCATCCCTTTTGCATTCACTTCCATGCTGACAGTTACAATCTGAAAACAAACGAAGATTATATTCGAATTTTATTGTTTAAATCGTTATATTGTCAAATAACTTGTTATATTTAAAGATTATTTATTGACTAATGTTTATTGTTTGAAGGACCTTTATACATTCATAACAAAAGTGAAATGGAATGATACAATGTAAGTGAACAAAAATAACACTGGTAACTTAGCAATTTTATTTATGGAAATTATTTGTCCCAGACTATGATCATCTATATTAGACACAATCTCTGAAATCCATTGTCATTTGTTTTAATTGCTAAAATTTACATTTGAAGAATCATTTTTATAAATACAGTAAAACCTCGTTAAGTCGTCACTCAAGGGAACAAACATTTTTGACGACTTAAGCGAAGTGACGACTTAAGCGGAGTGGACATTTTTGGGAAAAAAAAAAAAAAAACCACTGAACTACAATATTTTCATGAATTGCTGTAAGATTCGGGGAGAAAAACAAGATTTTCAGAAATCAATACATGTAAATGAATGAGTGGAAAATAAAATAATAAAAAAAAAAAAACTCTTTATACTTACCACATTTTCTTTTCTTTTACTTGCTTAAAAAATAATCCAACAGTGTTGATTGATGAAGGTGCTGATTACTGGAAATAAATAATTGTGGGCGGTAAAGTTATCGACAATGATGGCAACATTTCTTTTCTGATGCGAAAACTGAGAATCCAGTTTACGAATATGTCGTTCCCAAATCGTTGTAGTCATCCATGCATTTGAATTTGCTTCATATTCAACTGGCAGGTATATAACGTTTTTAAAGCAGCGTGGCTTTTTGCTTTTGCCTATCACAAATGGTTTAAGTTTCTCATTAACTCCAAGCAGAAGTGTCAGGCGTTGTTTGCTTGCTTTTCCAGAAGTGCACTTTTCATCCTTAAATGATAGAGTTTTATCAGGCAAAAGACGGTAAAATAAGCCTGATTCATCCAGATTAAAAATATTTGATGCATCAAACCTAGATAAAATGTCCTTGAGAACATTGTTCTTCCAGTCTTCTATAGCATCACCATCAACAGCTGCTGCTTCTCCGCAAATCGTTTTAAAAGAAAGGCAATGTCTGTCTTTGAAATGTTCCAGCCGATCATTGCTGCCGCCGAAATCTTCCATGTTCAACTCCTTAGCAATTTCCATGGCTTTTTCTTTGAGAATCATGGCTAAAATCGGCACATTTTGCGATCTGTCATATTTTAGCCAACGAACTAAAACCTCCTCGATTTCCTCATTCTCTTTCTTTTGTCTTTGCAGTCAGCTTCTTCAATTACTTGTTTCAATGAAAGAATATCGTTTAATGTAGTCCTGGGAATATGATGTTCTTTGGCAAAAGCTGTTTTCGAAACACTTGATTTTTCAAAAAGTGCAATTAAGTCTTTTTTTTTCTTTAAAAGATAACGAGGTAAGTTTTCGCTTCGCTGACATGTTACAAATGTAATCAAACCACGAAATTGCAAGATTAAAAAATAGTCCTTATAGCGGAGCTTACTCGCTATGAAATGAAATCACACTCACAAGTCAGTAGCGGCCAAGAAAGACAAGAAACAAACACTCAGTAGCGGCTTGACAAAGAGTCGCGGCGAGAAGTGTGTAATTTTCCAAGTGAATTTCCCACGTGAAAATTCCCCGTAAAGGCTAGGCTTTCTTAAAGTGAAGAGTGGGGCTGAAAAGATAGCAGGCAAAATTGAGAATAAAGATGCTTTTCGCCATTTTTGAGGGTGACGAGTTATCCTGAGTAGAATTAAATTTGGTAACGAGTAAACGAGGGTTATTTTACATTATTGTCTATGAGACTTTGTCGGAACCAAAGGAAAACGACGACTTAAACGGAGTGACGACTTATCCGGGTGACGACTTAACGAGGTTTTACTGTATAATTAAATTATTATTATATATTTGTTATATTTTTTAATAAATATTGTTTTCTATTTTCTCATAGCAAACTTACAAATTCAATTTTGATTGATTTTTTTTAAAATCCAACTTTGAATAATACTTAATCATCAAAAACTTTCCATACCTGCACTGCACCAATCTCCATATTTCCCTGGTGGACAGGTTGCACATTTATCTTCGCCAGTCTTACAATCAAGACAATGGGAATAACGAGGACATAAATTTTCTTCTTTTACTCCATTACACGGCTTACAATAATTCTTCCATCTGTAGAAATAAGTACATCTAACAAAAATAAAATAGAATATATGTAGTTCACCGCTTAAAGAATTGGAACCAATTCAAACTAGTTTCTTTTATTTAAACTAAAAAAAGGAAAAGAAGAGACAATATGTGATACAGTGAATCTATCTGTAAATGAATCAAAATAAGGCAAGGATGTGGATTAAAGACTTCGATGGATTACTTTCTATTCTACGACTTTTATCCACGTCCTGCCTTATATTGACAGATGGAAAAACAATCTAATTCATATCCTTGTCTTGTTGATTACAACAATAGATGGAAATAAAAAACATATGTACCTAAAAGCAAAATACAATGTATTCAAACAGAGTAGAAAGAAGTGGATTTTGTTGATACGAAAATCTGGGAGATATGAGAATTCTAGATATTTTGGTTTAGAGGGTAAAGTTAAGATGCAAAATAATAACAATGCAAAAATTCAAACCACGAGAAATGACAGAATATTGCATTTTAATTGTATTTTAATCGTAGTATGATTTTAAAACAGGTTTTTTCTCTTTTGATTTGTTTTCCTTTTTTTCATATCTCCCATATTTTTCCATCGTATAAGTCACATTTCTCAAAATAATGGTTTTTCATAACACATCTTAATTGAGGATATTTTCATAAAAATATCATTTTAGTCTGGGTTGTTTTTGTTTGTTTATTCAGCATTTTATATTTTCTTACTGCTTAATCATTTCTGTTTTGGTTCAAGTCAATGCTCACAGAATTTAAATTTTAGATTTACTCGTTTCTTTTAATTTTGTGAATAGATATCCTCATTTTATCCTTTGTTAAAAAATTGAAAAAAAAAAAACCTCACTCACTACTATATTTTTCTTATTTCATTTGTCTCATTCCATTTTAGCATTTTATGCTATTAATTAATGAGAATTAATACTTTATGACTCTTTTACTACCAATGCTAGGTAAGCTCAAAAATAAATGAAACTTTTTATTTTACTTTCTATAGAAAGCGGGGAATTTTCTCAGGTTATTTCTCCTCCAGACATGTCTTAGAGTTCACCCAGCAAAATGGACAGGAATTCTTTCCCGAATGTAAAATTAGAAGAGCTTTGGACTGATCATTCGTTCTCAAATAGTCCAGATTGGTTAAAGACACTAGAGCTCAAAAGCCAACAGAGGCTCCAAGAGAAACACTTACATAGAAGCACTCTATATACATCTATATCTACTAGAAAAATGTGTATTTGGTTTTTTTTTTTAAACAATAATAGTAACTCTTAAATTACAAAACAATTTCCTATAATCTACAAATGATAAAATAGTCTTACTGTTTCACTTGAACTGGAAAAACATAACCAGGTGATCCGCATTGGCAATTAATAGGAGTTGAATCACAGAACCCTAAGTCAATACCAGCACCATCACTTACTTTACCCCAGGACAGAATAAACACTGTCAAGAGATCTGAAAGAAAGAAAGATTGTAAAATATTTATATCCTTCAGTATAGAAAGGTAAGGAAAGTTTAATGGAATGCTGTGGAAGAAAACAAAAAGGCTGCTGCTTTTATTGTTATTCATTTACCACAAAACTCCCACGGAGGAGAAAAAGAGCGATAAACCTAATTGGGCTTAACTGTTAATAAGTTATGTACTTATTACAAATCAGGAAAGTCAATAAAGCTTTTTTAGTAGATTAAGATAATATAGCAAAGATCAGTGTATAACCACCAGAACATTGACGTAAATCACAAACGCACTAGTTATCATCAAAAGTATAACTCAAGTTTCTTCAGAAGTCAAGCAAACGAAGGGTTAAAGTACAGATAGGAACTAACAAGTCTTCTGAATTGACCGGTCTGAAAAAAAAAATAAGTATTTTTTTCTACACAACTAAAAGGGAAAACGGAACTGACCATTGAAAGGGAATCTAATTGTTTTTTGCAATCAATCACTGTATTTTCTATATAAGAAACAGCATTATTTTTATTTTCTATAGAGTAGACGTAATCTAAGGGAATACAGCCATGTTTATTGTTGAACAAATGTCAAGCGATCCGATAGCAGCCCGATTTATTTAAGAATATTTACTTTCTGAATCACTTTTATATTTATCTTTCAAAAGAATTATAAATATTCTTCTACTACGTTTATTTTTAAACACTGGCTATTTATAAGAAGTATTCCGATGTTGCCATGGCAACGGAGCACTAATACCAAAAAGTGCCATTTGTACTGATTTCCATTGTGGTAAGTTAAGGTGAAAGCAACTATAATACATTACAATTAATTACTGTCGCTGAGAAAATTCTGAATTTGAATATTATAAAAATAAATAAATAAATAAATATTACTGTTGTTGGATAACTCTGTACTTACCAGTGATCGTGGTGAACTTCTTACACCACTGCATTCTTGTTCTGTTTGAGAGATTCCGCTTGATTGATATTCATAATATTTTGTAATTCACAATTTGTGGGGATTACCCGGTCAATCACTGGCACTCACTCTATTGTAGTTTATATTATACAGCATGCGGAACACCTTTAAAAGTTTTTCTAATCTCAGGAAATCCTCTCTCAGGGACTTCCAGTGACGTAATGCCGAGGAAAACCGACAGAAAAAAAAAACCCAAGCGTGCGCCTAAATGACTTCAATATTTGATCTTGATGTGGAGATTTTATTCAACTTTGACCCTATAAATACATAATCTTTCCTTTCTCATTGATCATATTTCAGTGGTAATAGCCGACCAATTTTTTTAAACTAAGGGAAAAGATTAGTTATTTTTTGATAAAAATAAATGTAATTAGGCCTATATAAAATATAATAGTACTATCAATGAAAACATCGCTGAAGATTCTACATTGAAAAGGTCACAGTCTGAAAAACAAACTATTGAAATAAATGTAACTGTTTATTTGTCCATTGATCTGTCCACTATATTCATAGTCTTATTTCAAAAAAAGCAAAAAAGAAGAGGAAAGCTTAATCTTATCTTGAAAATAATTGGTCATAAAGAAAGACTCACGAATTTACGACGCACGATTTTGAATAAACAAATAGTAAGGGAAATCATAGAAGCAATTATAAATCATACAAGTAGGCCTGTAAATATAATACGATATATAAAAATATATCAAAATTAGAATTATTTGACCTTGGGAAAATTGTTTTTCATGTTCAAATATTAAAAGTTATTGATAAAATAAAAGCAATTGGTTAATACATTATTGATAATAAATTATTGAAAAGATTAATGTGAGAAGAATAACAACACACAATAAGTACAGCAAAGAACGCACATAAAATAAATTCACTGAGCTATTTTTGCGAATTTGTATTGAGAATCCAAGATACTGTTTCGGTTTTCCAAAACCTCATCAGTTGGATTCGCCCAGTATTCGCAGCTGTGTAACGTCGAAAAGTCTAATACGCCTTTTTATTATTAAATCTCAGATATGTTTGCCATTCGGCAGGCAGAATTAAATAACTAACCTTTTGATATTTAATTGTTTTGATATTCCTCCTTGTGAGGGGGTCATTATTTTGTCTGTTGTTCTTTGCTTATATACTTTTCGACTTATAAAAAAATAAAAGAAAATAAAATAAGTAAATATGAAAAATACCGTAACATATTGATAACATTGTGAGCAATAATAAAATAATTTGTTGCATACTGTGATTACTTTGGAAATCACTTTTCAAAATGAACCATAGATTTTGAAATTCAGAAATAATAAGGTACCTCAGCCATATAACGCCATGTATACCTTTAACGCCACCTATCTAATTCTTCATAAATATAAGAGATGGCGGTACTGCACTAAAGTAGTTTGCATTGACATGCCATCTAGTGTTGAAGTGAGTTATTAGCAGACCGCCAACATTTTCGAGTGAAATTATATTTCCACCTTTTCGTGTCGAGGACTGGTTCTGAAAGGCTCACTATATTAACATAAGATAAAATATAGATTTTTTAATGTTCAGCAAAGATTAACTATATAAAACTATATATTTTCTTGATTCTTGAAGATTCTTCTATGTAGATAAGTTAACTGTCATTTTTAAAATTCGGAAATTGTAGACAAACAAGTTTATCATGTGATCCATGTGCTCAGTAGCGCTTTAACGCCATGGTGGTGTTAATGGTCTACATATACGATTTTAGGTTACGTACGACATTTATAAGTTATTAATATGTTTCATGAAAATATAGATTTTTATCTTATTTATTATTTTGCTTTTACAATCGGAAAATGCCGAAATTAATTCATTTTTACATTTCCTCTTTTGTTTTAGCTACAGATTAGAAAGACTGCGTTAATTTCAAGTGATTTTTTATTATTTTTTACAGAAAGTCAAATTTCGTTGCTTTTTACTGTAATTTTGTACAAATAATGTTTACAATGATGGAATAATTCTTAATTTTAAATAAGTTAAGTTACTAGAAAGTAGGTGGCGTTAGTTGGACCAGGTGTTCCAAATAACGCCTGTTTACAAAGTTTTTTTATTTGAGTTCTCATACTTCTCCAGTAAAAATTATCATATGTTTCATTATGGTATGCTTCAAACAGAAGATTAAACTTTCTTGGTCATAATTTTCGCGTTTCGATACACCTTATTTCCAGACTTATAGTAATGTAAATGTTAAGGTGGCGTTATTTGGGCAGGGTACCTTATCAATAAAGTTTAATAGGCTGTGCCGGCGTGGCCGAGCGGTCTGCCATGTGGCCTGTATGCCGGACACCTGGGTTCGAATCCCGGCGAGGGCATGGCTGTTTCTTTCTTCTTCTGTGTTTCGTCCGTTTCTCCTATTTCAGGGTTATTCTGGTCGAGATGAGAATCTCGTTCCCCCTTGACTGTTCTAGCCTCCTCTTGACGTTGTCGGGTCAGGCTAGCGCGTGGTCCGTAGTTGACCGATCCGCGTACAAAAAAACAAAAAGTTTAATAGAATATATTTTTTCTAGTTTTCGTTACTGTAGTGTTTAACTGAAGTTCATTAATCAATATTTAGGAATTTCTTCTTTTTCTTCATTTAATTCTTATTTTATGAGACAGAATAGAGGATCTCTGAATTAAATTTCATCATTTCTAGGCAATTGTGTTATTTTTTTATTTAGTAACGTAATTGTCCATTTTATATTTTATAATTTAAAGCAACGCAACGAATATAACTCTAACATAGCAACAGAGGATATATCTGCTAATAGTTTAGGCCATAAAAATCATTAAATTTTTTTAGTCTTTAAAGGTCCAAAATAATTTGTCTACTAATACTTCACCGATTTGATCTAATAATATTATTTGATTCAAGATATTCTTAATGTATATTTAGCATAATCAATATTTCCTGGACTCATATATCCTCTGAGTACATGAACCCAGAAAGAATAAATAACTGCACGCTGTCGGAAGAATGACGTCGATATGACGTCTATATTCTCTGACGTTGTAATGACGTCATTCTTCGGAAAGTAGACTATATCAGATATATTTATTATTTATTTCCCCTTTTGTGCTATAAACAAGTGTGAACTTACGACAATATGAGTCTAACTGTTTTGCAGGCTTTGATTTCATTTCAGAGCAAATAATATTACTTCGATGTATAATAAACATCTCAAAATGTACTTTAGGTTGTCATTTTATTTCTTCACATAAATAATTGCTGTTCCTATATAAAAATTAGCAGTTCAGTGTATCAGAGTGTAAATATCTTAATAACACTGTTTTAAATAAGTATAATGCGTTTATTCCTCCGCAGAGAAAACATAGTGAAGGAGGTTGTGATCTCAAACCGAATGAGATAAAGTGTAGAAGACCAGTCCGACGCTCGCTCACATTTAACCCACCCAGATAAGAAATCCCTATTGATTTTGGTGAACCTTGCGACCAGTTTGGAGGACAAACAACGAAGAAAACAATTCCTGACCTCAGCAATAGATTGTCCCGTAGACATACGCCTTAGTTTCACTTGGATAAGCGCTTTAATTAAGTGACTTCTTAAATTTTAAGTCTTTTCTTGTACTTCTTTTCCTTCACTTTTTAATTACTGGGCTTAAATAAACAAATAAAAAAATGAAAATAAAAATTATTTACTTATTTTATTTATATTTTTTTATTTTAAACGTCAACTTTTAACCAATGAAATTATTTTTAAAAACAACTTCACAAACAAATAAACTGGCTAAGAATGTTTTTACTTTTATTGTGAAAACAAATAACGAAAGAAAAAAGAAATCAATTGTTGGAATTGTTCACCCTCAGAGGGATTGTAATTGTGGCGAATAATCGATTGAACCAATTAGAAAATGTTGCTTGAAATATAGTCTAAATATAGTTTAAACTATAAAATGAAGATCTTTGAACCTTGAATATTTTTGTATTTTAGTTTGACCTTAGGATGAAGGAAATAAATTTAGCGCATGCGCTGATCGAATTATTTACCTTGGTTCGACAGTTTCAGTTGTGACTACGAGTTCTGGCTAATGTGTTGGTTACGGCACGCGAAGCTCTCAAAAAAACATGTCCGATCTACGAAATTCAACTTTATAACGATGCTTCCTTCTATTCAGAGGTACCGTTTCTTTAAAGAGACAGCGACGACGAGTGTCGTCGTGGCTACTTTCCCCATCTAATATGCGATGGGGTCGGGTCCGAGCAAGAACCGGGTCGAGTCGGAGAATCACCGCCTTAACGGTAACTCCGAGGGCCGTGGTCTGCTCGCAAGGAACGGGTGGGCGAAATATACGCCTCCTGGACGAAAGCGAAAGTCCTCCGGACGTAAAGCGAGACCTCCGTCTCCCACACCATCCCATCTTCGTCGCACACGGTCCGAAACGAAGCTGGACGAGGACATCAATGAAATCGTGGCAACGGTGGACGCCGCCGAGAGCCAAGAGTTGGGCGGCAGCCACCGCGGACTGGACAGTCTCGGTCAGTCGTCCCGGTCTGCTCCCGAGGCGGTCAGGCTCGCCCCGGTCATGGAGGGGAACGAGAATGCGGCTCCAAAGACCGCTCCCGATGTCAGGACCGACAAGGCTGCACTGCCTCGGCGGCCATGCACGAGACATGGTCGACAACCTGAGGCACAGCCCAAACCTCCTCCAGCGGCAGCAACAGATGAGTGGGAATACAAACAAGTAAGTCTAAATTCTAGAGCATACGATCTTTTTTATGTATAAATTTAGTAAGTACTTCTTTTAACTACCACTTTTAAGAAATATTGAGAATTCTCAGTATCTTCTTCATCGATTATTTTACAATTTAGCATTTTATAAATATCAACATTATATTATCTTCATGAAACGTTTAATAAAAATAAGATGTTCTATTATTATCTCTGCACGTTCGCAATTATTAGATTATAAGTAACAGAATTATTTCCTCACTTAAATAACTCATTGAAACTTGAATGCATTCAGTTTTTTGTTAAAGATTCCTTAATTGATTCTAAATTATTTCAACTCGAGGCGTATACTTCAAGACGAAATATTCCAATCCTTCCTTTAAATACACAAATATTCCTGCTATATAAAAAAAAAAGCGATCAAAAAAGGTTATTTTTTATGTAGAGAATTTTGTTCATTAAGAATAAGTAATAAGAAGGTGAATGAATCAAATGTGCGAAGTAAATGAATAATAATGGTTAAGAAAGTTTGGATTTGGAGGTTACGAAAAAAACATCCTCTATTTAAAATTGATATAACGTTGTTGTATTTTCATGAATATTAATTATATATTTATTTGCACAATATGAAAACATTTGGGATAACAAAAAATGTAAGATCTTCCGATGTCTCGAAGAACTGAGCAAGAACATTCACATGTTGAAGAAGAAAATAGAAAATATACTATTTGCTGTATAAGTTACAGAAAGAGAGCTATGAAAGAAACAAAATAATCATAAGGAAATACGGAAATACGAATTTCATTCATTCTATGAAGAAGGAAAAAAACAAAGAATATTACTTGTAATAAATCACTTAGTTTGTTAAGATTTTCAATTTCTAGATTTTTAACATAATCTACAGCTCGTCAAATACTTATCCTCAGAAGCATCGTAAAAGAAGTATGTGCAGAAGGTAAAGTTAAGCAGAAGCTAAACATTTTTAGTTCTCAACTTTTCTATGCATAATATAAACAATGTAACGTTATATAAATTATAGTTTTCAGTTTCTTCAATATTGCTTTAGTATATTCGATTAATCTAAAGCATGTTATTAGGATGAAAAAGTAATTCAAAATATCTCAAACTAAAAAATTACAATATATAATAAGATTTACAAAAATATAATTTCTAAGGTAAAACATATAGTTTCTAAGTTCTGATTCTAGTCGTAATTGGGTCTAATACTTCAATAAAACAGATAAAAATAAAACTTATTTTTGCAGTAAAACAGATAACACAGTAATTCTTATTATAGCACAATAATTTGCGAAATAACAAAATAATTATTTAAAATTAAAGTAATTTTTAAACAACAACAACAACAAAAAGAATTAACATTATATGTAAGAAATTTCCTAAATGTTTTCTTAAACTCTAAACTTCTTTTCAGTTTCTTATTTCTTCAAACAAATTGTATGCAGTTTACTTTCTTAAACTCAAGAGAATTCTTCATTGGTAACCAGTGTACGTTTTTAGTAATAATAACAGAATCATTCGAAAATATACTAAATGCCTCAAATTTTGAATAGATTTGAATACATTCAAAAATATTTTAACTAAAGCCTAGTTTCATAAATTAATCGAGAATTATAACCTTATTCTTTTTGGAATTGTTCAATCGTTTCAATCTGTTTAGTCTTCTTAAACAGATATGAAAGTTATGTATTTTTGAGCTGAGAGAGCAGTTGCACGCATGACTTAGAAATCAGTTTTGTTTACCCCATTTCAAATCTTGATTAACTTTAAAAATTTTAAAAAGTATTCACTTTTTGCACGTTTTTTCCAACGTAATCCTCTCTCAAAATAGTCAAATATCTTTATAAAAAAAAAAATACTTTTTTTGTTAGTATAAGCTTACATCAGTACAGGCACAAATATTTTCTCCTTAATAAATACTTTCCTAATACGTAAATACATATAAATCCTAATAAAACTTCGAAGTATTTAAGGTAAAGTATCTTTGTCCTATATTCTACAGTGGTTCTTAACATAGCACCAAAATCGGAAGTGAACAGAATAAAATACAAATTTGATGTAGATCACTGCAACATTCTTTGAATTCTTTAAGATCACAATATTTTCACCCATAACTGATCGGTGTCATAAATTGGATTTCTGAATACCAAAATCTAATCATACGTAGAAATACTACTAAACTCTTTTAATAGACTGGTCCATTCTATGACTCGTCCTCTCATCGACATGATTCTCAATAATGGATATTTGTGAATGTAGAGTTGCTATCACGTAAATAACATTTATTTTAGGGAGGGAAGAACGTGAGTTTCCATTAAAAGGACATGAATATTTCGTATTATTTTATAAGTTTTAAGAAATTAAATTATTAGATGTAATATAAAAAATATTTTGTGTTTGCCTGTCATTTACATGATTACTGCTACATGGAAAAATGGAAAGAAAACAAAAATATATCATTGAATACGAATTGATCAGAAGAAAGCTATTAACGATGTATATATCCGAGTTGAAGAACCAGACTTAATGATTTGTTTCGCTTAGTTACCATTCAGAACGGACTTGATGATAATTAATAAAACGCTTACAGACTTCATTCAAGTTGTCTCTCAATAACAAAAGTTCACCGTCCTTATCAAATAGCTCATAGCAAATCAATCTTATTTTGTCAACCTCCAATTTAGATAAATAAATATTTATGGTTTGAAAAAAAAAGAAAAAAGAATTACTATGATTAAAGTTGGAAGAAGCTCTTGAAAACATTTCGAAATATTCTTATAGATATTAATAAAATGGAATTATTTTGACAATACTTTTACTCATATTTACGTCATTTTAGATAAGAATAAAAGAAGAAATAATAAAAAAACAACCAATCCTCAGAAAAAAAAAGAAATAATCAAAATAAAAATATTTCCAAAACATTCAGCAATATTAATCTTATACATATAATGATGCTAATCAGAGTTTGACGAATTGCATACATGCCTTGTTTCAGAATTGCCACTTGTTTCGGCTATGAAAAAATAAAGCATTTAAATAAAGCATAGAGTATTAAGTGAAACACTCTTCCTCCGAAAACCCAGATGCCCTCTTCCTTTTCATCCTGTGAAGCAGTGTGCCCTGTTTTATTTGAAAGCAGTAGGATCAGATCCACAGATTTCCTTTGCCGGAAAAACAACAAACAAGCGGACAAACGTCAACCAGTTCGACTACACACACAAATTTCCGAAACGAAAATGTCATTGGGTTTATCAAACCATTTATTTAAAAATAACATCGAAGCAATCAAAACAGGAGGGAAAAAAAAGCATGTTGTAACCCTTAAATAGGTTAAGTATTTTTCATGCATTAACTCAATGTTGCTATATAACATTTGTTATTTCTGTGACTCTAAATATTGATTACAAAACCCAGTAAAGTGACCTTCTTAGATACAAAATCCACAGACGGATCTCAAACATTTAACAATACTGAATATAAAACTCAATTTAGAAAGAGATATATTTTGAAGGATTGAGAATTAATCAAAGTACTGTTAATTTAAGAAAGTCATTTTTTACAAAAAAAAAAGTAATTTGAAATGATATAATTTTGTCTATGCAGGCAGCTAGGTTGTTTTTCACTGTTAATATTACATTATTTGTATAGTTTCTTCAACAGAAAAAAAGCGGGAATATTCCAAATTGTAATGGCTTAATTAAACTTCTTAATTAATAATATAAACTAAATTGAAAATAATACAAACTGAAATTTAATTATTTTTAAATTACTTCTTTAGAATTCAGCTGCACAGCTTAAATAGAATTTGGACAGATAGGAAAAGAAAGTAATACACATCTGAAACTTAAAATAAATCCATTTAAGAGAATTTACAAAAAGGTTTTCATAAGTTAATAGTAATAAAGAAAAAGATTATTGTTATCATTATTACATATATATGATTGGAAAAAAATAAATAATACAAACTTTCTTATTTGGTAATACCGTAATTATGGTATTAACACAACAAAAATACTTTGTTTTGTATTTGTTACAGAATAAAGAAAAAAATAAAGTTAAAAGACACTGCATTAAGGAAATCTGAAGGAACAAAATATAATTACAATGTCCTAACTAAGATAAAAAGATAGAGACTCGTAAGTTAGGCCTATATAAAAAAAACTAACATAAAAAAACAACGTTATTGTCCTCAAAATGAAAGATGACCGGCGGAAGTTTGAACTGCGCAGCCCTTCCGGTAGCTGATCAATTATGTTTTCCTGTCGTCTGTTTTCACTGAGAAAGACATGTTGATAACGCCAAATTAAAACTTCTCTCGACTATTTACCGTTATTTCAATACCAGTTGCTAACAATAAGTATTTA
>JAFIDM010003189.1:37293948-37403452 GCA_023159025.1 Thereuonema tuberculata | reverse complement strand
TTTTGATTTTATTTTGAAATTGTGTGTATGCCTTTTCTTTTTAGTAAGTTTTATTAAATCCAGTCATTTTAATCATGGATAGGATACTTACACTGCACGGCATATTCAAGATTTTGTTTAGTCGGAACAACTGTATTACATTTTTTTTAAATATAACTAGATTTCGATTTCGATGGCACTGTGACTCTAGCCCGAAAGCTTTCTCTTTAAATATGCAACTGTTTCTTTTCATTTTAGAGTATTTGTCTGTTTGCGAAAAATGTATAACGCTAAATCTGATCTAGATTTGGATCTAAAAAGTTCTTCACACTCTAAAAACAAGACAAAAAAAATGGTATCAAAATGTACATGAAACCATAGAACACGAAACCCCTTACATGCTTCGTTTTCGGCCACTTCCTGTGAGATAGAAAGTGATCGCTGACCGGAACCACCGTCTCTACAAGTCATACGGGTTCCAATAAGACTCATGTCCGTCCAACTTGTAGTTTGGACTGTAGAGGTGGTAACAGAATGAACGTAAAGAGCTCTCTCGTTTAAACTTTCGTCTAAGTATCGCTAAAAACATTAAAAAAAACGTAGTCTTTTTATTACTGTAGCCTCCCTTCACATTACAGTAGCCTTTGGATCTTTCCACCTATATCGAACTTGAATGTATTCAAATATGAAATTTGAAATTCATTTTTTTCCTTCAAATAATGCAATTAATAAATTCATATTTTCGTTCTATATGAAAAAAAAAACAAATAATATTAAATCATGAGTTTTATGCTATCTTTAATTATTATTAAAATTTCTAATAAAGAGAAAAAATGACTGAAGCATGACTAAGGGCTTTTTGGAACATTATTCAAAAGCGATAAACGATTTGATCACCAGTAAGTCTAGCAACCAATAGCAAACCGATTGATTTTTAATGTATTACTAGTTCTAAACTTCTGAGACAATTGATAAATGATAATTGAATAACAACAAAGGAATTAATAAGCAGGGCGTCTTTTTTTTCCTTTTTCTAATCAATCTCCTAATAAAACAAATGAATAGGAAAGGGATTTCTTGAAAAACAAAAAAATTAAAATCTACTTACTATTGTCTAAAATCTATCGGTTTGTGTATTTCATTCTATTGACACAAATAATAGGCCGAAAATGACGCTCTAAAATTATTATTATTTTGACCTTTTTTTTTTCTTTTCTTTTTTTTTTTGAAATTCTAGGATATTTTAGAAATCGTTTCTTTTATTGGACACTTTACCTACTCCGGTATTTTGTTGTGAATATTTCCAAAATAATCATTAAAAAAAAAAGACACGCGAAACTGCGATTTAATCTTTGATTCTGGGTCATTTTTCTTAAAAACTTTGGTATCGTAGCTAAGCACATTACAATTTCGAACAATTTATTTATTTATTTACCTACCAGAATGATTTATGAAAATTGATTCTTGCTAAGAGATTAATTTTCTTAGGCACCAGATAAAAGGAGAAAAACAAAAGCTACAATTATGGTACATGTAAAACTCGAGATCGTGCGTCTCTGGTTATGTGATGCTCCCCGTGACAACTGTAATACCAAACAACATTCAGGCGCATGCGTCCTTTCTATTGGTTACTTAATTGTTTCGACGTCAGTCGTAAATTACGTAAGGCATTTGAGGGAGGGAGAGTTCGTTTTCCTTTACGAACCATTACAAATAGGATCAGTGAGTTTACACCATTATCACCATAACAACAAATATAAAAAACACCTTCATAGAAATGTAATAATAATAATATAAACGTGAAGATACACAATCAGCTTGAAAATAGGAAAAAGTGAAGCAATAATAAATATTTCATCTCATAATGAAAAAAATAAGATTACAAGGAGGAAAAAAAAGTGAATAATTGTAATTTAAAATAAAAGCAGGAAGGCGAAGATTATAAACAATAAAAAAGCAAGTAATTAAGCTTATTAAAATAAAACAGAAAAAGCGCAAAGATTACCTAATATATATATATATAAATATATATAAATTTAAATTAAAATCCAGACATTTACAGAGAACAGAATTTGCTTCCCTGCAAAGTTGCTTTCTTTCCTATACTTAGTTGATTCTTAAATTTATCGATACTTGCTTTTTCTTCCTTCTCAAATTGTTATCAGAAATAAATCTTGAAGCCTCCATATGATTTATGTCAGTTGATATTTTCTCAATTTATTTTCAATCCATATCCTTTTCTTTCTTTTTTTCCATGCAGTTATTTCAAGGTTGGTACTCGAAATATTTCCTTCTGTATCTATTATTCAGTTTCAGTGTAAAATATATAGTTTACACTGTATTTCGTGATATTCCACAAAAACTATCATTCAGACAAAACTTCTATGCTTAAGTTCTAAGGCGTAGAAACGTTGACAATAAAAGCATCGATTTCTCCAAGAATAAACAAAAAAAAGTTGGCAAAACCTCTAACAATAAATTCTGCACAAATCTTGTATTTCCTTTTTGAAGTTTAGCAAAGATAGTCTTTATATTCTAACTCTCCGCCACAAAGATAAAAAAAAAGAGAACACGACAAAATTATAGCATGTATGCTTAAAAATCGACTTTTTTTTAAAAGTTCAATTTTTATAATGGAATTACAAAAAAAGTATGAGTTTTAAATGTAGACCTAATAACCTTCCATTTATTAAATAAATGAAATATTTTTGATCATTTTTCCCTAGAAGTTTTTAAGTCCGTTTTGTGGGAGAAAGATTCGGAATTTCTGCTAGGATCTACGAGATAGGAGATCAAAAAAGTCCAAGTCAGCTTTTCATAATTTATCTTTTTTTCACAACAGTTATTTTACTTATTCTTAAAGGAAAACTACATTGACTTCTGATTTTTATAACAAAAACTTGACACACCTTGCTGCTATCTCCCTGAAAACTTTTTATTCATTATATCTTTGAAATTCTTCAGTTTTTTGATTGGCTCTACACAATTATTAATGTTTCTGATGGCGATTTTTTTTCTTCATTTTGTCCGCCTTTTTTAAGGGGATATACTTTAGTTTTATTAGCAGGCGTTTAGAACAAACTGACAGAGATTCGGAATCCAATTGTTGTAATTAAAAGCTGATCCTTGGTTTGCGTCGTTCGAAAAAAATCTGCTTTGATTTACCATTTCTACTCAAATATTTAAACTTTGCCGACTTAATTGAAGAAGATAATAAGGTCTAATTAATAGGTTTCTTATATCACCTTCACATTTAGTAACACCCACAATGCTAAAAAAATATACGTGTAATCCTAATTATCTATTCACATTTGCATTAGGCCTATTTGATCTACATTATAAATATATATATATAGTAGACGCGACGAGTTTTGAAATTCCCAGAATGCAACGCAATTTATGGATTTTCCTTTCCTGGCCGTTCGCTAACATTAAAATAGAAGAGGTCGCTTAACCTTCTATTTGAATGTTAGCGAACAGCCAGGAAAGGAAAATCTATAATCTGCGTTGCATTCTGGGAGTTTCAAAACTCGTCGCTTCTACTATAATAAAATGTCTATCTGATTGTTTTTCCTACAGTTGAAAATTCAACATTTTTAGAATAATTATTTTAGTGCATTAAAATCATATACATTTCATTACAGAGATCTATAGTAAATGTGTAGCATTGCTCTATTGTTCGATTTTAAAATAAGATTTCTTGTAATGAAGTGAATTAAAAACAAAACACCGAATTCCATTTTTGTAAATAAAAAAATCGAACTGGACTGACAAGTGAGTTCAAAGCCCTCTCTTGGAGACACAGTTACACTAATGCAAAAACTTTGTTTTAAATATAAGATCAATGGGAAGGAAAAAAACTGAACTCTTTTCAAACTTATTGTTTCTATTCGTGATCAATTTATCGATCTTTAAAAAGTAGGTTGCAATGTTTATTGATACAGAAACAGCAACGGGGAGACTGGACATGAGGTATAAAAAAAATCCAATATGGCATCTGGCGTAGTAGGTTATTTTGTACCCTAATGGCTTCTACCTGTGGAGAATTTGATGTAGGAATCATTACACGTTCCCGCTGTGTCATTTATGAAATAATTCTGTAATGCAAGACGTCCAGGACAAGGGAAAATTGAATCGACAGTTTTAGTTCTTACATATTTAAAAGAGCAATGATTTTTTGCTAGCCTTGAAAGACAAATGATAGAAAAATGGATTCTGTTTCGTGACAGCCTTTTTATGGAACACCAAAGGGAGACAATGTCAGAGAATGATGACGGGATAGAATGATGATAGGAAATTGAAGGTCAATAAAAGAACATCAAAAAAAAATATCAAAAATCTGAAACTTTGGCATAGTGATGGGAGAATGACAAAAGTTTCCATTCTGGAACGAAAATCAATTTCGGTTGAAAATACAACAGTGAATTGGAAACTTTACAGGAAATACTAAAGAATTAATTAATATTACAACAGAATAGAGAAAGAAAGTGGAAAATGAGAAGCATTAGAAAAAATATTCAATAATTTGGATTTAAAATTAAAATTGTATAAAAATCTTAAAAAGAAATATCTGCTGAATTATCACTTTTATTCATTGATGTTAAAAATAACAAATTATATATACATACACACTTTTTTTTTAAATTATATGTTTTTATATATATTTAAAATGTTGTAGTTAAAATTCAAAAACTTAAAAAAAAAATTGAATTTTAAGGTATTCTTCGCTCACGTCTTTTCTTTGTGCATAGAATTAGCTTATCCTCATCTCTGCACTGCTTAGTGCATTTTACTAATGTTTTTTTCGGAATTCATATCACTCATCAGCCAAACGTATCAAGGTTTGAAATTCTCGCAGTAATTTTGTTATTTCTTCTTCAATATTGTAACTAAAAAATATACGGTTTAACTACAAACTTTGCTTCGTATTAATAGTCAAAAATATCGAAGAGATGTTACAAAAACTTACTGATACGTTTCCGTATTGATATTTTTAATAATTCATTGGGAATTTTCGGAAGTAAATTAGAATACTTCAATTGTTCTATGTTTTTTTTTCTTTCCTCTCACTCTTCTTTTCATCATTTATAATTTAGTGCTGAAACAATTTTTTTTCCTCTTTTTTTTCGTCGAATGATTCCAAAAGAATCCTTCCATGTTTTCTTCTTTTTTTTGTTTCAATTTCAGTGATTGTCAGTCCAGATGGAAATAACAAAATCAATTTGAAGTTTCCGCAAATAAAAACTAAATTTCACCTGCACTCAATGACTCATTTATAAAAAAATGTCATAATACTAAAAATATCTTAGTACTTAAATAAATTTCTTTCGTGATTAAAAAAATAGCCAAAACAAAAACAAGATCTCCAGTCAATCAATCATTGTCATTTACAACGTTATTAGGAACAAAAAAACGTTGATACTATTAAAAGATAACCGAATTGCTAAGTTAACATTTAAAAATAACAGTACTTAATAATAATTCAAATAGAACACTTGAGAAAAAGAACTAAAATAATAAAATTCCCCTAAAAAATAAAAAAAATTCGTTTCAAATTTCTTTGGGTCATTATTAGTTGGCTATAATCCCACCACGATAACGTGACGATTCGACGTCAGACTAGCCCCATGACGTCAGCACTAGCCTCTCTCAGAGGTTCCGAAGAATATTACATTACAGCCATAACTCAAAACAAAATCAATAATTTAGTTTTAATTTTAGTCCTCCATTTTCCAATTCCTTTCGGAAATAATCTTTTAACTTGTAAAATAATTTTTCGAGCACTACTCTGTAAATTATCTGGGGGGACATTTTGAGGGAAAAATAGAGACCTGTCCTTTGAGTCGCGCTTGTTTGTGATTGGCTGAAAAACAGGTACGTCATAATCACGTGGGTCTATCGTCACGCTATCGTAGTCGGGCTGTATAAGAAAATAGTGACGCAATAGAAAGACGACTTTTACTCAGTTATAAAAAAGTCAGTTAATAAAAGTTTACTTTTAGTGAGCATTAGTTAAGGTAACTTCAATACATTAAAAAAAGCTTACGCCAATGTGATTGTTAGCTTTTGTAACAATCATCTACAGAAATGAGAGATAATAGTTCAAAATCAATTGCTTTCATCAAATTAGTAGTAATGGTAGGAAAAACAGATAAATAAAATTAAAATTAATTCGAAGAAAAAAAATTACTTCTTTTAAAACCCAAATTTTAAGAATTAACACAAATTCAGTCTATTCAATTATGAAATAGGATTTGAAACAAGTTCAAACAATATTCTGAAAATATATTACAACTTCCATAAAGAAGTAATTTAGCTGGTTTTGCCCATATTTTTTTCCACAAATTCTGTTCTCATAATAGCGTTCTCATTGGATCACTGTACTGCGATCCTGTTCGAAAGCTAAATCAATGCTTGTTCTTGTTACAACAAATATAAAATAATTAAAGGTAACGAAATTAATATATTCAGTTGAAAAATGTAATTCAGTTCAACCTTTTACTACGCTTAGCCTACATTTAGAAATAGGCCTTATTTGTCCGCTTTTGATTCACGATTATATGAATAAAAAAAAAAAAGTCTACAAATAAACGAATTCATGTGTGTCCATAAATTTATTGGGAATTATGCTTAAAACCAAATGATTATAAATAATCGACAATGCTTATGAACAAAGAAAATATGAAAAAGTTGAATTTCAAGTTTTCGATTAATATTAGGTTATTTTTAAGCCATTAACAAAATGGCTCAAGGCGTGAAAGCAAACGAATGTCTCGTTTTTCCGTTTTCCATCTTACATTTAATACACGTTAAACCTTCTTACATAATAATTTTTTGCCTAGGCGTTTGGTTTAACCTTTTATTAGCGGTCCCATGTTACAGTTAACATAGGGAACCGCTCTTACTTTTCTGTTGTCTGTCACACTGTATGTCACTCTCGGTTAGAGATATTAGAATGAAACCTTCACCATTGTGTTCAGCATCAAAAAGTAGGTGACTGCGTAAAGCAAAATCAGACCTGTAGGACCACTCCCTGACCCACCCAAATTAACGTTTTCCATAGCAGTGTTAGTAATAATGATAACAATTAACACAGTAATAATACTGATGCTTGATACATAACAATACTAACAATTGCCAACCGGACGTCATTGTTAATATTTACAAACGTATTGTTTCATAAATTCTTTAACATATCCAAATGATGCACTAAGCATTGTATTAGCGGCCCCTAGGTTACAGCTTGCCTGTAAAACAAAGGAACGGTCTTGCATTTATATGCTCTTGCTTTTAATTATTTTGTTCATACAATTGTGTAAATTATGGGGCCGCTTTGCTTTTGACACTGTCTAAAAGCATTAATGACCTACCTAATTGCCTTTTTGTGTCCAGCGCTTAACTGGCAAAGGTAATTACGTTGTACCGGTCATAGCGATTTTTCTATTGTTGTTAGCTTTTACCGGGTCCCACTTCCGAGAGCGGGAGAAGGATCCATAGGCTTCCACGCGTTCTGAGCTTTACCATCGAAGGTAAATCTGGCTGATTAGTCCTAATAAGAACGAAACAGCTGTCCCAGATTCCCATCGATGATGGCTCAAGGCGTGAAAGCAAACGAATGTACATTTTTATCGTTTTTCAAAAAATGAAATTAATTAATTAAAATTAAAGATTTTTTTTTTCTTCAATGCGAAAGAGGAAAAACAACACTTCTTATCAGGAAACTGATGTTAAACAGATAAAAAAGATCGAAGAGAAAGAAAGAGTGCTTACAAAAATAGAATAGTTTCCGAAATGTATTTTTTTTAAATTCAGAAGAAAGGAAAATTTTATCCGAAACAACTACATGTTGAAAATTTAATGTAAACATGACCTTGTGCGTGAATGGCAAGTAAACACGGAGCGAAGAGATGATTTTTTGCGAGCTTTTGGTTTTTGAAGTACAGTAACATCATCACAGCTCGATACAGCACTTATTTTTTAATACTTTCAGCCAGTGGAATTTAAGTACGGACTTGGTAAGAATAAATTTATTGAAATAGTAATGGTTGAATAGTGTAGCAAGATGAAGTTATCAATTTCGGTAATAATTATGTAGGTATCTGGTTTCTTATTTTGTAGTAGGTAGGGACATTGGAAAAGAGATGAGAAAAGAGACACCAGCATCAAATTATTTAAAATAAATAATAATGTAATATATGCCGTGCCGGCGTAGTCGTGCGGTCTCAGGCGTCGGTCTGCCGTGAGGCCAGTGTGCCGATACCCGGGTTCAAATCCCGGTCGAGAGCATGGATTTTTCAATTTCCTTTCCTGTGTTGTCAGCCTCTTCTTCACTTTCTCTTCGGTCTGACGTCATTCCGTAATGGCGTCCTGGAGAAGGCAACGTGAACCCACTCCAGTATCTGTTCCCTTGTATAGCTACGGCTTCTCCTAGGGGTCCTTCGGGGGGTCACTAGGGTTCCGTAGACCAATCTACGGATTGACCTACCTCGGTATGGTAATGTAATGTATATTGATTATATCACAAATATAATTAGTGTAATCTGATAAAGTTAGTTTTCATTTTAACTGGTTTCATGCCTTTGAGGATCTTTGTCAATAATGAAAAGATGGTTATGATTGGAATAAATTCATGTAAAGTTTGATAAAGAAAAAATGGTAGCAACACAAGCAGCAAGGATTGGCAAAATTATAAGATACTACTCCTAACACTTTTCTCAAAGCAAAAGGTTTTGTGCAAGTTGTACTTAAATCTCTGGAAAAGAGAGATTCTTTGAATAAAAAAAGGACTGTTCTAATATAATGCGAATTATATGGAAAGTATTTTCGAAGAGAAAACAAGAATGTTGTCTATTTATGTAAAGAAAAATGTTGGTCTTAAGTTAGACTATGGATATTCTTCTAGCAGTTTTTCAGTTGTTTTTTTTTTATGCTTTTTTTAACCTGCACGCATAAAAAAACCTATGTGTAGAAAAAAAGCAAGAAATAGTAATTTTTGGAAGGTAACCAATCAGAAATTTACAAATAAACGACTGGTCTCTTATTTCAATCTCCTTAATCCATTAATTGTCTCGTGACAGCTTGTTAAAAAACATGAATGTTATTAAGCAACTGTTTCATCAATCAAATTAAATAAATCGATTTAATCGTCACTTAGTTTTAGGAAATTTATCCCAGGCAATGTTTCAGGATTCTATGAAAGGGGGAGTAATTAGACAGACTATTTACATCAGGCTAAAAGGAGTTGAAACAGACAAAAAAAAGACGACGTCTTAATATAATAGATATTTATATATATTTACTCAGGGAAGGAGAAAGTGCTCCTTAGATTATAATGCCTAATTATAATATTTGTTAAATTCCTTTTATCATGTAGTTATATATTTCACACATTTTTTTTTCTAAAAAATTTAGATACAATCGTTAATTCTGCTCTTGAATAACTAAGTTCAGCAAGCATAAAAATTAAAATTCATATAAATTAAAATATACAACAATGGATGAGACCAAGTGTTCACAAGTAACATCCTAGAACAGTTTTTTTTAGCTGTTTCACGCTAATATGGCGATCATCAAAATTTATTTATTATTTTCCACACAATTTATAGTAGCCAATCATTAAGAATTGGAAAAAAAAAATAATAAGAAGAAAATATTTCAAATGTTCCAATTTATTTATAGAGCTCACAGGTATTTCATATTGAAAAAGAATCCCGCCAGAAATGGGAACGCAATTTAACTATTATTGAATTATTTAACTAGGAGCAATCACCAGTAAATAACGAGGTCTCGATGCACAGGTCAATAGAAAATATCGTCGGAATCAATGTTTTATTTATGGTTTGCAGGCTCCACATTGATTTCGACTATATACCTTCATAAATTTTAATATTTACATACATTTAATTTTAAAAGAGCTTTTATGAGGTTTGTATAGAAATGAAAAAGATCAGATGATAATATATAAATAACCTACTGGAAGCATTAAGTTATCTGGGAAAGATATTGGGATTATTTGCCACGTATTTAATAATTATCTTTTTTATAGTTTATAGTAACCAGCCATGAAGAATTGGAAAAAAAAATAATAAGGAAAGCATTTTAAATGTTTCAATTTATTTATAGATATCACAGGTGTTTCATATTGAAAAAAAAAACTTCAGAAATGGGACAACAATTTAACTATTATTATATTAACAGCCGAGAAAGTCTATTATTTCAAATGAGGTTAAGCTTTTAAAATAATTGAAATTTCTAGACATTATGATCACTTAACAGATGGTTTCATACAACGAAGAAACAATAAAAAAGGGCAGTTTTAACTGACTTTCATTAATGCTTTTTTTTTTTTTGAAGGATTTTCATTTTAGAAATAGCTTGAAAAACGGGAAAACGATGAAAATGCACATTCGTTTGATTTTACGCCTGGAGACATCATCGATGGCAATCTGGGACAGCTGTTTCGTCTCTTATTCATCAGCCAGATTTACACTTGACGATCAAGCTCAGAACGCGTGAAAGCTTCTCCCACTGGCTGATGAGTCGTAATAAGGATGAAACAGCTGTCCCAGATTCCCATCGATGAATGGCTCAAGGCGTGAAGGAAACGATTGTGCATTTTCATCGTTTTTCATATTACATTTAATGCACGTTAAACAATTCTTATATATTAAAACAAAAATATATTTCTTCCATACATCAACAAAGATAGAGATTACACAGTGAACAGCTGTTGCATATACATTGTTGACATTATTATTAATATATATTATTGTTATTTTTATTTGCGAAAAACTTCACAAACCGGAACGATAGTTTTCCGCGAAATATCGTTGTAGAATTTTGAACAGATTGATGAAATGGAAGAAATATAGTTTTGTTTTATTATATAACGAAGAACTTTATTGCAATTCTTACATATTTAAAAATAGCTTAACATTTAAAAAAGATAATTCTTTTTGTTTTGCATTTTTTGCATTTTCTTACCTAAATATAATTAAAACACAGTTAGGGCCTAACATGAGCACGATGAAAAGCAACAACAGCTGAAAAAAGCAACAACATTCGTTCATGAACAGAGCAATACATCTGTCAAGAAATTCCCTAACTAAGCTTGAATAAATGTTATCGATTATCGATTTGTTTTTCCTTCTAAGTGAGCTTTTCCCAAGTAATAGCGACAGTAATCACATGTCTGCAAAATATTAAATGAGACTTTTAACTTGAAGAGCTGAACAACAACAGTAAAACTTGAGTTAAAAATCCTGACTTAACTACAGCTGCAATTTTGTTGCTTTATGAAGTATTAATAAAGCAATAAATGCTGGAACATTATTTCTTTGCATGATGAATGCTAATAGCGTTATTTGCAAAAAAGCAGTGGTAGATTTCCTACAGTCCTTTAAATTTTGAAAGCTTTATCTTACGTGAAGTTCAGAATTTTTTTAATTCATTTTGACTTAAAAGGAGACAAATCGAGGGAAGACTAAAAAAATGAATCAAGGCACTGGACTACGAAGCATGGAAACTAAAAATATACATGCATAATTAATTTGATATCGTGTCTTTAAAAATCAATAAAAAATGCAAATGTGCCACAATACAGATAATTCACAATATTAGTGAAATTAAAGACAGCTGCATTTAACCAAGGCATTCTATAATTTTTATCTATTTCTTATATTTAAATATATTTTTTGGCAAAAAGCCAATCAGCTCATAGGAAGTATTCCTATCTAAATTGTATATCTTAACTTCTTCTCCTATTACGTAACATAAAATCTTCTATACCTTATTTCCTCTTTATTTAATTACAATATTTCAAACAAAATACTAAATGTAAACATAGAATTCTTAAAATACAATAAATGGAGTAACAATTATTCTCATTAAGATGTACGGTATATTCAAAAATTTGCAAATTAGAATAGTTTAAAATATTAAAATGTAAATTAGACACTACTCTAATAAATTTAATTATCTAGCTTAGCTGGAACTTTAAAGGCAGTAACAGTATCAGTGACGCACCCACGGGAAGGAGAGGGGACTAAGGGGGCTGAGCCTCCCCCAGAGCCCCAAAAATAAATAAAGAAAAAAACAAGAAAAAAAATAAAGAAAAAAACCAGAAGAAAACCTTTATTAAAGCACTAACGTGTCTGTATCGTATTATTTTGGAAAGTTATCTTTGAAACAATTTATTTTTAAGGAGGCCTACATCTGAATGGACTCCTTATAACATCCTTAGCCCTATCCCCAAAATCTTAATCATGGGTGCGCCACTAAACGGTATGCATAATAAGAGAATGGTTGGTTAGTTTGGTTTTACGGCAAAATATTGTCTAACACATTTATTTTGACGATCACGTTTCCGCGAGAATTACGAAATTCTCGAGATCTCGCCATTAGCCTCTTCAGCAGGTCTCAAGAAATTTAGTATTTTTAATGTCTGTCACTAGGAAAACGCTACATAATGAATTTATTGTTTGTTTATTGACTGATTTCAATTTATTAAAACTGTATTAAAATGTAGTAAAAGTCTTATGCATTTCCCCGTATTATAATTCATTTAATTATTTCAATATTTTGTGAGAAGACATGGATAGAGACTATTCTCGCGTAAATTACGTGAAATCACGAAAATACGGGATCGTCAACTTCCATGAGTTTGATCAGCAATGATCACGCTGCGCCAGTTAGAATAAAAGAAAACTATGTGATAAGAATCACAATTTCAGTTAGGCTGAGAAAACGAAATAAAGTAGAAGAATTTCTACTAAGAAGGAAAAATATTAATAATAAAGAAGGAAAAATATTGTTTAGAGAATTTAATAACAAAGATAATGAGAATAAAATTATTTTTTAAAAGTATTTCGTGATGCTCTTCTTTGATTTTATTGTAACGTCACTCGGAATTTAATGTGTTTTTATTTCTTTGTTTTTTTTCTGAATACTCAGCATAAAAACAAAGTATTTGACGTCAGATGATTTACTTTTGTTTACAATTTTTATAAGGGAAATTTCTTATTGACCAAAGTTGCAGGGATGTCTACATTTACGATTTATATATTAGAAAATGATCAGATTAAGAACATTTTTAAATATTTCATTTTTTATTCGTCATCATTATTATTCCCGATTTCAACAAAACTGTCATAAACTTATTCATTGCGTATTTCTTCAAATGCTATCCTTGGATTAAGTCATTAAAGTATCGTCTACACTAACAAAATGTAATAATAATAATAATAAAAAAAGTGAATGAATCTATCAGCCTATTTTTAAGCTTCTGATACCGTGAAGCCTTATATCCCCGGTTTGTCTGTCTGTCTGTGGACAAGTATCAACTCAGCAACCACAAGGGCTAGAGACTTGATTAGGGTGTCATTGAAAAGGTCTTGCCAAGAGTAGTTCAGAGCCGCAGAGTCTGTGTGTCTAGCTGGTCGGACTCCAAGGTAGCGATAGCGATTAGTTAACCAATCACAATGCTTCGCAACGGCTTCTAATACGTGAATGAAGAAAATTATTCAAAAGTTATTGAATTCAGTCTATTAACAAGGTTTGAGCTAAGAATGACGATTATTCCATACAAATAGTGAGTACAGATTGAGTCACCTTTACGTTAGAATAGACTGCGTCGAGACACGTTCCACACCTGGTGGTGCTTCTTGAAGATGAGACGAGCTTGACATTAAATTCTTGTAGAAGTGGTTCTAATTCAGTCGAAGTTTCAAAAATGTCTTCGTTGAAATATATTTTAATTTGTACGCAACCGACTTTTCACTCCGCTTATTTATACGTAGGCGTTTTGTATTAACTTTTGAATAATTTTCTTCATTCACGTATCAGAAGCCGTTGCGAAGCATTGTGATTGGTTTACTAATCGCTATCGCTACCTTGTTTTTATTTATTTTTTTAACTGAATTAAATTTTGAGAGAAATTTTCGGGCCAATCACTGAAGGGAAAGTTTAGAGCAATTCAAGTTGGGGGCGAAAGGACACTAAAATATTTAGTCTGCAAATTAAAATATACCACAAACAATAATTTAAAAAATAAAAACTTATTTTAATAAAGTACTTTTTTTATTAGAAAATTTAATGCCATAGAAATATATCGTTTTAACATTTTAGAAATAGGATTATTTGTTTTCTTTTGGCTTCTAGATTACAATATAAAGACTACACACACAAATAATAACTGTCTAATATATTCATGAAAATAGGCTTTATGTAATCTCAAATTTAAACATTCTGAATTTGAAAGCGCCGTAATTGTGTAGATACCATGCACCTTAACCAAGCACTTGAATTAATTATTAATCTTTCCTACAATCCTTTTAATCTTTATTATCTACTTTAAAAAAAAATAGATCAGATATCACTGTCTCTCTTGAATGACGTCTTGTATGACCTTTTTATTAAATCATTTATTATTCATGGCAATGTACGTTATATAAGCAATTTGTTATCATGGTGATAGTTTGCATCAATATGTGCGAAGCCTGTCACTAGCGTATTTCAAACAGTGTATAAATATGGAAACGCTAAATGTTAGCAAATACCTCCTTGTTTATTAATTGTAATAATTATGTTTGCTAAAAATAATTGTTCATGGTCATATATTTGCCTGTAACGTGAAGAAAGAATTATTGCAAAATATAAATTATTTGTTTTCCTGAAGGTCATACTTCTTAATTTTTACTACATTTTGTGCAGAGAAGTGAAACATAAAGATCGTAAAATGTTTTTATGCAAAAATAAAAATGAAAAAAAGATCTAATGCTACCTATCAGAAATGGATATCTAGTAGATATGGATTTCTTATAAATTCTCTGAAATAGTAAACCCCTGCTTTTAATATTAAAACGAAAATAAACCAAATACCATTAGGTCAGCAATAAGGAAGTGAGACCTTAATGTAAAAAGGTCATTATGAAAATTGAAACAACGCAAAACAATTTTCACAAAATAAATCATTTCTAAATAAGCAACATTTTTCAAAAACCACTTTCTCCTGCTTGAAATTAAAACGTTATTACTTCCCAAAAAGTGCTACTGTGGATATAAGCAAACTTTAGATTCCCCTGATAATGTGTATTAAGTATTTCTAAGTATTATTTATAATTAGTTGATATTTTAGAAAAAAAGTTAAATTGTGCAGTTTATAATTTTTCTTTCACCTATTCTTAAACTTTAGGTTGTTTTTTTTAGTTAAGTATTTTTTTTTTCGTTAAATATGTATTTTAAGCAGGCTTTTTTTTTTTTTTTTTATTTGTTTCTTTTTTTTTTTGGCAATATTTTTATCAACTTCGCTTCATTATTTTAAATTGCCTATACATTCTAGCTTGTTTATAAGTAAAGCTTGTAACTTCTTTCTTTTAATCTCACTTATTTAAAGACAGTTTTTAAAATATGTTAAGCAAAACCCTAAAACAATTAATCAGATTCTACTTACAACTTTTATTTATTACATTTTTTTTTTTATTTTAAATGTAACATTTTAAACCTTTTCAAATACTCATATATTATATTACATTTTTCCTTAATAATAATTCACTTATGAAATCTCTCTACGAAATGACTCTGGAAGGTTGGGAATAGTTTGAAACTTTTAGATATTTAGGAAATGACAGTTTTCAACCTTCAACGATGAATGTTCTAAAAGAGCAGTTCAACGCCATAGAAACATCCACAATAAACATAAACAATAATTTGCAAAAAAAAAAAAAAAGGAAACAATTACAGAACAAATAAATTTTACATTTGCTGTTTTTATTTTTATCTTTTTTATTTTCTTTTACATGAGTTTCTTCCAGTTTTGTTTTAAATTAATTCTCAATCACTTACAATTTCAGATATGTTCCTCGTGAAAAAGTAACTTACAATTACCCAATAAGTAAAAAAAAAATTTCACATTTGCTATAATTACATTTTTAGACGTATTCAGTCAAATCGTTGAATTGTCGTCAGCTCTGAGGCGTATGAGGGAAAGTCGATTTCTTTGTTTGTAAATGAAGTAGCCCAAAGTAACGTAACTGTATGAATAATAAAATCATTATATTACAAATCCTCATAAATTTGCTTGCCCTTTTTTTTTTAATGCATAATGATGCTTTATAAAACCAATTAAAGGATCTAAATGTATTTTACATTAGTAATTGGCTATTCCAGAATGACGACGTACCATTTCACTTGAATATAAAGTATTTCTGCAGGTATGCAACTGACTGGGTGAATGATATGATTTGTATCTTTCGTTTTGACAAAGTACCGAATTTTATCATTAGGATTAACATATTGCTTAAATAATGATTAATCTTTCACATACTTCCAGTTTTTTCCTTATTATTTACAGTTTAGTGATCCATCTAAATATTATAGTATTTTTCCTTTCCTTTAGTTTATAATATTTTTGTGTTTTCAAAAGCATGAAATGTCTCTGCAAAGATGACTAATGACTTTAAAACATTATAAATGTTTGTTTTTGTTTTTTTTGCAAAGTAAAAAAAAAAACAACCATAGAATTAGCCTAAGAATCTTGTGTCCTAATTATAATCAATATGATATAAAAATTTTAGAAAAATGCTATTTACATCCCATGAAAATTCAATTTTATCCATTAAGTTGAGAAAAAGACAAGGAGCTCTAGTAACGCTTCCCTGCATGTGAGAAAATCAATAATAAATAATGAATCTTCATTATTTATTTAGGAAAGAACAATATTTAAATACCACTTATTCATGTATTTTTTTTTTCATTTGTATTATTAGTAAAGGAATACTAGAAGAAAAAAATCTTAAACCGTTATTTAGCACCAACTGTAAATAATGTAAAATGAAAGATATTTTTCGAACCCTTCAAAATTATTTTGTTGATAATTTCAAACTTGAGCTTACGTAATTGAATTAAGATTGATTTCCTATAATATCTAATTAGTTATTTTGCGATTACCTAATTTCTAACTATGTTGATTTCTTTGTCGAGTGTCTAACTTAGTTAACTTCTATTTGAAGAGGAAGATATACAATATTACAAGGCCGTACCATCATGTCAATGACTACATTTTTTTTTTCACTTTTTATTTTTAAAAGGTTTAGATAGAAAAAAAACAACAACTTTATTTTCATTGTTTTTTGACACTGTCAATACTTATGTTAATTTTACAGATAAAAGTGTACGTAATCAATATATCAAAGTATACAGAAATTTGTACCCTCCTCAAAGCATTATTTTTGTTCAAAATCTTCAACAACTAAATGAATATCTGGTTTGTTTGTTTTTTAACGAAATTTTTGAAACATCGTAATTTTGAAATTGTCTTTTCCGTTGTATTGGAATGCTATTAATTCTAAAATTTATTAATATATCTTGTTTTTGTAAATTGGTAGTTATTACTATATTTGATAACTGAAAATAGCAAATGTAGTTTGTATGTTCGTGAAGAGAACGCAGAGGAAATTTATTTTTTAGTTGCATAGTATATTTTACTGATTTTCTTTTCGAATGAAGTTGGGGCCACATACTACTGATTGGCCTAGAGCCCATTATTCTTTCTAAGGGTCCTGGATGATTATATAATTTCAAAATATACATAAAAATACCGTAATATCCTTCATTCTCAATAAATTCCTTTTAATTACGATGTAAAGTCTTTGACAAAAATATTGAAGCACCATGAAAGAAGCGCCCAATTTGAATGAAACTTCGTAGGTGCCATTTGGATAAAGAGAATTGGAATTGATTCAAATTTCACAGTGAAAACACAGATTTTTACTGAACAATCACAACGTCATTATTACATTATTAAAACTGGCCACAGATGCTTTTGCGTCATTAAACTTTACTAACCATTTATACTGTGTTGAACCACTTCTGGCTGCTAAACATGGTTTTATATGGAATGGCATAGAGTGAAACAAAGTCCTGATGTTGTCTTGTGGAGATCATGCCAAGCCTGCTGAATCTGCCGAATGTACGATGATGGATGCACTTGACATCATAGCATGTCCCAGACAAGAAGGGCAAAACAACGGATTGCAGGATCTCCTGCACATAGGAGATAGCGTGGGTTCGTTCCCGAGAGACATGATCTGCTCCCAAATGGTTTCTTACTGTGTTTAGTGATGAGTCCCCATCTACCTTGAAGCAGATGACCATCGCATCCGGTATAAAGGAGGACTGGATGGTGCTCAACTTCTGCCAGAATTGGCAAGAGCCATACAGCCATTTCTTCTGGTGTAAGGATGTGGGGAGCCATTTCTTTGATAGCAGATCCCCTCTCATAGTGATTCCAGGAACTTTAAATGCACAGCAATATGTGCAAGAGATCCTGAAATCCATCATTGATGTCACGCTTGCCAACAGGATAATGTACACGTCCACATGCTGAACACATTTCCCAGCAATTTCTCCAAACAGTTCATACCCACTCTTGGACAGTCAACTCCCCTGGACTTATCCACAACGAGAATGTTGGAACATGCTAGGATGTGAACTGCATCTATCATCGTACATCCGGCATTTGAAATAGTAGTTGCAGTAAGCTTGATCTGTCATAAGACAACATCAGGACTTGGTTTCATTCCATACCGTATATTAGCCAGAAGTGACTCAACACAGTACTGATAGTGTAGCAATGATGCTGCTATTGTTCAATAAAAAATTGTTTTCATTGTGAAATCTGAAACCATTCCAATTCTCTTCATCGAAATAGCACCTACGAAGTTTCATTCAAACTGAACATTTCCTTCATGGTGCTTCGATTTTTTTTTTTTTTTTTTTGTCAAAAAGTGTATGTAATTACGTTACGGAGTTGGCATTTTTTGATTCTTCCTATTATACAATAAAAATATTGCAAAATTTTCTTAGAAGATTACAAAAAGCAAAATCTTCATTTACAAACTGATATAATCTCAAGACAAAAATACTATGAATTTGGCATTTTTTCAATTTCCAATTATTATTTATTTTTATATCATGTTACAGTATATGCACGTACATTAAATCGAATATCCTGTGAAGATATTAATAAAAAAAAAAGCCTATTAAAAGAAATGTTGTTTCATTAAAAGTTCATAACCCCGTTCTTCACTGCTTGATCGCTTCTGAATTCAATCAATGAAACGTGACTGGGGAGATGGTTAGCAAATAACAAGCCGAACAGAAGGCCTTGACACGCAGCGTCAAAGGATCGCAAGAGACGCATCAAATAGCGCAATATCAACAATGAAAGAGAGAGAGAGATAACCATAGGATGATTACTGTGTCAAGGTGGTAAAGAATGCGGCCAGGGATAGCGAATTGATTGAACAGTGGGTTGTCTCCCACGAACATAAATTCCCAGCTAGAAGACTGGAAAAAAATTTAAAAAATGATTCTCTTTTATTTTTTTTCTATAATTATGTCTTTCATTTTTACTGCAGATATGTATATTATGTACTAATAAAACATCAGAACTCACTGTTTTCCGTAAAGTTTCGCAATTATCAAATTATTTATTTCTCTTGTTAAATCATAATTACCAACTCTACAAAATAGGTTTTTTTTATTTATATTAATTTCCCTTTTAATTTATAACATTTTTTTTTTATAAAATGTCCAACAAGCATAACAATTGAGCAAATCTAAACTCAATGACAACTATATTTTTTTTACTCATTCCTGTTATAAAGACACAATATTATAAAAATAAAAATCTTGAATCTATACTTCAAACTTCATTTTATACTTTTCTAATTTTTCTAAATTATTTCATCGTTACTAAAAATCGTTTTCCATTAACTTCATTTAGAACGATTAATTTTCAGGACGACAGAGTGAATTTTTCCTTGCGGTAAAAACCATTACTTTTAGCTACTTACCTACGAAAGGAAGGCTTATCAAGTTAACTCAGTCTACTGTCCTCCAAATGAGAGATGACCGGCGGAAGTTTGAACTGCGCAGCCCTTCCGGTAGCTGATCAATTATGTTTTCCTGTCACAATGGACGATGGCGTCTGTTTTCACTGCGAAAGACATGTTGATAACGCCAAATTAAAACTTCTCTCGACTATTTAGCGTTATTTCAATGCCAGTTACTAACAATAAGTATTTGTATAAATAACTAAATATACATTATTTATAAATACAATGCTGTTTTGCAAAGTAACAAGCGATTAGCACAATGGCGGCGTCCTTTCATAACATCAGACGGAAGTGCCTGACCAGACTAATCGATGATAAATGCGCAGATCTCACAAAAACAGGGCGGCTATCATTCATTTGGAGGACAATATATGTGTGTGTGTATGCGCCCCCCCCCCCCAAAAAAAAAAATTTTGAACGGCTGTATGAAGTTTTTCGAAATTTTATGTCTGGATAAATGGGCAACCTAACTTTTATTTTTGAAAACTTCTCCGTGAGGGACCTTATTAAGAAATTCGCGCGTCAAATTTTTCATGAAAAAAAACATTAGAAATGAAACACTGCGTCTTAATTCTTTTAAAATCCGCTGATTTGGTCGTGCTTTGTTATAAAATTAATCGGATTTCTATACTTTAAGTAATTCGGTTAAATTTAATTCATTTCTTCAGATACAGGAAATTATTACTGTTTTTACTCAGAAGATGTTAAACCAAAACCATTTGAGATGTAGGTTTCGTAATTCTTTAATACCTAACATCTTATTGAGTTATTATCCATGTAGTTTCTAATACAGTCGGACCTCTTATTTAACGAAGTCGCTAAATCCCGAAAAAAAGTTCGTTACATGGAAAATTCGTTAAATAGAGATTCACCTTTTAAAATTATTTTAAACTAAATAAAACAGATTTAAAATACATAAACATAAATATTATTAAAAAAGTAATAATTTTAATGACAAAGCATACATTACTACATGCGTACCTAAATTTAACTAATAAAATTTCTGTTAATTTTGTCTGAGTTTTTTTTGTTTATTTTCTTTTATATTACTTCTCGCATCTTTGCAATGCACCAAAAACCCCTTCAGGCGTGTTTTATTCTAATTGTAATCCGCGTCGGATTGTTTCAAACGACTTTAGCATTTCATCACACGAATATTTTTTTTGATTTCTACATCATGATCATTTCCATTTTCATCATCTTAATCTTCATCTTCATCGCAGTTCATTGCTGTATTGTTTTTATTTTTCACACTGTCCAAAATATCCGATTCAGTTAGTGTTTCGAGGTTTCAACTTCAAAATCAAGTGAAAGATAATCATCAATCAGCATATCATCGTTAATTTCTTCTTTCTCCCTCAGCTGTATCCTAGAAAAAGTTTGTTAAATAGAAAATGCACTTCGCTATTTGGAGGTTATTTTACGAAGAAATTAGCAAAATGTTCTTGGTTCCAAAGAAAAGTTCGCAAAATAGAGAAATTCGCAAAATAGAGGTTCGTTAAATAGAGGTCCGACTGTATTTATAAGATATTAACTATATCAATATCCTTTTGATTGATTTGATTGATTGTGGTGAAGATGGATGGCAGGGAAGCCAAGCACCGCGACCTATAGGTCTATTGTAGTATCCCACGGAAATGGGAACTGAAATAGAGAAAGATTGAGAAAGTACGGTGGGAGAAGTGCAGGGGAAATGGGAGAACCCCGAGAAAGCCTGTCCTGTGCTGATCGTCCTCCATCATGAAACCTACATAAGAACCGAACCCTGGTACTCAGAGGTGAGAGGCCACTGCCTTAGTATGAATTCTTTATGATAAAATCTGAGATATCTTAATAAAAAAGTTGCTTCTAACACGTACAATAAAATGCAAAGTAGAAATACGCAGTTATAAACACCCAAAACAGTTATACATGAAAAAAAAAAGAAAGTTTGAAATGAAGAAAACTTGAAAGCGCTCTGAACTAATGATTAATCATGAATTACTGAGTGAGGATAAAATTTCATAAATTTCTTTTCAGAATTTTGATAGTTTCATTGTTGTATTTCTTCTTTTTCTTCTGCTACTTTTATTCTGAATTTCGTTGGAAGAATACCTTGTTTAGATTTGTTTTAAACTGACTTGAGTGATTTCTTTTTAATAAACCATTTATTCCTTTCTGAATAATTCTTTTCCCGAGCTATTAAGACATCTAGATTATTTATTAACGCTTTGGAAATGTTGCGCTTTTATTAATAGGATTTTAAAATGAAGTTGATAGATATAAACATTTAGTCCAAAGTGATCTCGTAAAATTGTCTTAAAGTCAACAAAATGTTGGAAAAAATTGTTATTGTGTTTTATATTATTATTTACTTCATGTAAGTCATAAAAGTGAAATTTACTGTTTTATGATATCTTCGCGTTTGACAGTTTCGCAGAATGTATTTTTTATTTCCTGAATTCATTATTTTATTATTCGTAAAACATTCTAAGAATTAGTTTTAAAATATTTATTAAAATGTACTGAGACTTAACTATTTGAAGCAGAGTACTTCGTCTTTAAGAGTTGATGATTGCGTCGTCCACATTAGTTTTCAGATCAATCGAACAACTTATTCAAGGTAGTTAGCTAACGAGTTCATGGAATTGAATATATTTATTGATTTACACTAATGACAAATCAAGTCACAGCCAAAACGATCGACCGCGTTAATCTTCCCACGTTCTGAAAATGTTTCCTTTGACCTTGGATCTAAGTCAAATAAACTACCTTGTGTAGAACTGGGTTTATTTGTTCTTTATAATGAGTTTTCAAAGTCAACCTAAACGATCAATATTTAAATAATAGCCACTTGTCAAAATATACTTCTACGTAGTGGATTGTATAGGGATCCAATCGACGAGAGCGTTCTTCTCATGTTACAAACATAAATAAATAATATCGAAAAGAATAATTTCCAATATAAATAAACAAATATTTATTGAAGAATACTTTTGTTCAATGCAACTGTATTTTCGCTTTCAATGTTATTGATGAAGTTTTTTTTTTTTTTTTGTTGAATCAGGAAGAATGCTCACATAAATGATAATAAAAGATTTGCAACATGGACAGTATTTTAGCCACCCGTTAGTTCATTCTGTCCGTTCGTGAGTCACCACCTCTACAGTCCAAACTACAAGTCGGACGGAACTGAGTGATACTTCATTGGAACTCTTCTGACAAGTAGAGGTAGGGAAAAAAAATACGAGTTCCGATCTGCATCGACTTCCGATCGCGTGGTAATACTTAAGAAAGAGTATTCTCATCACCTTTCAAACACTCCGAGTAGTTTTATTCATCTTGTGACCGCTATGCATGGTGACTCAATAATCCGAATTCGAATCCTGATCACAGTCATGTTTTGTTTTTTGTTTTTTCTATTTACTTCTAAATTATGTACGGTATATACTGTATATATATCGTACATAACTCAAAGCGGCGGCTTCGAGTTTCGCAAAGCAAAGATTTCAATCAATCATTTGCAATTTAGAAATTTAGAAAGTATAGAATACAAGAATAAAATTAGCTTGTATTACTAAACATATAAAGCCGGACAGTCACAGAATATGGTTTTTGTATTGGCATTTTTCAAATTTCACATCACTGTCCGGCTATATATATATTATTTCTAAATTTCGCCGCTGATGACGTGGTGGTAAATTTATTTTATCACCACAGAAACAGTGATCTGAAAGTTGTATTGGCATTTTCAGGCAGTGATTTGTTCTTTGTATTGGTTTCAAATTTCATATCACTGTCCGGCTATTTATGTTTAGTAATATAAGTTAATTTTAATTCTTATATTTTTTACGTTCTAAATTTTCTAAATTGCAAATGATTGATTGAAATCTTTGCTCTGTGAAACTCGAAAAGCCATGTTTTGAGTTTTACGTTTTCGATATATATATATATATTTATATAATTGTAATATAATCATTATTTCAAGGAAAAGAAACATGTATAGGTTCGCTATGGTCTTGTGTTTGAAAGCAGTTTTTTGCTGTGCTTCCTAACCGTTTACTTCTCTTAATACGTTTTCAAGATACATTATTTTGAACACATCATCATTTTTAATCTTGAAACTTGTCCTAAACAATAAAAACTGAAAAAGAACTTATTCCTTTTATCATGATGGATTGGGTTCACAGATTAAATTTCGCAATAGAATAAATATTAAGAGAAATATTTAGAGAAAGAACAAGTGCTTTTTTCATTCTAAGGAATCCTCAAACTGTGTTCATAAGAAGCTAAATCAAATGAGGATATCAAAATCACTAATTAAACAATAGAGAGAACGATTACAGTGCCCCATCGGCCCATACATTCTGGTACAAAGTATCGCGCAGAAAAGACGGTCAGGTGCACTTGTCCATCTTATTTCCCATTCATAAAAGCATAATCGATAAATATCTCATTTTTATTTCACAATTAGCTGCACCCGGCATGCGTTGCAATGCCACGCAAAGAAAGACAGTGTTTGTGTTTCAATTCTGTTTATTGAAGTGCTTTTGTTTTTCCGTCTGGTGCATATACGAATAAATCAAAGGTTTTTCCGACGCGTGAGCAGGCCACATACAGCTGTCCAAGTGTGAAGCCTGGATTTTTCAAATTTAGTCTACACACTTGTAGCGATTGTCCCTGTGCTTTGTTGATGGTCATTGCAAATGCGAGATGCACCGGAAACTGCAGAAGTTGAAACCGGAAATACACTCACTTGTTGCAACAACTCGCGCACCATATATTATAAAATGGTTCTACTAATTCAGAAATCTTCGCGGGCGTGCGCACAATAACTAACCAAAGTTTTATCGCAATCTGATGAATGATATAGGAACATATGGGACAAACAAACAAAGAAACATTCATTTTTATATATTATGAAGGTGAGTTACCTAGAAAGGAAGTGTATAACAATATTACATTATCTTTTGAACGGATCATCCAACCTCGATAGGCTCATATTTCGGCAGTTACGCGAAACGAAACCAAAAGAAATATAGGGGGCGCTAAAATCAATGTGCATTGGTTGATCACTTGGTAAGCTGATCAACCAATGGGTTGCTTGTCAATGTCAGAAGGAATGATGACCAAGAAATAGTGAAGTGGAATGAATTGTATTCTCCACTGCTTTAATAGAGAATAGAGTTGCAATAAGAGTCAGTTTCCACTTTTTTCCTAAAGATAAAACATTAAAAAAAAGCTGGTCAAGATTCGCTGGGGAAAAAAAGCCAAATGTCTTTTTTTAAGGCATCTTTCGCTATAATTCACTATGTAAACATGTAAATAGAGTAAGCAAGGTTATGTACCAGTCACTAGTGTCTTGGGTCTCATTTGGTGGAAATGGCGGTGTGTGTCATCTGTCCCATCACTTGGGGAGAGATGACACACCTAAAAAGGGGGAGATGACACGTGTAATCTCTCCCATTTTCTATTCTTTTCTTTTATTTTTGTCTTTCTTTTACTTTATACTCATCACAATACAGTTACAATTTGCATAATTAAAAATAATAATTACGACTAAGTTTCATATAGACTTAAAAAAATAAAATCTAAAGTATTTTTGCAAATCTGATAACTGTAAGTGGTTTATTTTGGAAGTCATTAAGGAAATGGGGAGGAGACCTTGGAGATATTGTCATATGTTGGATTTATTTAAAGGAATTTAGTTATGTTTCTGTTAATATTTATGTATATTAGTGATGAGAAACTTATTTATTGTAAATTTCTGAAATTGAGAAAATAATATTATTTATTGAAAATTTTTTATTTCTCTGGAAATCAGAATTCTTAAAAATAAAGAATTGTCATATCAATCAGCCGCCGCGCCGGTGAAGACAACCAGGATTCAACCGCTGTTTTCCCTTCTTCTTTTACCGCCCAGAAACTCTTTCAGGTAGCACATTTGTGGAAATTCCAATGACAAAATGGAAATCGTGCATCGCCTGAATTTTGACATCAACTGCGCGTACCAAATCGTCTGATAACGAAAGGTCGCCCCGACCATGTTTCATCATGAACACTGTCACGCCAGTCTTTGAACAATCTCACCCATTTACGCACTTTGCTGTCACTCATTGCATTAGGATCGTACACTTCATATATTTTGCGATGAATGTCCGCTGCTGACATATTTCTTGCTGTCAAAAATCGAATCACAGACCGTAGTTCACAGCCGGCGGCTGATTGCTAAGACGTCGATATATAAAAACTGATAGAAACAAACAAGGAAATTATGTTGAAAAATAGCTTAATGTTTCAGGAATAAAATTTTTAAAAAAAATGTTGACACTATCTTTACTAGTTTTGGTTTTATTGCAAAACGGTACTTACTTAAAAAACTGAAAAACAATGTTTATAATGAATAATAATAAGTCTTATATTTGTGTACGTACTGGGTTGTACTATGTTAACGATAACAACAAACACTTAAAAGATTCAAGGTTCTCAATTCTTTACTTCTTTTAGAAACCTTAGAACAACACAAACAATCTATCAATTTCTACAATTATCTTCTTGATATCATTGGTAATAAGTCTATACATTTATCCAGCATTAATTGTATCTTGATACTTTGATTAACAGTTCTTTATATCTGTATTCAACAAGTTATCTTTGATATTAAGTTCGTTGTACCAACTCACAAAGAATCACACAAAAGTAAAGTTCACTTTTCACTTCTAGTTAACATTCACAGTTATTTCACAAAGTAGTGATTCTCAGACATAATTAAGAAGTATAACTGTCTTCATATTTAATAATAAACACAAACATATTGTGGATCGATCCCCTCAATAACTTAAATTAGTTCTCAACTAGAAATATCTATTTCTGCTTAAATCAACGATTGGACATATAAATCGTATCTTGGCAAATTTCCAAAACTTGTAAAATAAACATAAAATCACCGTTATTAATCTAGACTGGATTAATATCATATGCTCTTCTGTATTAAGATGAGTGTTCTTCTTGTGGTAATAATAAATAATCAAAGTCACTTACTTTCTGTCCATAGATATTTCAATTACACTTGGAAATACGTTGATTATTAATTTTCGCCATGTTTATCAGCTCCTTTATAATAACGATTCCAAAGACGATAGGCATATTTGATCCTGTATTCGATCCTTACTCATCAAATGTTATTCCGTTGCTATGACGACGTATGGCTGATGTATTTCCTGCAAATAACAATGATTTTAACACGAATTTACTTCTTTCATGTTAAATTAGATATGTCCGAAGCGCGAACGAAGATAGAATCTTCTTCACCAGAAACATAGAAGCACAACAATAAGAAAAATGCAATCACCATGCGCTTCTTTTCGATTGTCCTAAGTGATATACGTTCTTCAGCCACTATCATTGTTTTCAAACAATACTTAACAGATAGCATCAACAACACTTTTTCCTCGTAGGATAAAATATTAAATTGTCTTTGATATCTTTATACAAGCGAATTTATCATTTCCTATAATAAATTCTCAAAAAACACGCCTCGTATTTTTATTTTCAGTACAATAACGGTACCAGATATGGTGGTTCAAATTTACTTTTTTTTTTTTTTGTTTGTTTTGCTTCAGTTGTTGTTTTTCCAACATTTATTTACACATTTCCTAGTAAAACTTCTTCATAAAAAACCTAATTTTATAGGAAAATATTTATTCTTCGTTCTAAATTTACTTCCAAGAAATTCTCAGCTAAGTCTTATAGCGTAATTAAATTTAACTTTTTCATGTATTTTACTTTATTTACCTTTTCCTCAAGGCTGGAAACACTGTAAAGAGGCAAAATATTTATCAAAGTGTCATTTTTTTTTCCCAAAAAGGACTGCAAATTTCCCCTAACTTTTAAAATATTTCACAGCAAGTATTGTCATGTTAAGTATGTATGCAGAGAAATGTATGAAGGTCTTTTTTCTTATCAGATTGATGTTGCATATTTGAAATGATTTTATTTCGGAAAAAAAATGATAATATAAACACACAAAAAACAACGAAATACATTAGCTACTGTAAATCCACAACAATTGATTTCGAGTCGGTGATAAACTAATCAGAGTTTGTTTTTTTTCGCCACCAGATGTCGTATTCCAGAGCTAAGGATCTCCATATCCCAGTGGGATCCCATTTGGTTGTTACAACAACCAAATTGCATGGGATAAAAATTTCATCCTAGGTTCAGCATCGCGCTGGACAGTAGATGTATCTTCTAAGGAATCTAAAATGCTAACCAATACTCTGCTTCTTTCCTAAATAATACTAAATTTCATCCTTAGACACTGAAATAGAAATAGTAACATCCTCATTCGGAATTAGCTTTATTTGAGTGGAATTCACATTAATTCTGTTATTTTTTTCTCATCCCTCAAATATCCTAAGCAAATTAAGGTTAGGATTGTAGTAAATAATTTATCGTAAATATTTTTCACTAAATCATAGATACAAATTAAGCAAATGACTTTTTTTTAAAAAAAGCATTAACTGAAAAGCCTTCTTTTTTCTCTATCATCACTCTATTAATTCTCATAGCATGTTCTATTACCATAAATGAGTTGTCTAAATTTTCGCCTTGATCTAGATGCTAATCATTCTAGACCAAACCTTTTTTACTGAATTGTGATTTTTTTTAGTGACAGAGTAAGAATGGCAAACACCTAAGCGTTTAGAAACAGCGTCGGCCTCTGTCAGTATTTTACTCGCTGTCAAAACTTCACAACTAGCGGCAGAAGATCTGGCATCGGTTATATTCAGTAAAATGTGCAAATAGTCAGAATTATCCGAAAGTGAATCAGCACCCGAGCGACCTATCAGAGAATTCGGCCCTTTGTGATCCTCTCAAGAATTTTTTTTTCTTCTTTTCTCTAAAAGAGGTGAAACGATCTGGCTTTTTTAATTTTAGTTGGATGGTGTTTTTACCACGCTTTTAGTAATTCACACTGTCTGGTCTCCGGGTCAAATCTTGTAATCAATTTTTAAATCACTTCCCGTCGGTCAATCATCTAGAAATTTTGCACACTTGCTTATGTCTGATGACAATACAATAATATACTGATATATTACCTTAATATATTCCGCCAAGGCCACACGTTCTTTCTTGCTCCATTACTACCGAGACTAGCCGCTAGGCGGCGCCCTATATCTACCTCTATAAAAAGAAAAGTCCTGACTCACTCACTGACCTACTCATCAACGTCCAGCCCAAACCCTTGAATTTAGAAAGCTGAAATGTTGCACAGAGGTTCCCTTTATGATGTAGACAAGGAATAAGACCGGATTTTTCGAAATTCCCACGGATAGGGAATAAAGAGGATTTATATTTTCGCTTAAAGTTGCCTTATCGATATATAGGTGTGTGGCGCCAACCTGCAATACATCTGAGTTATCCGGAGAAGGCCACAACGGGATGGGAACTCGTGTAGTTTCCGATCTCGATATTAATTTGCTAAATAAATAAAGTTGTTCTTTTTTTTAAGCTATGTATGCAAGGGTTTCGGAGCGAAGCGACTGTACCCGGCTAGCCTATGTATATAAACAACTCCTTCTGAATTATATAAACATAATTCATATATATTTTAATCATTCTATAATATAGAAAGCGTGGTTTTTAAAAGTTTTTTTTTAATTAACTATTTTATTTTTGGTTTCGTTCTCAGAGATTCACGCTCTCCAGATTGATTTAATTACTCAAGAGAGTAACAGGTCATTGCAGATTTCAGAATTACTTATTCCGTTACGTTGTTACTTAAGACAAATTCTGAAACTGAATTTTCTAAATTCAATCTACTATATCTTATTTCTATCAAAACAACTTGAAATTGAGAAACTAAGAACGTTTATTTCCTTTTCATCTCCTAATACAAACCGAATCTAAAAAAAAAAAAATTTTTTTTTTCTTTTGAAATTTTAAATATTTTTAGTAATCATATACGAATTGTTCACATTATTGGTAAACAAAATTTCATTCAGAAATACAGAATTTTAAGAAAATATCTATATTTTAATAATAATAATAATCTAGCTTATATATAAGCTTAGTATTAATGTTCGCATTTATTATACTGTACATATGTTTATTAATCCATATTTTAATATGAAGCTAATATAAAGTACTGACTGTCTTGTTTCAGAATACTGGCCACAGAAGGGAAAACTACAGTGGTAAGCATTAGTGTTTGATACTTTATAGCCTAATACTTTTTACATCAATCGTAATTAATAGAAACTTCCTTCCTTTTAAGCCTTGATTTAAGATAATGAAAATACTTTTTTCTTGTTTCAGATTTTTCTCTTGGTGGAATTTGTGAAGAAGATCTTCCAGGAACAATGCCGTCCAATCAGGATTCGTTTTTATACAGGTAAATTAGCTATTAGTCATAGCAAGTTTAGCTAATAAAATCCATTCAAGTCTTCAATTTCTATTCACTTGTTACGTCTGGAATACAATAAGCTTCGTATTATGACGTCCATCTAAGGGTTGCCTTGATATTTATTTACTAAATTGATAAAGAACTGGAAAGTGCTAAAAATTCAAATTACGTAGAGCAAGAAGTAATGTGAAAATAATATCATAAGAATAACTAATAACAGTAAAAATTACAAGATAATAATATTTTTTTTTTCTTATCCAATGCACTGGCCTAGTCAAAGGATAGTAAATGTAGACTATTCTGCTCAATTTATCTTTAAATAACTCTGACTGCACATTAACAAGCAGTCTACAATAATCTGAGAAAGAGACATATACAGAAGAAAAAAAGAAAACAACCAAATCACCTCCGGTAATCGAATCGAAATCCAAGCGTAACATTCAATTTACAGAAGTTGTCGTTAAGTTGTCGATCCTGAACGGCTGGATATTGTAAATTAGAACACAGTTGAGGATTTCTGATATCACTAAGCAAATGAAAAATAAATAAACTGGGATGATTATATAACAAGCGAAATGGATAAAAGGAGAACACGACTGTTCGCTACAGCGAACGTTCCTTTCGAGACAAAGCACCGCTGAGATCAGCTTCTCTGTAAGGCGTTTTTGTTAGCAAAGACGTAATTTTCATAGTAGCTTTTTTTTAATTCTTTTAATGAGCATTGAAA
This sequence comes from Thereuonema tuberculata, assembly GCA_023159025.1. Classification (NCBI taxonomy): domain Eukaryota; kingdom Metazoa; phylum Arthropoda; class Chilopoda; order Scutigeromorpha; family Scutigeridae; genus Thereuonema; species Thereuonema tuberculata. Next base: position 37,372,464 of record JAFIDM010003189.1, on the reverse strand, counting down.
ATTCATTTGAGGCCAGCACATCATTTTCTTTATATGTTATTGATTGTGGGTTTTTTTTTTTTTTTTAAAGGTTCCATATTCTTTCCTACGATGTAATTTTCAGTTCAATTATTGCTTTTTTTTTCCCCTGAAATAACAAAATCAGTTAAGATTACTTCATTCATTAAGATAATAAGAAAATAACAAGATTTCATTTTAAAAATAGAATAAAACTACACACAGCAATTATATATATAAATACATATTTACAATTAGAGTAAATTTGCCCTAATTGTAAATATGCATTTGTGTATATAATTGTTGTGTGTAGTTTTATTTTATTTTTAAAAGAATATTTTAACACACGTAAAAGAAAATTTTTAAACAAGATTTCATAGAAAAACCAAATGGTTTTCTCCAATCACAAAACAGACATTCACATTAAGTTTTCGATATTTATCAAATGCAGTTATCTACTCAATTTTATTGTAGAAAGTTAAATCATTAAAATTGAATATTTCAGCTAAGATATATTTAGTATAATTTATAAAGTTTCGGTTTCGATATATTTCAAGATTATGAAAACTAAGATTACAAAAATTCTCATAATATTTGGATGATCAACAACTTAATAGCTCGATGTGTTATTTGACACCTTGACCTAAGGTCTAAATTTCGTTGAAGAAAAAGCAAAATGTTGCTGTTATTTTTATAAAACAACGTTGCGATTATCTAAACGAAATGTTGAAGTCAAATCAACGGGAATAATCAGCAACTTTCTGATAATTTTTAATTTTCCTAAGCTGTCGTAAATTATATTCAATGAATCCTTGAAACTTTAGGAATTGTTAAAGAGGAACTTGTTGGATTTCCAGAATTGCAAGATTTGAACTGACATGTTAGATAATTAAGAATGTCTCAGAAATCGGTAAAAGCAAACGTATCTTGGAACAGCAAGAAATTGTTCTTTTAAAAAGGAAACAAGTGAAACATTTTAGTACAAAATATAATTTTGTGCTAAAGCATAAATTTAAGTGTGACCCACAACAATAAAAGAATTTAAAAATAATCCTCTTTTTTTATTAAATTAAGGAAAAATAAAAAAAAGTAAAATAAGAAAAAAAAAAAAACAACACGCGGACATTGAGGAAAAAAAAAAAAAAAGTAGATATTCAGATTCGAATCCACAATCTCCAGCATACGAGTCCGAGGCCTTACCCATCAAGCTATAGCTGATAACTAAAATGAAATGGTTGCATTTCTAACATTTAAGCTATTTTAAATAGCGGAAATCCAATGTAAACAATGCGAACTATCTCAAACATGGGGGAGGGGGTACCTTGGAAATACCTTATTCCTACGGGGATTTGAGCCTCTGAACACGATGGTGAAGTCCGTTTGCCGATCCGATCTTTCGTTCGGGAGTTGTTAGGGGGAGGACAGACAGAATAGTTACCGATCAATACCTTTATATATACCAATATATTCCCTATAATACCTAATTCAACACAGCAAGGTAAAATAACTATAATCATTATTAATTAAGCTCAAGCAGTGTTGCCATGTGTGCAAATCCTTTCAAACATTCTATGATCTTAAATTTACTTGCAATAACACTGTGCTAAATATTTCCGCAACTCGAATGAATGTTTTAAATATTAGTGAAAGTTAATGAATTCAACATTAAAATTACAGACTAAGTAAGATATACACAAAGTTATCTCTAAGAGTAGTTTTTAATTTCTACATTAAACATTTACAAGTAAAGCACCAGAAAGAAGTTTGTAGGTAGAAAATTAAATATATTTATTTTACCCTAATTTTCTAAATAATTCCAATTGTGGTATGAAAAAACAACTCAATTGAATTTAAAGTTGGATAGAATAAAATTAACGTGTGGCGAATACTTATTAAGAATAACAGCAACATACAAATTTAAAAGGCACATTAAAATACAATTAAAAAAATAACCGGTTTCGCCTATGTCATCAGTCACTTGTCTTGTCAAAGCCTGGCGATGTAGGCGAAACCGGTCGTTTTTTAATTGTTTTTTAATGTGAATAAACTTTTTAGCCTTTTAAATTTGTGCATTGGCCGTTACTCTTAATGAAATTGAAGTGGAGAAAGATGGAAAATTTTCTAGTGGTGTCCAGTAATAATTCTCTTAATAGATTGGAAAAGAACTGAATTCAAATATTTATAACATCAAATTCAGTATTTCTTAATCAAATGTTTTCATTCATAATAAATAATAATGAAATAATCGTTACTCTAAGAACTACATAAAATTGCAGTTAAATATGTATACTAATGACTGAATAAATTTATACTTAGCTTGAATAATTTATTTATTGAAATTGATTTGCAATGAACGTTCAATAACACAGTTGTTTCAATCTTAAGGAATCAATATATGAAAGCGTTATTAACGCTTTGTGTCAGTCAATACATAATAAGCAAACTTTAAATGTTGTCTGGTAGGAATTTTCTTCTTTGATTGTAATATTGACTTCCCCTTGATCAATATTTACTTGGCATAATCGTTTCCATGGAATTTTCCACAGAGAAGCAGCCGTTAATAATACCTCCGTAATAGAGAACTGACATGCAAATTTCGGTTCCAGCAATGTAATGACTTTAATCTGTTCAGATGGTTATTTAAATCATTTTCTGCAACAAAATAATAACTTAAATACCAACCAAAATATATTAGAAGAACAACATTAAGCTTCTAGCATTTTGATCTCAAAGAAACTTATTTTGTTTTTGTTTTTTTTTACTGAAATTCATTTAAAGATTACAGTGGCAGATTGTATTTTCTTACCAAATTTACTTAACATTAAGCAACCTCTCGACAAGATTACGTGCAAACAACGTCTGAAAAGGATTGTATTAAAATTGTAACCTTAAAATTAGTAAAGCACTAGGAAGTTTCAGGTTTTGTCTTGATTTTATGTGGAATGTATTTTCCCCAAATTTCCTGTAACGGACCAGTAGTAAACCAATTTATTTAGGAGAATTACAGTTTCATTAGAGCTTCAGTTTAGGTCAATGATCTGAAAGTTGGAAACAACTTTCAGATTACAGCTAATCAATTTGGAATATTGATAATCGTTTTCCAATTTAAAAAAAAACTGTATTTCTGCCTTTAGGAATTTGAACTAAATATCAAAGTGAACCCGAGACAAAATGAATCTCTAAGTGTCTGAGCAAATGGTAATAATATAGCCCAAGGAACTAAAATTGTTCATTATGTACATTCTGAGATGTAACCCATTTCTCGAAAACAAAATAAAACAAAAAACAGCCCAGAAGCAACTTCGCATTCTTAAATATAAATATTTAATTTTAATTTACATAAGCATATTTGAATGTACGTAATGTTCTGAGGGGGATTCGTGGAAGTGCGTTCAAGCTTGCATTATAAAAATAGTAAAAATAGTAATTATATCTGCAACAATTAAAAATTCTATTTACTATAATTAACCTGTAATTAAAATTGTGAAATTAGCTATTATCGTTCTTAAAAAAAATATAATATAAATGAAATTTAATAAATATTTCGAATAAATATTTGATTTTTTTTTTTTTAACTATCATTCTACGAAGATAAAATGGCGTGTTCCGCTGAAGCACGCAATAGGGAATCGTCAAAGTCAGCGCGTTCAGAACATAATTAGCCTGCAATGACATCACATGCATCTGCTCGGTTTTTCTAAGTACTGACCTTTCCTCCCTTCAACCACGAACTGAACGTAAACACCGTGAAATGCCTACATTAGATTGTCTTGATTTCTTTCATTCATGTTCTGAAGAATTGGACATTTGTACTCAACTTATCTCTTTAGACTGACTAAATGTAATAATCTATTTTTGATGGAGATCGTAATAATGTAATCGAAGTCAAAAGTTGTCATAAACACAGTGAGAAAAAAATGTTCTAAGAGGAATCCGTAAAAAAAAAAAAAAAAAAAAAAGTATGCTTTGAATAATTTACATTTTCTGTTTTGTTTTTTTTTTTTGTTTTTTTTTTTTTTTTTGAGAATCAAAAATACGATTATTTTTTCAATAAAATTAATTATTACTTAAAATAAAAATTCTATGTATACACTGGGTATATACATTTACAAGATTAAGACAGACTTTTTCTTCTACTGTGATAACTTTCGGAGAACTCATAAATGGAAAAAAGGCAGTATATAAATGGATACAACGCATTTCAAATTTCAAAAAAAAAAAAAAAAAAAATCCATTTATTTAGTGAGACCATTGCAAATCTCTTGTCTACTGCTATGATACAAAAATCGTAAAAGAAAGACATGTCGATCTGCAGCTAATGACTATAACTATATTACTATAACATTATGAATTGACGGATGTAAATCTACATTATTGGCAAAGGGAAATTTACTTATGACAATTGGGAAATACATATAAAATGCAATATTTCGGCTGTATTTAAGCATCAGCCTTCTTCAGACGATTTCAAGTCTTATTTCATATTCTGAGAGAATAATAATACAACGTAACAAATATTATAGCCAATAATAAGTTTTCAACATGTGAGGGTATCAATAATAAACAGGAAAAATGCAAAAACAATAATAACAATAAACTCTTACAAATTGATGATATTAATCTGTTTATATTTATTTATATTTTTTCGGAATATTTCTAAAGTACATTGATTAATAATTACATAAGGGAACATCTCAAGATGAATAATATCAGAATAATATATAGAAATTCATACAACATGTACTCTCAAATTCAAAAATTAAATAGAAACAATAATTAAATCAATTATATCCATATCTAAAAGTCAAAATGTAGGGATTGTGACCTGAAACTTTTTGTTAACATGAGCAGAACATTCTATGAAAGACTACATGAGCATATAAAAATGTATAAAGATAGAAAACCGGAAATTTCTGATTGAGCAGACAATAAGCCTTAAATTACAGCACAATCCTGACAGGAATGTTATTTGTATGAAGAATGATAGAGCACGATTAATAATAGAAACATATATGGTTAACACAGTTAAATGTATAAATAAACAAAAAAGGAGTAATTTTTACTCAATATAAAAGTTCTACATTCTTCCTGTAAACTCTTCCTTTTCATTACTAGAGTAATATATTGACAAAACCTCCACGTACCTCATTGTAGTATTTAAAATAGATTTATTAAAATACTGGGATTAGATGATTTCTTATTGATGTTTTTTGTAACAACAACCAAATTATATGAATCGGACTGATGAGTGTGTTGCAACTCGAAACGGTACCGTCTCCGATTCCAAGCACAAAAGCAAAAATTAGCTCAGTGAATTTTTGTTTGTTTGTTTGTCTTTTTTTTTTTTTTTTTTCCTTATGTGCGTTTCTTATTTTCTTTTAAGTAATAATCTTGTCACGCACGTTAAATTTGATTTGATACTAACTTTTTAAATGAATTAATCCTTAATTAGCTAAGCTTAATGCTAGCGTAGATTGATTGTTCTCCCCTTTTATTCTTGATTTGTTTTTTGATGTTTTTTAAAATGAGGGGTCATTGTCTTCTTCGTTTGTCCGTTTTGTGTATTGTCCTTCTTCACTGAGCTGATTATGCTGGGCGGGATCGGACTGATGGGAGTATTGCAACTCGAAACGGTATCGTCTCCGATTCCCAGCACATAAAAATTCAATGAGCTAAGTTGGGTTTGTTTGTTTGTTTGTCTTTTATTTTCTAGTTATGTGCGTTTCTTATTTTCTTTTAAGTAATAACCAATTTATATGATTCACGAGTTTTTAGAATTTGTTTAAGTTTCTGACCATTTATGCTTTTGTTGTATGTATTTCACTCATGTTAATCTGCTTGAAAAAGAGAAGACGAGTTAAACTTCTCGAAAATTCGCAATTTCCAATATTTTTAATAAATCTATTTTAAAAACTACAATGAGGTACGTGGAGTTTTTGTAAATATTTTCCTCAATATACTTTAAAAATCTTCCGAAAAATTGTAAATATATAATAGATTAATATCATCAATTTGTAAAAGAGTTTATTGTTTTTTATTGTTTTTGTATGTTTCCTATTATTTATTATTGGTAACTCAACATGTTGAAAACTTTTTTGTTATATTATTTGTTACTTTATATCTCAGAATATGAAGTAAGACTTGAATAGCCCGAAGAAGGCATAAATAAGCCCAAAAATCGTGTTTTATATATATTTTTATATATTTCTTTATATAAGAATGCTACCGAAGAAGATATTTTGAAAGGTGAACCAGTGTGTAGGGGAGACCGGGGCAGAGCGGTCCACTTTTTTTTGTTGAATTTTTTTGTTTTTTTTGTTAAGAGATTTTCCATTGCATTTATTTTTGTCAGAATCGGGAACTATTCAAGAATGTAAATACTTGATTTCATTTCATTATATTCATAAATAAAATTGGTATTAATTCGCAAAGCAAAACTGGTAGAGTGGTCCAACCTGCCCCGACCACGGGGCAGGCTGGACCACCCCAAGGGGAACGTTGGTCTGGGTAAGAATAACAACATTAACAATAAGATTTTTATTGAATATAAAATAATATGCCATTTAGGATATCATGAAATAAAGTTTAACTTAATATAGACTACTTAAGGTATTACATATTCAAGTGAAAATTTAAAATAATCATTATGCAGTTGAAAGTCGTAAATGAATAATATCAAATAGGTTTACATTGAATTAATGAATCACTTTCACTAGAGAAATCTTCTTTGCAGTTGAGGCATTCGTAAAATAAACCCCGAATATCAGTGGCTACACAGGAACTATGGGCCCATCTCTTGCACTGCGTACATTGAATCCACTCCTGCCATGGTTTGCTTTTTTTAAAGTTCTTCAAACAGGAGAGGCGCACAGCATCTTCATCATCTTCATCATCACTAATCATCTGTAATTGTTTCCTCTTTATCCCTTTTCCTTTGCTTCTATTTGTTTTGTTTTTTTTTGTTATTGTTGCTTTTAGAGACTGTTGTTCGTTGCTACTCTTTCTTTTCTTTCTTTAGATTTTCGTTGCTCTTCTTGCAAAGCTTTTTTTACTGGCGTATCCGTCAGTATTGCCGTTGACCTTTTTTTGTTCTCTATTAAGATTATATTGTTATTTATGCCATTTTTTAATGCTTTCTAATGTAACAAAGTGTGTATAGAATTTATATTTAATTTAGAGTTTCACTTACTGAAAATTATGTTAGTTCACTTAGGGATGTAATTGTGTGTGTTTTAGAATACGCTCTCTCTCCTGAAATGTTTAGACTGATTGGGTGTACTTTTTGCCCGTGTGTTTCAGATTAAATCAACTGATCTGATTTTTCCCGCCAGAGTGTACTTAACTTTTCTTTTTTTGTTCCCATGGGAAAACGAAACAGATAAAACCACGTGATCACTCAATCAACGCACAAATGTTTTTTCGAAGTTTTTCTTTTTCTTTCGCACAAATTGTTTTCTAAATAAGCTCAAACCATTAAAATAATATTTAACCTTGAAATATCACATTAATAATATACAAGACTTTACCAAATACAAAAATTCAAATACATAATTACAACAATACAGTTATTAAAAATCAAAATATATTCCCTCAGAGACCAAGATTTTAATCTTGTCATGTTGCCAATTCCACAACGTGACAGTTTGCATTTTTGGCACATTCTAGCGTCTACACGAATTACTAAAGTCAACGGTCCACTCTACCCCTAGGTCCACTTGGCCCCGGTCTCCCCTATATGTTCGCTTTGCCGCCGAAACTATGCCTTTAATTATTCTACACTTTCAAGTTGAATAATTATATTTTTTTAGATACATAATGAAGACATGAATAAACTTAACAAACTACTTGAATCAGTAAATTTGTAATGTTTTATTAGATAATGTTGATTTTTCTGTGTAATTAAGCATAGATATTTTGAAATTTCCTTGAAATTTTTCATAAAAGATATTATTCCTGACAATTCACACATTAAAAGATCTTATTCGAATATAATCTTAGAATAAAGTAAATTAAAATATAAAAATGTTTTTTGATCCCTGAATCATAAGGCAACTAAAGAAAATGGTTAATTCATGATAAAAAAAATAAGAAAATTAAATCTGAATTAGAAGAGTTAAAATAAACTATTTGATGAATACAAAAATATGATAACAATATGTCAAAGAAAAAAAATTCAAAATATAAAATGTTGTTTAATATGAATTAAATATTGCCTCCATTTGTAAATTTATAATGGGGTAAATTCTAAATTTGGAAAACACCTGGATGATTCAGATTTTTTTTTTTCTGTAGCTATCCCTATTTCATGTTTTCTGGAATTAATTCAGAAAAAAAAAAAAAAAACGTTTTTTTTTTATTTTTAGGATCATTTGAATGTTTGAAGGCTTTGGATCAACTTCAGGAATTACTTTTATAAAAATCTTTTGTTTAATGTAAATTTAAGTTAATTAATTCGCCACCAGATGATACTGCGTGTAAAAACCTTTAAGTTTTGTATTCCCCGTAGATAAAGTAAAAAGCAGATGAATATAAGTAAATAAAACGTGGCTTTTTTATTCGAATTAAAATTAACTATTTATTGGATTCTACAACTTTTGAATGGTGATAAACTAGGGTTTGCACAGATAGAAGGAAATGACTTAAAACCATGATATAAAGAGTGATTAAATTCATATTTTAAAACAATAAAAGCATAACAAAATATCTTATCAAACATATACTAATAGTATATCTTATATCTTTTAGGACAAAGAGACCTGAGAGACGACGTTTGGCTGTGGCACCTGCGTATGACATCAATGATGAAAAACTGATGGCCAGCATAGAACAAGAGTTCACCATTTGAATCAAAGTTCAAATTTATTGGTGAAAACCAAAGCAAGACTAGCATTTGAAAATTACATGATTTCTATTATGGAATCAGGAATTACATGAAGAGCGGCAATGTTCCTTGAACTTAATTCTGTGATCGGACAACTGCTGGTCTCCTAAAGCAGGTAAATGGAGAAAAAAATTCTTCAGTAAAACTGAAAGAGAACAATCAAATATAAAAATAAACAATAGAGGAAAAAAAATATTTTTCCCCGATGCAGAAAAGGAGAATGAGAGCATTATTCAAAACAAACTACTATTTTTAAAATACATAGGACACTTAAGTGTTGACTGTTCTCTGTTTGCAATCATTAATATGTCAATTTTATGACATCTATACTTTGAAGGTAAGCATTCAGATCATTAAAAACTTTCTAGAGAAGATGACATCCTTCATGCTACATTTCAATATTATTCATATATTTTTGTCTTTTTAAGAAAACAATAGAACAAACAAAAAGGCTCTATAGGTTGGTATACAGTGAAGCGAACGAACTGTACAGTTTTAATAATTTTATTTTCGTTTCTGACAACGTTGATTATCTACTTCAGTGTCAAACCGAAGCATCTTCAATCATAATTCATTACGTCCAGTTAATAATATATTTCAAATCAATGGGAATAATAAAAAAATAAATAATGCGTATATTTCGTATAATTACTTCTCTTCGCTTATATATACTGTCTTGTTCTACAGTAAAACAATGTATTTAACAGACATCAATGCAATGTAAATAGAATAACTTTATAGTAAAAATCATATCATCAGCCATTAAACTAATAGATCTAATTTTCAAAATATTTCTAAAGGAAATAGTTAAATTACAGTTTAGAAGTATCTACATCATTCTACTGTATAATTAAGCGTAAATAGTTAAACATTGGTGGATGTGAAATTAATTACAGAAATTGTAATTTATTCTTAAAAAAATTTAATATGATAAAAATATATTCCTCTAAAAATAAAAAAAAATGACAGACATCAACAGTAATTTTTAATTGATTTTTATTTTAATATTAAAAATCTACCGACAAATTTGTGTTTATGTAAATATTTTATACATAACTAAATTTATTAATTTATTATTATTCGAATATGTTTTGTGATATGATTTATCTTGGAAAAAGCTCAGTAGTATCGTGATTCTCATTTTTTAATAATTTATGTTTTATTTATCTACTCAAACAGTTTTCTTTTACTGAACAGCATCAGATTAAAACGATTCAAAATTGATGCATCTAATCTTTTGTTCAATTATGGAAAACTTAAGTGAAATTACTTATTTTTTTCAAAATTGCTATTTCTTTTCAATGTGATCGTTGTTAAGTACAATATGTTATTACAATATGCTTATTTTGTCATGCTATGAACAATGTTATGTATGAAATTACAAAGTCATGTGTTATTTGAAGTGCCTTCGTTAAGAGCTCGATGTCAGTTTATGTATTTTCAATTTAACTTTATTATTTGGATGTTGTTGTTTATTTCATATGAAACATGTTTTACAACGGACTTATAATTATATTGTTTATATTTCGTAATTTATTGTTGATGTATGAAGAAAAATGTTTCCTTATTCATAAAGTTCTAATAAAAATGTTAACAAAAGAAATAGCTATTTTTATTTTTAACAGATATCTTTTCTTAGTATGAATCTTCAGAAGTACCAAAATTTGATAGGAATTTCAATGGCTACCATATATCGTCTTTCATTCTAATTTTGTTGAAGTAAAACAATTGTAAAAGATATAAGAATATTACTAAAAAAACATTTTAAAATTTTTAAAAAACTTTAAAAAACAACAAATAGGGGAGATCCGTGTATTATGGACCCCCTACGCAAGAATGCTCATAAATCTTAAATTATTAATATAAAAAGATTTAATTTGTTGGCTGCTCATAACAATTGTACAGCTACATGGTTCAAACGTGTTAAAGTACTCTGGTAACTATTAATAATGGGGAACAATTGTCATATTGAGCTAAAATTATTTTCTGAGAGAAATTAACATAATATTAATGTGGTTAAAATTTTATTTTAATCCGTCGTTTCTAAATAGGGGAAATTAACGCTTAAAGTTTGGCTTTTAGCCACGCCTCCAAAAAGCATTGTCACGTGGTCGTGACGTCATGTTTCCCTTTCAACAAGCTAGTCAGGCAGGCGCAAGAGTTCTTATTCACGTTATAATTGCTTTCTTTCAAATAGCGTCTGTGAAACTTTCACAGAAGTTAAAAGATATTATAAATATTATATTGTGCCAATGTGCAAAAAATACAAGCGTCACATCGCTAGACAAAATTGTTAATTTCGTGCCGAAGAAAGCAGTAAGAAAAGAGACACCGCTCGCCGAAAAATCTAATTCTATTGTCTGTCAAGATCACTTTAATGTATTACAAAATAACTTATGTTTCTTTTAAATGTGCATGCTGTTAAATAATAATAAAATTATTTCTTACGATGGACTTAATGGTGACTGCCAAGCACTACTCGGAATTATTTAAATTGTTCTCTGATGTGGATGAAATTATTTTTAGTATGGTTTTAAAATGAAATAAATAAACATTTATTAGTATTTTTTCTCTGTTATTAAATACGTTAAAAAGCTTAAAAATACTCAAAGTGATAAACGCAACAAAAAATAAGATTGAACGTTGCTGTTTCGTAGAATCCACAATTTATATTTTCGGTCAATTAGAGATAGTTTTATATAGAAAAGATTTAAAATTATATTTTCTTTTTAAATTTATTTTAAAAATAACTTCTAAATTATGAAGGTTATTAATGTGCGGAAAGTAGTAATAATAATGTAACCAATACCAATAATTTAGAAATAACTTCTAAATTCTTTTCCTTTTTTACCGTGTTTTGTTAATGCTGAATTTTTTTTTTCAAAAGAAGCCAAAAAAGTTTTTTATTTCTCTTATTTTGTTTATTAAAGTTGAAGCGATTTGCTTCTGAAGTATAAAAATGTACATTTGCTTTTGTTTGTAATTTGCACGGCTCATCTGTAGCGTAGCCTTCGTTAAACGAAGCTACGGCAGTGGCCGGTAAGTCGCCTTACCAAGGCGGGTCAGCGTAGGCCCCGGGCGCGCTTTAGAATTTCCCGTCGTCCACGAAATCGGTTAATTTTGATGACGTAATGAAAGATTTTTTGGCGAAAAAAATTATGTAGTATTTACAGTATACTCTGTATATATTATACATATGTGTTTTATTATTATGAAATTTAGAAGCACGGAGGCCTATAAACACATTTTTTTGGCCCCGTGATGCCTTCGTAGCTGAACGTAGCCTATAGCAGAATCAAAGAACTCTATTTACGTTCTTTGAGCAGAATTGCCTTACAAAATTTTCCCATATCTAAAATTACATAAATGAAAGGTTTAAAAGTTTTCATAAACAGCATAACACAATATTTAAAAATCAATAAGTCTTTATGTTTGTTTGATGATTGCCTTTCAGTTTTCATGCCCTTTATATTTCGGCAAAAACGAAATCTTCATTTCCAGCAAAAATACTGGCAATCATTAGGGAATCTACCATCGGTAAATTCCCTGAATTGCCCTTAACAGAGGCATGTCTCTGGCAGAGGCATGTCTGAAAATTAAATAAAACTCAGAAATCGGCTAAGTTTTGGAGGGTACTTATTGCTGATCGAGTCTCCACGCTGATCGAGTCTCGCGGTCGGGAAAAACTACGTCACACCAATCACAGAGCGTTTTCGTTTTGATGACGTCATGACACAATTCTGGGTGTGTTCGCAGGCCAATATCTTGAAAAATACTTCAAATTGAGACGAGATTTTTAGGATGGTTAACTTTTGAAAGTAGATTAATGGAAATATAAGGTCAAATATCATTTTTATTTTTCATAATTGTTCCCCATTGCAGGAAATATTTTTTTTATTTTCGTGTCGGTGATCCATATTACACATACGTTCGTGTAATATGGACCGAGTAAACCAAAAACAAAATATAACAAGAAATTAAAATAATTTTTACAAACAAGCTTTCATTATAATGCAGTTAACAATACTCATACTGTAGGCATGTGAAGTTTCACGATTTTATTTGGATTGGTTTATGAGATATGGTGATTTTAAAATTTGCCCCTCTTTACCCCTTATGGGGTAAAGAATTTTGAAAAATTTAAATCATAAAAATTGTACGACTTGAATTACATTAAGCAATCCCTAATTTGTGCATTTCGTTTAATATATTAAAAAAACAAGCATCAGGCTCGTAGGAATATGCTTAGCAACTACTGGTCCATATTACACAACAGCGCACGGTTCATATTAAACGCATGGACGGAGCAACTTTGTTTCCAATCACACATTGCTAAGCAAAATGGCGCGCAAAAAACATATGTCTGGATTGTGAAGAAATAAGTACATTTGCTTCCATTAACGTGAAAATTATATTACAATTATCTAACAGCAGAAAGTAATACATTCATTCTAACATACCTGTTAAATCCATGATCATATAAAACGGAAAATACAATTTAATACTCGTCCAAATGAAGGCACTCATGCAAAAGTCACCTCCTGCTTTGGAAAACAATAATATTCACTAAAGGCAATGGGATGGTTCTGCCAACTAGGGGCGAACAGATAAATTTCAACATGGTCCATATTACACGATGGTCCATAATACATGGATCTCCCCTACATATCATCCTATTAATAGGCAAAAGTTGTACGATCTTTGTAAATTCGTAAATTTGTAATTTGAAATAACCAATCACAGTGCAGCGTTGGAACACGTCAGGCATGACGTCACGCCCATGTTTAAACACGGCGTCTCTAATATTCGTCCCACTTCACTGATACGGAGTGCCATTACACAATTATTATCAGCGTATTGAGATTTTCTTTCCCACATAAATGAAGTTTACAATGAAAGGCATGAAGTTCATGCGTCAAAATTTATCAGAGTTTGTAAAACCTCGGTTTTACATAATTTCGGCTCAACGAAGTAGGGGACATTGACGAAGCACGAGCCATCATTGTTGCCCAGACAGGATTATTGGTATTGACTGTTGGACAGTCGTTATTGTTATTGTTGAAACTGGTAAATTTTTTATTTTATTTTATTTTAACAAAATTTGGCTTAGTCATTCAAATTATATGTGGGCTGTTGCGGAAGTCATGGCTTTTAAAAAATGAGCTTACGGCATCTTTTTCAATCTTGTGTTTTTCAAAAATTTCAGGGCATTTCAAAAAATGGCATTTGTTTTACTTCCGTTAATATTGCCTCAATTTCGACGAGCCTATTCTTTTAGGGCAGCAGGTTGCCATTATGTTTCATAATGAGAAACCGCAGCGCTGGCTACTACGAAAGTTGTAAATCATTTTTTTATTTTTTTTTTGTTTTAACAATATTATAATATTATTTTAACAAATGAGCCAATATTCAAATTACATATGGGCTGTTATGTAAGTCATGGCTTCTAAAAAAATTAGCTTAAAACATATTTTTCAATCTTGTGTTTTTCATAAATGTGGAATTTGTTTTACTTCTGCGAATATTTCACGGGTAGTAACTAGTAATATTTAAACACAGAGACCATAATGCACTTTTACACATATATTAATAATAAAAATTAAAACAATGCGACGTTTCAAAGTTCCAGTATTCGAACTTTTTCATCAGGCAAAGAAAAAGTTCGAATACTGGAACTTTGAAACGTCGCCTTGTTTTAATTTTTATTATTAATCTATATTACTATAATCTTTTATTTCTCTGTCTGTCTTTCTGTCTGTCTGTGAGAATGGAAAATAGAAATAATTTTTACAATGAAACGTCTGCGATAGGAATCGAACCTGCAACCTTCTGATCCGAAGTCAGACGTCTTCTCCGTTAGGCCACAACTCACTTTATATTGTTTTTTGATTTATGTTTCCTTCCCCTTCCCCCCTTCAATAATGAATGTATTCAACCTTTTTTTTTTTGGATTTTTAGATTGTTTATTTATTTCCGTCTTTTTATTTGTAATTCGAAAATGACAATTAGAACTATAATTGCCGAAACGTTGCAATATTTTAAATATAATATTCTTACTTAACCAAATTCTATGCGATATAGAAAAACAAGCGTGTACACGGGGGATGGCCTAGTATATTTGTAAAAATGCATTATGGTCTTTATGTTTAATTAGCTTTTACCTGCACTTTAATATAGTTTAATTAATACATATTATATATTTAACTATGGAAGAGGAAGATTTAAAAGTTGGATGATAATTTTTAATTTATTGAAGTTAATTTAAATATCCTTTCTGTGTGAATAAACTATAAATAGGGTAAAAGAATCCTAATTGCTTTTCCCTTAGCAGATGTTAGCAGGAGCTAGTTAATCCCGTATTAAAAAATTTCGGCTTAATAAGGAAGTAAAAACAATCGTAAAAGTGTAAATAAAAATGTTTAATAAAATATCTTCTTTTAAGACATAATATCATAAAATTGCACTCAGCAATGGAATTCCTTCAATTATCTAGGAATATAAACGAGCATTAAATATACATTAACGTAAGTTCCATCTTGGCATCAACATTCTGAAAATAGAGATGGGAATTCTTAATATCAACTATTCTGTAGTTCAATTCTAAGGCTATTCAATACTTTAATTGAATGTTCTTTTCTTCAATTGGTTAAACTGAAGCTTAACTGCGACGCATAAAAGAACCTAGTTGCAAACGTTCCAAAACTTCTAGGGATACGACGAATTCTGCGAAGCACTGGGGAAATAGAAAACATACTCACACAGAGACGTCGGCACTGCATTCAGTTGACTGGAATAAACGTTGTCTTCACTGGAATCAACTCCTGTAGATGGGCACAACACATATATCCAATATGGCGTCTTACGCTCGATATTGGAACAACGATTTCACTGAACAGCTTTTCAATGGAAATGCATTTTTCTGGCACTGGTATTTCCAAGGATTAACAAGAAAAATCAATCTGGATTTTTCCTAGTATTGAATCACTAATCATTGAAGCCTTTTGCTTTTTCAATGATTCAGTATTAAAAGGACAGCACTCATGAACACGAACTACAGAAACTTACTGCAAGATTAACATAAAACTAAGAACACTGCACATCTTGTACACAACAATTCGTTTGATCACACAATAGCACTGTTCTTAATGAACACAAGCGTGATGCGAGCGTCTTTGTTATTTAAACAAGAGGCTTCTTGCTATTGTTATGGGAACACATTTTCAGGGATTTTTTTACTTAGGCCTTGCAATGTGAAATGCATCGTGTTTGAATAAACTAAAAGGTAAGTCACTACTATCTTTCACACAAACACACTTTCATACTATTTTGATACCTCACATACGTTTATACCACTTTGATGTAACTGGGATTGAATTTTTTAATTGTATACCAAACAGGTTATACTTGAATGATGCAACAGATGTACTTTTATACTTTTACAAGAAAAAAATGCCGCGCCAGCATGGTCGAGCGGTCTCAGGCGTCTGTCTGCCGTGAGGCCAATGTGCTGGCGTCCGGGTTCAAATCCCGGTTGTGAGCATGGATGTTTCAATTTCCTTTCCTGTGTTGTAAAGCCTCTTCTTCTCTTTCTCTTCGGTCTGACGTCATTCCGTAATGGCGTCCTAGAGAAGGCAACGGGAATCCACTCTAGTATCTGTTCCCAAGAATAAGTTACGGTTTCTCCTAGGGGTCGCCCTTCGGGGGTCACTAGGGTCCGTGAACTTTCAACCAATCTTCGGATTGAATTACTGTGTATGTATGTAAGAAAAAAATCTTGTTAATTTTACTTGTAAATAAAAAATTTTGCTCCTACGACAGGGAGCCTCCTCGGTTTCAGCCTTAGAACATTACAGTTATAACTATTAAAAAAAATTATCACGTAAAAACAAAGGCCACATATGCTAGCAATTTGCACACAACTGAATAATAATTTACGTAGTAGCTTGTCTTTCAATTTACAGAAATCAAGTAAATTTACGTTAGACTTATCTTTTTTATTTGTCTTTCATCAATTTTAGGTGAAACTGAAAGGATCTTATGGAAGAGCTTATGGAAAAGGAAAGCTTACAAAAACGCTAAATTGGACTAACAAACAAGAGCAAGTAAAAAATAAAACTGGTGAGGCACATGGTCAAATAACAACCACTGAATAGGTGGACTTGGAAGAGTGAAAGTACCTGTGACTAGATAGACTTTCCATCTGTAACCTACAAGTGCATATACTGTACACATGGAACACTGCAGGATACAGATCCAGCTTTTCTTCAGTCAATTCAATTCATATTTTTCGTGAGGGTCAGACATCTTGGAATAATCAGCAAGCAGGTGAAGACAGATAGAATGAAGATAGGAAAGACCCACACTTTCAGCAGAGAACTAAGGATTATTAAACAACTCCAATCCTAGGGCCAGTGAGTATTTTAATCAATTGCAAACCCTGCAAAATATTAATAGTCTTTAAAACTAAAAAAATGCTAATACAAGTAATTAAAAAGTAAGGATGTATTACACAAATCAAGGATCCACAAAGAAATAAAAAAAGCAATAATGTCAAAACAAGTTAGATGCCTTTGGTCAGCTAAATATTCATTTATGTTTTAAAGAAAACAAGTAATGTATTAACTACACTAAATTAAACAAGTGAAACATTTACAGAAGCATTCAATTCTTGTATAAAAATAAAAATCATTTATTTCTTATGGTTTCTTTACTTAAATAAAAATTTTACAAGGATAGCAAAATGTAGTTCATAATCAAATAAAAATTACAGTGTGGTAAAAAAAAAACATGTCATTATTTAAAATTAAAAGATATCATTTAATATGAGTTGTCAATCATTATTTAACACAATATCTATATCTTGCTCATAATTTTTGTTCGAAAAAATAAAAAAGCAAACAAACAAAACTAAACCTTCACAGTATCATTCCTCCTTAAGACCATTGCAAAAATAATTTTTTTCTGATTCTGCATCAATTTTTTTTCTTTTATTTATCTCCTAAATTTCCTTATATTTGATTCCTCTTTATTTTTAGTTCTGTCACCGTGTAACGGTCTTATTTTTATCTTATTCTTTTGTTTTAGTTCTACAACACCTACTTACGCCTCATAAATCTTGTGATGGAGACGTTAAGAACTACAGTACATATACTGAATGCACGCTACAGAATATTTGAAATCGTACATGTTACATTTGCAACATAGAACTTCAGAAATTAAATATATAGAAATACTATGCACTGCCGACATCTGAGGAAATTTCTGTGAATAAATGCTTTGTTATTTGGTTATTCTTGAAGGTTGTCTGATTTCATTTTATCATCCAAGACATGAAAAAAAATTGTATCAAGACAATTTATAAATCCCACATTTCCCATAATACCATCAATTATCCTGTTGAATTCAAACGGAGATAACTTCAAATACGAATGATTGTATCCATAAATAAAGAACTAAAGAGAAGAGAACTAAAGTCATAATAAATCCTAAAAGAAAATCGGAGACATCTCTCCTATGGCTAAATAGGATTGATATCAAACTCCATTTAAAAAAAAAATTAAAACGGCTTAAAAATAATCATTCTTTTACAAATCTCAAATTCCAATCTTCCACAAGAGCTGTTTTTAACTCCTTTAATTAATTGTGATGGATAAACGGAGAAGATTAAGAACGCTGATAAAAATGTCAACAAAGACAACCTGCCATCAGCATCCTAACACCTTTTTCTGATGGTGTGGACTGATGCCGTTCTCTTAAGATACAAGCAGTCAAAGGAATCTTTCACCGGAGAGTATTAGAATCAGTGCATCTGTGTGACTTCTACGTAAGTTCAGAAAATTCCCCATACTCAAGCAGCGTTATGAAAGAAGTCTACTTCTCAGCATCAATAAAACAATGATAAATTAAAAAAAAAATCAATCAATTAGTTGCTTAAACGGGCAGTGGAGAGTTTAAATCTATCATTATCCTTTCAACTTTTTCTGAGAATTAAGTGTTGCTTAACAAAGCTTTTATAGACATCATAAATCATTAAAAGCAGCTCACAGTTATAAGTAATAACATTCAAGTTTTACTAAGACAATAGTTTTGATTATAGTAATTAAGTAGTTTTAAGAGCAGCTTCTATTGAAGGTATTCCCCCCAAAGCACTTTATCCAGTCATTTAATTCCATGCCTAAATCAATTGGATCTTTTTTCCCCTAGCTTAAACCTACCAAATTTCAGCTCTCCGACTAAATTAGTTTTTTTTTTTTTTTAAGTTACCAGAGTAGACAGACAAAAGTGTATGTTTTGATTTGAAACTTTTTTTTGCTCTGATGTATATTAAAGTAATTGTTTTAACGTGTGCCAGAAAATAGTTATAGTCTATATTAACAGTCATAGTCAGTCCTTGTCGATTGACAAGGAAGTCGTTCAAGGGATTCGAAAGCTTTCGTCCTTTCGTAATGTATTTTAAAATTTTATTGCAATTTTTTAAAGAACATTCTTGTGTGTTTTGTCAGACTTATTTTTAAACTATAGACTATGTACATTAGGAGGATTATAAACGTTCGATCAGATTTTACTTGGAGACTATGCTGTCCTCGTTTTATTTAAAAAAAAAAGAAATTTAAGTATTTTTTTTTTTTTTAACTACAAACTGAAATTTTATAAAAGCAGTTCTTGGTAATTTCATTTTTTTTTATCTTTTTTAATCATCGTAGCTGTCAATCAATTACAAGAGCACATTCATTTTTTTATAGCCAGCGCTGTTCAACATTTATGTGCGATGTTGAAGATATTATGGAACTGATGAGTGATTGAACTGTTCAGTTCTACTATTGATTTTCAGTTCAATATCTGTCAATCTCCAATAATTTTTTCTTCAAGTGATCAGCGGGCGATAAGGGTCACGCCAATCGCAAACTAAAAGTACTGCTATAGAGTTATAAATGACTGTTATCACTGGACTACCTTTCGCTAAGGACCTTCCCACTTTCAGCTGATTCATCGATTTGACAACAGACAATTCCGGTCAGGGTAACGAAGCTCTGGTTGTTATCAAACACAGTCGTTGCTAGGTATTCCAAGCCGTCACACTGCAAATATCTTATCATATTAATAAGTCCTTCCCCCTTTTCCAAAGTTGGAGCACTTTTTTTTTATTTTATTTGTTTGTTTCATTTCGCAAAGATTTTTGAGGCCAATGTCAACAATTTCTGTGATGTGCTGGAAAGTGGAGCAGGACCTTCAACTAAACGCATAAATAATTCGTTGCCTCATTTGAATTAATTCAACTGCCTTGAACGAAAATAGGAAATAAAAACACAAATTAATTCGTCGTATTTTTTGTGATTTCAGATCTTCGAAAGGGCTTTAAAAATACAGTAGTTTAGATAAGTAAATAGTATTTCTATTGTTACCATAGCTTTATTTCCAAAATCTTACAATTATACTTCTTCATTCTTTCATTCAATAAAATTCTTATTACGTTTCTGAATTCAAGATTAAATTAATATTATAAGTTATTCATTGTAAACTTATTTTTTTTTCATTTTAATTAATAATTACGTAAAATAAGAGAACTGTTTATATTAATATTTTCAAAAACAATTAATTATATTTATAATACAGCTAATGTTCTTCGTATTGACTATTACAATTCTATGTTAATATATAATTTCACTAAAAAAGAATTTCTAAATTTTAAAGATTTAATTTATTATTGATATTTAATATATCGAGAAATAAAATAATATCATACTAATTGTCATACAACCATAACAAACTAATGACATATTTTTAATAATTGTCAAATCCTATTTATCAAACGCTTTAATAAAAATTTCCATTAAGATTTAGTATACGGTAATACTTGTTTGTCATTGGTTTTTGTGATTCCGTGACATCATAACCACAGATTTCCTAAAGGAATAGGTATATGGAATAGTGAAGATTACCATGGGTTGGTTTGGGGTTATTATAAGCGCTATTCAGTATCTTCAGTACTTTCGTATTTTAATTTAAACTAAATAGATATAAGTTCCTATTTAATATCTAATTACAATATTAATTTTTATATATTTATTTGTGATATATGTCTTGGGTATGTGATATATCCTATTAATAAGTTAAGTAGGTTTTCAATATGATAGTTCCCATATGAGGTTCATTTCATAAATCAATTTCCAATGACCGTTGTCTATCTTTTTTTTTTGTTGTTGTTGTTGTTGTTCTATTAAGCGGACATTATGTGAAAGCTGAGTGTTAAAGAATTTCCTCTTCTTCTTTACTAGAATATGTTTAGCACAATCTCAAAATTATTATTATTATCAAATGCCAGTCTGTTGATCACTAAGTCATTAGATATCGTGCTCTCCAGTATTTTTCTACGAGACCATCTCAAAATTTAGGAGAGCCTTAAGCGCTTTTGCGCATGCGTCAGGTCTCCTGCGATTTCTTCCAAATAGGGGTGACGAGATACAAAGAGGGGATGTTTACTTTTTATAGTGTTAGTTTACTAGTAGCTGGGTTCTATTTGCGCCTTTCGGGAAAGAATTATGGAAAGAATAAATACTATTGCAGAAATAAAATATCTTTTTACAGGTACTAAAAGAAAAACAGGTCTTAGGAAAGTGTCCATCTCAGCGTATCATCCCTTTGCGGAGTAGAATCGTCTGTGTTGTTGTGGAGCTCGCATTTCAAAACGAACAGTATATACATAAAAAGAAATAAAAACAGGATTTCTTTTTTCAACCGAAATAACTACATAACAATAGAGCTAATGCAAGAATTTACAAAAGAACTGTAAATCGTTTCAGTAATAATTTTTTTTTACTTAGTCCAAGGTTTTGGCCCTAAATAAAACAACTTTTAACAGTAACGTAGATAAACTAAAATCTAATTGCCAATCCATGTACAGTACCTTAAGTAAAGTGAACTTTAAAATAGGGATTTAGGCAGCAAAATTTACTGAATTTTAAGCATGAAGATTAAACTCTTAAATATGATGTAAATTATTACATAATTTTTAGAATTACTAAAGGGTATCGTATTTTGAGCTTTATTTAAAAATGAGTAAAGCTCAAAATTTTAAATGGGCTTATATATCAAATATACAGCAAAATTTATTAAAATATATACAATAATTAAAAACTTTCAAATACGATTTTCACGTAATCTTGTGTATTTTTTTTTGTGTTATTTCAGGGTGTAGTATTTATGTAAGTTTTAAAAGTTAAAATGATTAGATGTATCTCAAATAATATATTTTGTATTTGCATGTCGCTTACATGATTACTATCTTTTTCCATTACTTTCGTATAGAGAAAGTATAAAAATAGAAAGTAAGAACGGAAAAGTTGTTTAAAATGCAATGTTTCAGTGTAACTTTTTATTTTTCTTAATTAAGATATCATCAATACGGTAAGTATTGCTTTACAAAATTTAGGAGTACAATTAACTAGAATAGACTGCCAAATGGACTCAGATGAAAAAAAGATTGAGGACCTCTGTTGTATTGGCGAGACTATTGCGGGAACGAAGTATCCTAAAGAAATAGTTTACTCGTAATTAAATCTTAATAGGGTCTCAAACTGATTTATTATTATTATTATTATTATTATTATTATTATTATTATTATTATTATTATCAATTTTAATATAAAAAAAAACAATTTAATTTTTTTTTTTTTAGTTTTTGTTTTATGTTAATAAATACTTTTTATACCTTCATATTAGTACGAAACAACGATATTCTGGTTTCTTTTTCTTTTATCTAATTTTTTTTTCCAGAAATTTTGGAAGTAAAGCTAAAATATAAGCAAAGGAAATGGTGATATCTATTTTTAATAAAACAGATTTGTTGCTGCGTGATCAAATGGAAATTTATCTGTGAGTAATATTAAACCTTCCACAGTCTAAATAAAAACAAATGCCAATCGATATTTCTCCTCAACGGATTGGCACCTAATTTCGAAAACACTGCCTCGTATTGACGAGATCTAATTACTCGAGAAAGTTCGGTCTGCTGCCAGTCTTCAAGATTTTTAGCTTTTCCTTTTAACTTGTTTCAAACAAACAGGAATCCAATTGATACAAACGCCTTTTCAATATTATTATTTCAAGTAACCACATCCATGTGTAAGAATTAAATTCTTTTTAATAAATGTTTAACATATTACGCTTCTTTTTTGAAGCATTTTCAAAAATTCTATGAGACGAGCGAATACCCCCGTCAACATTGACGGGAGAACAATGTGACGGCTTTTAATTGAGATAGAGTATTTTAAGTAGAAGTTTATTTTCTGTGTTTAAATATTATTTTTAATTTCTTCATTTATGTCGAGAAATGTTCCCTAAGGACTCTTCAGTTCGTCGCTGAGGGCGAGCTTCTGTGCATCTAATGCTCGTCTGCGCTCGTAGTAGGCTAATAAAATGAACATCGAAATTCAAGTTTTAATCTAGTAGGCTAGATTACATTACAATTTTAATTAATGAGGGTTTTTTTTTCTATGGCCCTTCTCTCGTTGCGTCACCCACACACACATAGAGGGAGTGATAAGAGATATTTAACAAGAATCATTTGAATGTAGCCCCGTGGCCTAATAGATAAGATGTCTGACTTCGAATCTTGTTAATAATGTGCACTGTTATTAAGATTTTTGTAAATCTTAATAAATATTCATTTAAACATGATTTTTATAGTAAACATCAATCGACAAATTATATATTATTAAATTTATTAATTGAAAATTAAAACCAATAATTATTATTATCTAAATACATATATTGTCTTGTAGTTATAATACTATTGTAATAAATCCATGACATTACTCATACTAGATATTTCTTGTTTTCTATTAACAATTTTGTAATAACTTATATTTATTTTCAATAAATAAACTTATATAATATATCAATTGATATATACTATAAAAATATTTATAATAAATATCTTAATAATAATGCACAATATTTTCTTAAAATTATTGAATAACATATTGTAGTATTGTTCTATAACATCTAAAATTGTGTAATCTGAAGTAATTACATTAGACATCATCCACCAGAAAATAAATTATTAAACATCATCGACCAGAAAATAAATGTCATAAACTACATTTATTAACTGAAAAAAACGAATTTTCAAGGAGATAAAATTCACCGTCTCCCCTTCTTCAAGCCTTTTTACATTATAACAATACATAGACGAGATTCTATTACTACAATGACTTTAAAATATTGATATTAACAATTAAAAAACGTTAATACAATAATAATAAAAGATCATACTCTACAACAGCGGTCGGCAACCCGCGGCCCGCGGGCCGCATGCGGCCCATGAAGCGTTTTGGTGCGGCCCGCGGGGCGTGTTGGAATTTTTTTTTTTGCTTGTTAAATTAAGATTTTCCGGTTTTTTTTTTGGTTGTCAAAGTAAGATTTTTCTTTTTTTTTTGGTTGTCAAAGTAAGATTTTCCTTTTTTTTTTTTTGGTTGTTAAAATTTTTGGCCCAAGTGCGGCCCGCAGTAATCCCCACATAACATATTTGGCCCTTTTACAACAAAAGGTTGCCGACCACTGCTCTACAATATAATAATCACATATTATTAATAATCACAAATTTAACACTTTAATTTTTCAATTATTACCTTTTTGTTAGAGGTTTCAATTTTTTTGTTAATCATTTCTCTAGCCAATTTTACCAAATTTTCACTAACTTTAATTCCATCACATCTATTGAGATTTTTTTCTTTTGAATTTCTGATACATAGGCTTTCTATTGTTCTTCTAATTTTTGTATTTGTTTCATTATATAAAATGTTTACTTCACAATTGATACAATGTTGCTTGTCTTTACAGTGTTCAGCAATTTCTGATTCCTTTACTAATTTTTGTCTAATATAATATTCGTGTTCCCCCATGCGTTCTTGAACTGTTCTTTTCGTCTCCCCAAGATAGAACGAATCGCAGTTCAGGCAATCTAATTTATAAACAACACCCACTTCAAACTTCTTGTCATTGCTATTTATCTTTTTACACAAAATATTTTTTAATTTATTTCTATATTCAAAATTTAAGTTTACTCCATATCTTTTACCAATTTCTTTTAATTTCCAGCTGTTCTTATTCAGATAGGGAATGAAAAATCTATTTTCATTATGTTTATCCAATTCTTTTATCTTAAATTTATTATAATTTCTTATTGAACTATCTATGAATCTGTCAGTATAACCATTCTTTTTTAATTTTGATTTCATATCACTTACTCCTATATTAAAATCTTCTTCATTACTGGTATTATTATCAATTCTAATTAAATAATTCTCAATTATATTCCTTTTTATTTTCATATTGTGTCCAGAATCAAATTTTAAAATATGGTCACTTTTATAATCTTTAATGTAATGTTTCATTGTTATTTTGTTATCCTTTTTTATTAGTTTCAGATCAAGAAAATTTAATGAGTCATTGATTTCTTCTTCCATTTTGAAATGTATGTCTTTGTGTCTCTTGTTAATGTCGCTAAAAAAATTACTAAATTGCCTTTTTGTTCCGAACCATAATATAAGTATATCATCCGCATAGCGATAATATTCCATTCTAAATTTAGTATCTTTCAATAATTTTTGTTCAAAAAAATTCATATAAATATTGCACAATGTCCCTGACAAAGGTGACCCCATAGGGAAACCTTTGACTTGTTTGAAAATCCTATCTTGGTGTTTAAAATATGTGTTCTCAGTTATTAGTTTTATTAACTCTATCAATTCATCATAATCCATTTTAAGTTTCTTCAATTCTTCCCTATTCTCAAAAGCTAAACTTTCTAAAATCATCATAGTTTCATTTACAGGGATATCCGTGTACATGTTGTCTACATCTAGAGAAAACATGTAAAAATTTTTAGTATTATTAAAGAAATGTCCAATCTTATTAATTAAGTCTTTTGAGTTCTTAATAATTACATCTTCTCTTGGTAATTTGAAATTTTTTACAATTTTATTTGCATATCTCGCCAAGTTGTGAACCGGTGAGCCATATGCATTAATTACTGGTCTCAGAGGCATGTTGTCTTTATGATTTTTTACTCTTCCTTCCAAGGTAGGGGTCCTACAAGCTTCCTTCATGATTTCTTGACTTTGTTTATAGCTAATAACACCATTCTTATTCATGTCCGTTACTAATTTCTTTACTGTAATATATAATGGAAAAGTTGGGTCTTCCTGCAATTCAGTGTAATGTTCTTTATCTTGAACCAAAATATCTAATTTAGAAACATATTCATCCATTATTCATCCATTATAATCATCTGGTTACTTTTGTCTGATTTCGAAATATGTAACTTTTTGTCGTTACCAATTTGTCTCAAAATTTCTAATTCTTCATTATTTATATTTGTAACTGTCTTTCTTGTTTCTCTTTGAAATTTCTCTATTTCTTCTAAAAAATTCTGTTTATCTTGGTCTTTTAACTTTTCAGTTACCTCATTCAAAATAGCCAGAGTTTTTATGTCTAAATTTTCCTCTTTTTCTATAACGAAATCTAAACCCTTGTTGAGTAAGCTCATTTCTTTATTGCTAAATCTTCTATGACTAAGGTTTACTAAATATTTAGTATCCTCTTCATACTTTATCCTATTTTTAGTTTTCTTTATTTTTCTGTCTTTTGCCTTTCTTTTTTCACTAATATATTTTTTATGATTCCAATACATTACAGGGTGTCTACAAAATCTGAATAAAAAAATTCCCTGATTTTTCCCTGATTTCACGAACAATTTCTTAAAAATTCCCTGATTTTAACTACTTGGTAACTATTTACTATTTTATCTAAGTATAATAAAAGAATAAGCAAAAAATTCTATAAAAACAGTAATGATGAAATACTTAAAAAAAGAAGAGAGAAATAAAAAATTATAAATTAATGAGTTTACAATATCTTACCTTTTAAAAGATTTATTGCAACAATATACACAAAATTAAACTCAACGGAATTCAAGATTCATTGTAATGTACAGCATGATACTGGTTATTTAAATTTTTGAAAGCTTTATCGCAGCAATTTCATTTTCAATCATTTCAGATTCTAAGATTTTAATTTTTTTGTCATTAAGCCTTTTCAGTTCAAGTTCAGCCTCTCTTTTTCTTTTAACAGCTACTGTCAATTCTTGATTTTCTTTCTTTTTTTGTTCCATTGCCTCGGAATACTTAGCTCTTGCATTTCTTACATCAAGGACCATCTTCTTAGTAATTTCAATGTTATTTATGCCACCTTTAGACAATACACTATAATAAATGGATCTTCTGGCAATTATAGTTTCTTCTTTGATATTCTGCTCTAAAGTATCTTTGTTTATAGAAAAACCTTTTTCTAAGCTTGCATTGTCATGCGACAATACCATGACTAACTGTATCACTGTCATAGCTTCAGGTGCTCCATTTTCTTCAGCAGATATCAAACTATACCAGATTTTATCAATACGTGCAGTCGATCTTTTATACATCTTTAACTTTGAGATATTTTCTGGCTGTGAACATATTTGTTTTAATTGATTCTTAGCTTTCTCAGCTAAAGTGCATGATATCCAGTTTTTTTCAGAAAGAATTACCAACAGACTTGATAATCTACATGAAAATATATTTTCATTTATTGCTATTTTAGGGTCAAAACAGGACACTGCTTTAGTCAGCTTGTAAATAAGGGGAGATTTACTTTGGAGTTTCAGTAAACATTGAATCAATATGCGTCTACAGTCAACTTTAAATTCAGCTATTTGCAAATCAGATACTTTCGCCTTTTTCAAATTGCTTTGAGCAGATAAACCAATATCTATTTGTTTAACTGGCAGAAAATTTGATTTGTCCTCCACATCTATGCTTGTAATATATTTGCTTAATGCCTCTTTTTTAAGAAAGCGCTGCATGAATTTTAGTGACAAATTACTTAGGTCAGAATAAAGAAATGGTATTAAGGTAGCATCTGTTTGGTACTCCCTTAAGAACATTTCAAAATCGGAAGCAACTAAATGAAAAAAAGCAAGCTTTGCTGGTAAGAGAGAATCATAAATAGCACTTTTAACTTCCTTATAACTTTTTGAATTTGGAGCCATTTTGTCCTTCTCTATTCCTTCTATAAACTTCCTTAGCAATGGGATAAGCTGCAATGATCGTTCTGTTACACCAGTGTTCTCAACCCACCTAACAAAGCAAAACTTTTTTGGAAATATTTGTGAATTTGTATATTCCGTAAATAATGTTCTTCTTGCTGGGGAATCTTTGAACAAGTAATATAAAGCTCGATGAAACTCCATAATCTTCCAGTTCGTAACTGACACTCCTGTTTTGAAAGCTATGTTCAATGCATGTAGTCCACATGAGCCAATATTCATTACTTCAGCATCTTCCTTAGTTTCCTTTAAAGAGCACGAAAGTTCTTTAAAAAACTTTTGATTTACGTTAGGCCCATCCATCGAGACTTGTAGAAGTTTCTTCAAATCCAGAGGTTTAGTAGCCTCAACAAACGAATTCACCAAATCAGTTGCACGAGTGCGTCCAAGAAAGGTTGAGTTCAAATATCTTGTTTTTACTTCATTTGTCTTTGTACACCAATATCTAATATTCCTCGTAGTAAGTTTCGGTTTCAGTTTCAGTGGCGGGAATATAGTACAGGATATGACGTCACTATTCAACACCATTAGACCGGCCGGCGGGAAAGAGGGGATCGACGTGACGCGTGACCTTGAATGCTCCCTTAAGATAAAAGCTCGCGCTTGGCAAAAGATCATAAATTTCCCTGATTTTAAGTAATAATTGCAAAATTCCCTGATAATTCCCTGATTTTTTCCAGAATAACAAAATTCCCTGATAATTCCCTGATTCCCTGATTTCCCTGATTCTGTAGACACCCTGCATTGATTACCTTTTCATACTCTTCATACTTCATATTTCTTTTCAAACCCTTGTTTAGGTTTTCCTCTTCGTTTAGCAGTTTTCCTAAGTATTCATTAGTCCCTTTTATTTGATCCTCAATTAGATTTCTTTCAGCTTCTTTCTTTATTTCCCATGTGTTCTTCGTTTCTATTAATACGGGATTATTAATACGTAGAGGTTTGGGAGTTATGTCTTCCAAAATACATCTTTGGAGGAAATTCAGATGCTCTTCCCATCTCGCCAATTTCACGACTTTTCTCTGATGCTGTATTATTTTACTATATACAAACAAACCATACTTCTTCCTTAAATCTTCTCTATATATATTATTAAACATCATCCACCAGAAAATAAATTATTAAACATCATCGACCAGAAAATAAATGTCATAAACTACATTTATTAACTGAAAAAAACGAATTTTCAAGGAGATAAAAATTATAAAAAATTAAATTAAATTAAATTAAAAATTAAAAATTAAATTTTTATAAAAATTATTTATTTTCTAGTGGATGATGTTTAATAATATATATAGAGAAGATTTAAGGAAGAAGTATGGTTTGTTTGTATATAGTAAAATAATTACATTAGCTTCACGCACCAAATGTATAGCATTTGATTGCTTTATTAAATTAATAAGAAAAATTATATTGAAAAAAAAATACAGTAATTTCATAAAACTTTTGAAAATGCTTCACAAAGAAGCAAAACATCTTAAACATTTAATAAAAAGAATTTAATTCCTAACCATGAGATGTTGTTACCTTAAATACAATTCGAAACATAGGTTTCTTTAACCATTTAAAAATTATTATTATTAATTATTATTATATTTAAATGCTAACACGAGTTCCATAAAATAATCATTCCATCTGGTGTTGGTAAAAGAAAATTATTATATTGTTATGTTATTATATTACATAAGGTTAATTTTCTTCTATTTTTAACATTCAATGACAATAAAAAAAAAACATCAATGAATATTAGGTTGTTTTTGTTTTGGAATGGGAGAAGCTCTTTCACGTGATAATACTCTGAAGATGCACTCGTTAATCTATAATCAATTTTAGTGTTGTTTTCAAGGTCAACACCAAAACGATTGGACGAAAGGTGGATTTCCCAGAGGCTTCGATGAGCCTTTTTCATACACTATTATTGAATATTGAGAAAGGTTTGGATTGGCAATTACAATAGTCATTTGTTCTAATAATTAAGAAATATCTAAGTAATATCTAAGGTATCGCCCTGATTCTTAAAATATTGAAAAACAATTCCAAACGATAACCCAGAGTGTTTATAACGAATCTCTCATTTCTCCATGTTTTTCTTCAACAATCACAATGAGCTCAGGTTTGTCAGTTGGCAATCTACCTTCGCTAAGCACAAACCTAAACTACAAGAAAACTTAGCTCTGACTGATATTGCTAAGCCGCATTTGAGAGTCAGGATGTTCTGTTTCTAGCATCGTTTAAAGAATAACCACATATTTGAAAAACCGGATCACATCCCATCAGATAAACAGAAACACGTTGATGAAAAGAGATTTAACGTGCCTGAAAGAAATGGGTAACAAACGAAGGCACAGCGCTAAAAGAAGGAATTCGCACCCTGAGCTGTCACCGGGAAGAGACTGGGACGGACCGTTTCGTCCTTTTTAGGACTCATCAGCCAGCCAAACTCCACCGATGACAGACTCAGAAGATGCGAGAGATTAAGAATCCTGGGTCTCGCTCCCTTGAGCGGGACCTCCCCCCGAAGAAATCCTAACCAAGAATAAACAAAAATATATTTTAGCGTTGTGCCTTCGTTTATTACCCATTTCTTTGAATTATTCAGGCACGTTAAATCTCTTTTCATTTTAAACACACGGCTTCGTTCTTTTTAAAATTCCTTTTGTGCCTAGTGGATTGCACGACAAGGAACATTTGTATTTTGTATTTTTGTTTATTTTTGGTTAGGATTTCTTCGGGGGGAGGTCCCGCTCACGGGAGCGAGACCAGGGATACTAGCCTCTCGCACCTTCTGAGTCTGTCATTGGAGTTTGCCTGGCTGATGAGTTCTAAAAAGGACGAAACGGTCCGTCCCAGTCTCTTCCCGGTGACAGATCAGGGTGCGAATTCCTTCTTTTAGCGTTGTGCCTTCGTTTGTTACCCATTTCTTAGAAACACATTAATCTTTCGAAATGAGTACAAATTAAAAATTGGATCATTGTAGTAATTGAACTTCAATCATCTGTAGTAGTATATACGGTTATTTTATAAAAAGATGACATAACTTAATAAATATATTTAAAGTGCTCGCGCTGAGAGTTGAAACTCCCATAATGCAAAGCAGATTATAGATTGTCCTTTCCTGGCCGTTCGCTAACATTGAAATAGAAGAAGTCGCTTCTCTTCTATTTGAATGTTAGCGAACGGCCAGGAAAGGACAATCTATAATTTGCGTTTATAATTCTGGGAGTTTCAACTCTCAGCGCGAGCACTTTAGAGCACAGAATGTAATAATCGTGAGCGGAAAGCCAAGTGGCGATCCGTTTGACTACAGAGAGGAGGAGTCCGTCTCAATCTCCGGCGGAAATAGGTTTTTTTTTTTTTTTTTTTTTATTTTATTTTATTTTGTTTTCACGCTGAATTCTTCTCCAGACGGATCCTAGGATCCACCCAGCCTTCTGTAGAATGAGTACCGGATCTCTTTCCCGGGAGATAAAAGCGGCCAGGCGTCAGGCTGACCTCCCGATTCCAATTTACTCCAATCGATCAAAGGTCACGTATAATGGGATACTTTAATGTAATATTCAAAGTAAGAAGTAATCTATATTACTAAAATCTTTTATTTCTCTGTCTGTCTGTCCGACGCAATTGTTAATTATTAGTTGTTTTTTTTTCTTTTTTTTCTTTTTGCCTTGCATGGGATTCGAACTTTCGTCCTCGCTGTCAGGAACGCTAACCATTGGACTACTGCAGGTCCCTAACATCCAATCCTACTTTTATTCTATTTGTTCGCGCGCTATCAAATAATGAGTTCATTCAAAAAGGAATAAAATATAACTTTTTGCTATAACCGCTTGGAATCGATTCTTCTTGGATTATCTTCTTGGATAAGTACCAGGGGAGATAGGGGCATGGCCTAGTGTACACTTAAAATGGCTTAAAAGTTGTAGGTGAATCACTTAAATAACTTGAAAATCCTTAACGATATACAATGTTTATTTTGTTGAAATAATTTAAA
This sequence comes from Thereuonema tuberculata, assembly GCA_023159025.1. Classification (NCBI taxonomy): domain Eukaryota; kingdom Metazoa; phylum Arthropoda; class Chilopoda; order Scutigeromorpha; family Scutigeridae; genus Thereuonema; species Thereuonema tuberculata. The sequence goes on along the minus strand of JAFIDM010003189.1, from coordinate 37,340,451 downwards.
AAGTAATACACATAGGTCAAGTCAAGGTTTGTTATTTTCCAACAACTTGTTTGCGGGGGAAAAACTTTCCATTTTTCCGTTTAGAATTTCGAACATTTGTTGGTCGAACCCTACTTGAAAATAGAATCAAATTCAACTGAAAAAATGGTTTTGAAATACGTTTTCAAAATAACGGCTTTTATGTAAAAATTTAGCCGTCAATAGATTATATCGCATTATCTTTCGTTCTGATCTACTTCAGATTGCGAAGTTCTTATGAAAGTACAAAGAGATAATATCTTACGGCCATGTTTTGAGCATTACGAGAAACTGTTACTGTTTTTTTTTTTTTTTGGCGCGTTAGCATTTAACTTATATTGAAAATTGTTTATAATGGAAGGTGTTATCCTTACGCAAGAAAAAACTCCATTCCCAGTGGCCTGATATTGATGAAATTTTGTGTACTGTAAGACCCTAAAGTTCATCAAAGTGGGGTATTAAAATTTCATCAAATTTTGATATATCTTTCTTTCCATTGGAGCGACTGCTTTTGAAATTTCTAGTTTCTTCGATAGCTCTTAGACACAAGTCTAAAAAAAGGTGTTATTGTTCGGTAAAAGCATATTAACGAAAAGGGAACGCGCCTACTACATGTAATAGTTTATCTGTCTTTTATTCTTCTTGTCTTTAGTGCGAAGACACAAAACTTTCCTCTTTTTTTTTTCTATGCTTTTCATCTCAACCAGATATATGATGCCATAACTTCATACGTAAAACCAAAAGGGACAATTATAAGCAAAAAAAAAAAACTTATGTTCTACTTTTCCGTGTATTTTATCATTATCATAAGACTTCTTTTAAAAGAATTTTGTTTTTAACATTATTGGTAATTCTATAATTGAACCCCGAAATAAAGAAATAAGAAAAATATTGTTTATTAAGTATTTTGCACAAATCCAAATATGTAAAATTAACGGAAATCACTATTTTTAAGGGAGTATTTATCAATATTCCCCTTCGCTTTGATTTCCCTTGATTAATTGAAATTACTACGAAAACTGCATCTAAGGAAATCCGACGGGAAGCAGGAAATGAAAAGTTTACTAATAAAACACTGATTCGTCAACGTCTCTCAGGTTAACAGACTTTGTCAAAAAATACATTTTAACTTAAAGATTATTTTAAATACCTTCTGCAAAATGCTTTAACGTGGAAAAATGCTCGAATTTAATATGTTTTAAATTTTTTAGATGACTAATTTTAGATGGTGTTTTTTTTTTTTAAATAATTAGAATCTTGATAAATTCTAATCAACAAATTGAATTATTCTAAATACTGCCTTTTTTAAAGATTATAGTATTCAGAATACTTAAATTCTAATATTTTTACAATCTTTTACTGTAAAAAATAATTGTAAAAAATTAGCTATATTTAAATGAAATTCCAGAATAGTAAAAAATATCGGCAAAAAAAAAAAGAAAAATTTCACTTATTTTTTATTTATTTTTTAATGTTGAGTTTCTCTATTTTAAATATTTTTATTTTTCATTTTTTAGGAGAAATTTCATAAAAATTTATTCCTGAAATCTTTAAAATATTCAAATAAGCCTAATATTAAAATTTAGGTCGTTTCAAAAAACAAAGAAATGAACTAGTAATGTAATTTTGTTTCTCTTTTGTAAATCAACCACAAGATCTGCAAATTCTTCCAAATCCTATCCATTCAACTAAATTCCATTCATATCTGTAGCTCAACAATGCGTCATGTTCCCTTAGTATCCCTTCCCTTATTGGGAGTGTCCAGGACTTCCTCGGCTGGCTCAACTTACATCCGACTGCAAAGCTAAACACTGACTGCGGTGGGTTCTCGAACTGATGTTCGTAATCAGAGACTTTATTTACAATGGAAGTGCGTTTATTAACCAATCCTTTCAGAAGATCATGGTTGCAGCTATACTTTTCACAAGTAAGTCCTTTTATTATTTATTTGCTTTATTTAAGCTAATTCAGCGTAAGCTAATAAAAAGCATCAACTCTTAAAACGTATTCAGAAAATAATTAGTATTTTTCAAATTGTAAATATACTTAAAAAGGAAATAAGCATCAAATATTTTTTTTTAAATTAGCTTTTTTAAATATTTCTTTTTTAATTTTTAATTTGTTAAACTTAAAATACAAAAAAACTTTTTAAAAAACTTAATGTTTATATATATATATATATAATTGTAAACAATAACTAACAATAACAATAAATCAATACTTAATGCAAATCAACTTATTTGATTTTCTCCTTTTGATTACATCTAACATTTTTTTTTGGTGTTTAATAGTTAATTTCTTATCTAGTTACATAAAGTTTTTAAGATTTCAGTTGTTCCATAAGATTTGAGCAATTTATTAACTTACTAGATCTGCTGAATTGACACTCTTCTAGAAATAGGTATTTAATTATTTTGAATGAAGTAAGTCACTAGCATCTAGCATTAAACATTAATTAGTTATGTTTTAGTGAATCAAATTTTAAAATAAAGTTAAAATAAAAAAGTTGTGTTTAGCCTTCTTTTTTTTTAAATATTAACAAGACAAGTAATTTTTTTGCAATAAATAAAACAACATCAAAAAACTAAGAATTTTTCATCCTAACTTCTACGAACTATTTTTTTTTTTTTTCCTCTTTTACCAACTATAAACTTCATTTCTTAATTTAACATTTTATAACAAGAATCTGACAACATTTTAATAGCATTTATACGTCCATTTCCAATACCTGAACAAAAAAATAGGATATAATCTAAAGGCCTATAGATTATTAAATATTTGGTTAATATATTTTAATTTATAAAATTCAGTACAATTTATTTTAACTTCATTTATTAAATTCAATAAAAATATTATGAAGTATCAGTCTATCATCGGAGCAGAAGAGACAGAGTTGGAGGCTGGCGAGGGAGGCTAGGGGTAACTTGAGCTAATTAACATTAAATGTTATTATGACACATTTTTTCCTGGAAGTAAACACATCCGATGTTGATATTAACTATAAAAAACAAAACCACAAAAACCAAGAGCACAATCGTCGATTGATAATTAACAATCTGCTCTTTATTCTTCTCGTCATCACATAGATCACGATAGAGAACTTCTGAAAAACTATCCATTCGGGACCAGAAAGTTCACTCGTTGCAGCCATTATTCGTACTTAAAAATGCTCTAAGCGATTAAGGCAATTGAAAATATAGAAAATTCGCCTAAAATTTCATTAAAACTCTGAGCTTTTGCCTTAAAACTAATCTAAAAGCCTGAATAATCAAGTTCCTCGCCGTTATATAGAATATTTTACTATATGTAAGACTACAAAAATATAAATTGACTTTTAGAGCTGTCAGTTGAACTAAAAGTGATTGTCTGAGAAATGATGATCAATTAATAGTCACGATTAAATACTATAAAAATATGTATTAAAATTAAAAAAAAAATAAAAAATAAATAAAAATAATTTAACATAAAACTAATTAATAAATAAATAAAATAAATAATTTTTTTTTTCCTTTATTTATTTTCAAGCATTCATCATGAAATTAGTAAAATGTTATAATAACAAGTCACCTTTATGTATCTTTCTCTTTTTTTAGTTTTGAATATGCGACACAGGAATTTTCTTCTTATCTAGTATATATTAATTATTAATAAAATTATTACGTTCAGATTTTCTTTATTAATTATGTTATTTTTGTTTCAGCTTTTCGAAGCAACGCGAGCCCTGTCTGTGATAATATTAATAAACAAATAGCCAACTGTCTTCATATATATCTGGAGAGAGATTTTTCTTCGCTAGAACCTTTCCTTTATCCACCTCCGCAACACAAACAGTCAAGAATCTATGTCTTCTCAGGACCGGAATTAGACAATGAATGCAAGTAAGGCTTTTATACTAGTGACCAATACGGTGTTCCTCGGTTAGATCAACATTTAATCTCAGTCATTTTTATAGGAAATATTTGATGAATCCGTAATTCTTATTCAGTAATCCCTCAATAAATAGCTTTTAATAAGATTTAAGTGATTGATTTAAAAACAAGTTTTAAACAAGGTGAAAGTCAAAATTAATAAGTAAGAAGGTTTAACGTGCATCATGGAAAACGGAAAAAATATATAAATGCACAAATCCGTTTGCTTTCACGCCTTTTGAGCCATCATCAACGGCAATCTGGGACAGCTGTTTCGTTCTTATTAGGACTTATTAGCCAGATTTAGCCTCGATGATCAAGCTCAGGACGCCTGAAAGCCTATGGATCTTTCTCACACTCTCGGAAGTGGGACCCCCACAAAAGCAAACGAAGATAGAAAAATCGCTATAACTAGTACAGCATAAGTACCTTAGCCCGCTAAGCGCTGGGCACAAAAGGCATTTAATAAAAGGATAAGTCAAATGCATCGGTGAAAAATTAATAAGTAAGAAGGTTTAATGTGCATCAAATGTGCGTGAAAGACGGGAAAAATATAGAAATGCACAAATCCGTTGCTTTCATGCCTTTGAGCCATCATCGACGGCAATCTAGGACAGCTGTTTCGTTTTTATTAGGACTCATCAGCCCGATTTAGCCTCGATGATCAAGCTCAGTACGCGCCTATAGATCCTTCTCCCGCTCTCTTCTGAGCTTGATCATCGAGGCTAAATCTGGCTGATGAGTCCTAATAAGGACGAAACAGCTATCCCAAATTGCCGTCGATGGTGGCTCAAAGGCGTGAAAGATAATGAATTTCTGCATTTCTATATTTTTTTCCGTTTTTCAAAGTCAAAATTGACATAAAAATCGTCCTTCAAGCCAAAGAAAAAAATAATGTTAGTGAAAAGTCTTTAGTCTTTTGGGAAATGAAATCGGACGTCTTATTTCACGATCAGAAAAATGCAACGTTCAATTCAGAAGCAACCTTTATAAAGAAATGAGAAATTATAGTTAAAATAAATTATTAAAAAAATATATTAAAAATTACATATTACGAAAAAGCTGTAACACTGTAAGTTAATGCTCCCGAGGCTCAGCAATTCAAACGATGTTTAAAGGGCCTGAGCACTCTGGTTTTAATGTATTTTTGTAAAGTATATTTTTTTAAGGTGGTTCCGCTTGACTGCGGGCGGGAGGAACAGAGTTCAATCCCCGGCAAAGGTGGAGGATTTCTCCACTCTGAATTCTCCTCCAGGCGGGTCCTGGGTCCACCCAGCCTTCTGTTAAATGGGTACCAGGTTTCTTTTCCAGCGATGAAAGGCGAGTGGGCTTAGGGTTAACCACCCGACCGTTGAACAGAAAATGCTGGGGAGCCTTAAAACCCGAAGGAACACAAAGGCCTGTTGTGGAATACTTTAATATTTTTTAAGAGTTCTTTATATTTACTTATTTATTTTTAGATTTTTTGTAATTTCTTATTTATTTATTTATTTATTTATTTATTTATTTATTTATTTATTTATTTAGTTTTAAATTCAAACTTTTCTAAATTAAGAAGGAAGTTTTGGCTTTTACTTCTTCCGTGATCTTTTTGATGCAAACATCTAAAAGAACTTTGAATAAATTAAACATATATATAATTCCAAAGTATTTTTTAAAAAAAAAAAAAGAAAAAAAAGAAAATCTAAATATTAGCAATAAATATCTAAATATTCTTTTTCTTTATAAAATGTAGAGATTAAAAAAACAAACAGTTAATGTTTGCATTGTTACGTCTTCAAGATGATTATTTTAATGTAAGGCTGTACCAAATAAGCTTTACAAGACAAGGACACAATAAGAAATTCGGGAAGAATCTTGAAGCTTCTTTCCACAAATATTGCTTTTTTTTATTAATAATTATTTATTTAAAGGACAATCTGCCAAAAATTTTATTTTCCAGATGCTCCATCATTTTACTGATAATCGCAGGAGTCTCAACCTCCGGAGCTGCCTGCTCTCATTTGAGGATAGAGGCGTCAATGCTTTTAATCGAAACATAAATTCTAACTCAAAGCCCCGTCCAATTTTATTCTTTCAGCTGACAAAACCTAAGAGCTCAATGAATCATTCCGTATCATACTATTAACAGGCCAAAATTGTACGGATATTTGTAAATTTTTAAATTTATAAGCAGAGTCGGAGAAAAACCAATCACAGTGCAGCGTTGGAACACGTCAGTCGTGACGTCAAACCCATTTGTAAACATGGCGCTCTACTATTCGCCCCACTTCAGCCCTACGGAGCGCGATTACACAATTATTATCCGCGTATTGAGATTTTCTTCCACACATAAATGAAGCTTACACTGAAATGCATGAAGTTCATGCTCAAAATTTATCAGAGAGTTCTTAAATCCTCGGTTTTTACATAATTCCACAGCTTCGGCTGAAACCCCATTGAACTCTGGGATAGCCGCTTGCTCACTACTCAACAGTAGGGAACACGTGCTGTCATTGTTGCCCAGAAGGATGATTGGTATTGGCTGTTGGACATTCGTTATTGTTATTGTTAAAACTGGTAAATCAATTTTTTTTTTTTTTTTGTTTTTTTTGTTTTTTTTTTTTAACAAAATTTGGCGTAGTCTTTCAAACTATATGTAGGCTGTTACGGAAATCAGGGCTTTTAAAAAAATGAGCTTATAACATCTTTTTCAATCTTGTGTTTTTCAAAAATTTCACGGTATTTCAAAAATGTGGAATTTGTTTTACTTCCGTGAATATTTCACGGGTCTTCCTAGTATAATATTTTATTACTGCTTATTACCGTTAGTATATAACAGTGAGTTTTATTATAATATTTTAAGCTTTTTATTTATTAGTCTTAAACTTGCTGTATATCACTTAGGATAACATTTTTTCTTTGTACTATTAATTTTTCAATCATCGCCTTTTACGTAAATTTAATTTGTTTGGTTCCTAAACGTTTAAATGAAAAAAAAAAAAATATTGTATTCACCAAAAAGTTCTCTTATATCTATCACAGCAATATTTTGTTTTCTTTTTTCTTTCAGTAAAATAAGAGATGTTGTTGACTGCTACGGAGAATTAGATGGAAACTGCAGAGACATTCAAGACAGAAAACGATTTAGCCACGTTTTACACACGCTGTACGAAATTCTAAATTGGCTTTGCACGGAGAGCAAGAATTTCGAAAGTATTACTCTCTTAATTTACTGTATCTAAAGACTGTATTTCCAAAACACTCTTAAAGTTATTTCAAAATATCTCTAACCCTATTGCCATCACAAAGCACTTGTATTAATTTAAATAATTTCAATACACAATTAAAGATCACGTGATATTCAAAACGACTTGGATGTCGACAGCAAAAACACTACTTCTTTTCAGTTTAGCTGTGAGGAATTCTAATTAGGGGAATAAGATTAAGAGGTTTTTAGAAAACAGGTTTTCCGTATTTCAGATATTTATAGAACTTTTCCAACTGATTTTAGTCTCTCATGCTAAACTAATCCTTTTCTAATCAGTTCTTGTAGATAACATAGCTTGCATTGAAGCAGTAAGAAAACAACCAAAGTGTGGATTCGATCTTCATTCAAATGTTTGGCAGAAGATGTTAAGATTAGAAGATGGAACAGAAACCTGTCAGTGAGTATCAGTTTTAGAAATTCCATTCATTGGCAGTGAGATGGAAATATTCAGGGTAAAAAAAAAAAGGTTAATTTGTTTGTTTAGGCTTAACCAGATGTTTCTTGACTCTCATGGAAGCAGTGACGCCAGCACAGTCCGATTCAAACCTACACCCTGTAAAGAAAGTACAAACTCACCCACAAACGTGCAGTAACTTTTTATTGCACTAATTGTTTAACATTCTAATTTTTAGGCAAATTATCTAAAGAAATTAAATACACGTCCCATTTATAGATCGCAGACATTTCGAATATTTCACTTTCAACCAAACAAAAACATTTTTCACGTGTAAAGAAAATGTAAGCTCAGGATGATATCTTTAGATTTTGAACAGTTCAATGAATTTTACTACGCAAATTTAGCTAATCCATTTCTGAAAGGAAGGGGAGAGTGTCATCCGGTAATTTTTTGTGCCAAAAAGTGTGTCGTGATTACCATGCCATGCGGAAAATCGCCTAACAGAGAAAGAAATATATTTTCCTCGCGGAAAAGAAAAGTCAACAAGGCAAACAGCATCAGTCATACAGCGTTCACAAACTGTTGTCCAAAATATTATCAAGAAAGATGATGACTATGGAATAGAAAAGAGATAAGGAAGATCTCAAAACAGCAGCCTCGAGATCTCAGACGAATTCGAGCTCTTTCTACTTGTAGTGATATGACCACTCTTCAGATTGCTCGTGAACTGCCAACATCTGTGTCGCATCAAACTGTGTGAAAGAGCTTAAGTTTGAATGTCCATGTCAAATTTACAAGCGTGAAATCAAAGCCCAAGCTCACATTCATCGCAAAAATCGCCTTGCAAGGGCTAAGAAAGCTGGGAAATGGCGCTACGAGTGGAAAGAAATCGTGTTTTCTGACGAAAATCGTTTCTGTCTTGATGGTCCTGATGGTTACTCTTCATATTGGCACGACTTACACACTGAACCTAAGGTAAGACTGAGCAGACAACAGGGTGGTGGAGGAGTTAAGGTGTGGGCAGTGTTCGGAGCAGGATAAAAGGCAGATATTGGGTTTGTGGACTGCAGAAAATATAAAGAACTCATGTACGATCATTTAATCCCCTTTGGACCATATTTATGAGGTCAAACTGGAGATAGCAACCAGGTAATGCATTAAAATCCACTATGGAGTGGTCTAAAAGAGAAAAGATTGATATTATTCCATAGCCCTCGCGGTCACCAAACATCAACCCAATGGAAAATGTGTGGAGTTGGATGGCAGAGTCTGTATGGGCATAAAAATCAATATCATCATCTCAATGATCTCAAAAGTTGCAATTTGGAATGCTTAGGATATGATGAACATAAACGATCTGAAGAAAATGTTTGAAACGATGCCTGACAGAATGATAGATGTTATTGAGACGAAAGGGATCCAACACATTATTAATTTCAATGTTTTTTGATGTAATACTCTTGAGTTTATGCTTTATTTACACATTAAAAATGCTTTTGTTTTATTAAAAATGAACTATTCGAAATATTTTCGAATGTATTCGAAAGTGCGATCTGTAAAAGGAAAGTGTATTTCATTGCTTCACATAATTTACAGAAAAATTGGGATATTAAACAATTAGTGTAATAAAAAGTTATTGCACGTTTGTGGATTATACTTTCTTCACAGGGTGTACGTCGCGACGCGACCAACCTTGCGGTACCTCTCAACAGTGGCAACACTAGAAAAATAAAAACAGCGTTATTAAAAGTGCTAACTTCCATGTTAGCTTTCCTTACTGTATTTTCCCTTCGTGATACGGTTTTGCTAATTCATTCAAACCTCTGTAAATACAATTGCAACAGCTATTTTTGCGTAGTGTACGTGAGGCTACTTTAACCTTAATTGTCAGACGTTCAAGACGACGAAGCCAAGAAAAATGTTAATTTCCTATGTTTTCGTGAGAGATACTATAGTTACAGTATTTTAAAATCCCTTATTATTGTGTCTTATTTTCTTATAGGAATTCAACTAAAAAATGCTTTACACCTTTTCGGCTTTTCAAAAAAATAAAACACAAAATTACTTTGTCGATACAGTTCAGCCACGATCTGTTCAAAACACGTAGTATTTTACCGATAGTTTTGTTTTTAATGCATAGTGTGCGCGATTTACTATACTATAAGGCTGTCTACAGAATAGAAAATGGTCAGCTTACTTCTAATAAAGTTCAATGCGCATATTTTCGTGGGTGGAATCAAAGTGCCATAAAACACATTATGAGATACAATGATTTGGCAAACTGCTTTTCAAAACCGATGATAGCAAGATGCGAAAGTTGACTGTCACCCTTTCGATTATGAAGATAATTTTTAATCTGCCAACGACAAAAATGATCTTTCACAAGCTGCATGGCAAGCTCATGGAAACGGGAGTGTGGGAATGTGAGAATCTTGTTGGCTTTCAACGACACTATTCTTCATATACGATTTAAGTGACTTTTAGTGTTTTGCAAAATACGTGCATAAAGATATGCGTCAGTCCACTGAAAAATTCTTGTTCATTTCACCAGATAGAGAAAACTAAAAACTTTAAAATTTTTCCAGGGGAGAAAGTGGGGGGAGGGGCATTGCCCGTCCTTGCCACCCTGTAGCGTCGCCACTGCCTCTCAATCTCCTTCAATTGTTTATTCAATCGATGAAGACGCCGTCGAAGCATTCTCGATATAGCACGAGCAAACGTCAATCACAATGTACACTACAAAACACTTCAGTTTTTTGTTTATTTATTTATTTATTTTTTTCTTAATCGAAGTATATATTTAAAGATGAAAAAAAAAAACTGATAAATAAAATGAGCTGAAAAATTACATACCAGTGTTATTTCATGTCATCTGAAATACTAAGTGCCAACCTATGGTGAAGGGTGATCTGCAATTAGTCTCTGTTGCAACTACATTATAAAAGCAATTGTCTGCATTTTCAATAGTAGAAACCTGTAATTTGTAACTGAAGTAACAGCTAAATGATAGCACTGGCTCAAAATAAATAACTGTTCTAAATATTTTTCCAATATAATCATTCTTGAATCCAGTGGAATTTCTAGGCAATGGAGAAAAGGAAAAAAAAATCAAATGAATGTTTTAGAATGTTTATCAGAATGTTAAAAAATTTAAGTCACAGACAAATTTTTTATTGAGCAATGGTATCAGAGCAGTGGATAGTTGAACACATACAATGAATGTCTAGGATATGACTAGACCTGCCACCTGAAATATTCAGTAATTATGGCTACGTCATTTGACCATCGGCTGACATTTCAATGACTTCGTGCAGTGCTGGTTTCTTTTATCTAAAGATTTTTCACAACCTAGCATCTACTCATTAACTGGGAATAAAACTGGTTCCTATTTTGTGTTGCTATTTCAATCCCTAAGCTATTCTACGCATTGCAGTTTCTTCCTACGTATTGGATTGTTTACCATTTAACTATAATATTGTCTTCACGAGTGAAATTTCAGTGGTTTTTTTTTTTTTCATATGTTAAAAAGAAAACTCTTAGTGCTAAGGAGTTTACAATAGAATAGAATATAGCAAGAAATGTCCTTATTCTAGAAGAATACAGAATTTGATATCGGGACCAATATTTAAGTGCTGAGTAGAATTAATAATAATGCCAATTGAGGGAAAGCAGCTCTAAAAAAAAATAGGAAGTATTGTGGAATAAATTTTCCACAGTCTTCTTCTATTGGACGGATGTTACGGTACGACAGAACAGACAATAAAAGTGTTATTGTGGAGAAATTGAGGTGTTAAGAGGAAGTGGACTAACCCTCAAATCCCGAGGTTTTAAGTTGTTAGCACCAACCTGTGATATGAAAGACGGTCTACCTTTTGGTAAAATGGACTAACCTCTATCTCTTTTATCCCCAAAATAGCAAATAGAAAAGGATATGTGCAGTCCAGATTTTTGTACAGATATTTAACTTTGGTGCTCAATATCTCAAAAAGTTATTCAGAAGGGTTAGTCCACTCTGGTTCTTAACGCCTTAGTTTGTCTAAATGAAATCTACTCGATTGTCAGTAATCGTCTACTTCTGTGTAAGAAAGCTGAGGAGATTTTTTAAATGAAATTTTCTTTGATATCTTGTGTTCGTCCGCTGCCCTTTACATTAGAATAACAAAGCTATTGTTCTTTGACAGATAAGCACGAAAAAGCCAAATGTGCTCTGAAATCTCAAGGAAAGTGAATTCTAAAATCGCGAATAAATATTGTGCCTTATTCTTAGAATTCAGGGGGAAATAAAAAGAATAACAGAAATATTTTAGTTATCTTGTCTTCGGAATTAATATTAATTACGATACAGCAGTATAGAAAGAAAAAATTAGGGATAAAGTAGTGGTGTACTGAATGAACCAAAAGCATGCTTCGATATGTAATAATCAATCCGAGCCATCTGGTTAAATAAATAGAATTGAAACAGAAATATTTGCCAAATAATATTCATGCTTGCATTCGGAAATTTTTACAGCGTATTTTATCAAAAGGTATATTATGAAATCTTTTCGAATGCTGAACTAAATCTTTGAATTGTATAATATGAAATGTTTAATATATTATTATTACTTTATCATATGTTATAATATAAATTATTATTTTTTTTTTCCTTTTTAGGCCATTAAGGGAACAAGCGATCTGTTTAAATCAAACCAAGATTCTCCAAAAGAAATGTGGTAAAAACAGTACAGAGGTATATTTTAAAGGACTCCATATGTGGTTAAATGGATGGTGTAATTCTGGGAATCAAATTACAATTACACGTGCTTTTGTGATATTTTTAATGAGTTTCAATGTAATATTTCAGTTTTTATAAAATAAAAATCCATTCCTTAACCTATATTTGTAAGAAAAGAACAAGAAATTCATCAAAGAAGTTAGAACTTACTTTCTAATAGCTATCTACGATGGTAGCACTGTAGTACGTCGCTATAAAAGCAAACACTTATCATAATTTCGTGTCTTCGTTCTACGTGGGATGTAAACTCGTCAACCGCATGTTTGATGACTTTAAAAGATCCACCGAATATCGAGTTTCAAATGGATTCGTCCACTGTTATTAGGGGACATAAATGAGCATGAAGAAACGATACTTTTAAAAACAATCTTTCCGTCCGAAAGGAGGATAAACTTTAAGCTGTAGGCCTACATCAGATGTTCCCTAAATCACATGAAGAATTAAATTTGCTAGCTAACTACAGTTCAGTTCATGAAAGAAGAGCTTTTGATGACGTAATTTCGTTATAGATTGATGTTTCCAGGACGTAACAGCGCCATCTATTGATACAATCCGTAACTGAATCTTATAAACATTACGAAAACATTCTGGTATTTGTATTTTCTACAGTTACGAAAACATAATAATAATTAAAATTGAAATAATTAAAAACATTCCACACTATTCCTCTTGCTTGGCTATGCAAAGTTTGTCCTTTCTTGGTCACGCTTATGCGATCACAAAACGACGCCATCTGGGACTGACTGCTCGGAGTTCAAGTTAATGACGTCATGACTGGTGACGTTTGTTCCAGACAAAATCGATCGCTACGCAATGACCATATATGGCAAACCATTTTTTTTTTTTTTTTGAAAAATACTATAGCAACAATGCATAGATTGCATGTGGCAATGAAACTTTTAGGCCGTGACTATTTTTTTTTCTTTGATTTAATAGGGATTTTAATTATATTACTTAATTTTAAATTATTCTAATTTCGATGAAAATTAAAAGGCTTTGAAATGTTTAATAAAAATAAAATTATTTACCATAATCTTTTTTTTTTTTTTTTTTTTTTTAACAGACTATGAGGATAGGTTTCTAAATTTTTTACGACATAATCTTAGAAGTAAAATGACGGTATAACAACGTTAATGTTATAACTTACTTTTGGAGATTTTTTTTTTTTTTTTTTTTAAATAAATTGTATTTATTAAAAAAAATTGCACTATAGAATCCTCAAATAATAATGTCAAACAAGTAGCCTTATAAACAAGAACTATTCAAACTGTTTCAGCTATAAATTAATTCACATCTTATTTGAGAATCCTAAGAGGTAGATGGGATCTAAACGCAATTTCCAATGTTTATAGAGGGAGCCACTCGTCTCCGAAGTCGTCGGCAAATTCGGCCCAAAGAAGTTAAAAACGCCAACTTCTTAGTCCAATTTTACCTTTATTTCTTAAATATCATCAATAAATAAATTCTTTGCTTTTATTCTATTTTTAACGATTTTTTTTTTCTTTTCAACAAAGCAATAGTTATCAACATAAATAATTTATTTTGAGATATTGTTACCTGGTGATTTTTCCCCGTTTGTTTTCCTCCCGTAGGTGGACTCTTCCTTGCCCGCTGCTCGGTTTTCCCGTCACCTCTGAGGTTAGTTGACCATTCCAGAGCTGATGGCGAGGCCGAACGCCGGGATATAATGGAGCGTTCCACCTTGGAAAGACAGTTAGTGTGGCGGCAAGCCAGCCGCAGGGAGAAGCTCTCCGTATTCGTTTGGAGCTAGGGAAGGAGTGTGAGTGTTTCGGCCACGACTGGCCAAGGGGGACAGGATACTCCCCAGTTAAGGACGCCTACAGTACGTTTCCGCGGCACGAAGCCGCAAGGTCGTCTCCAGTCTGGAGAAAAGTAAGAGTACGAGAACGCAGTAAGACGAGGCCATCACCAACGCGGACGGCAAAATCGCCCTTCCCCGCCTGGAAGCCTGAAGACCAGCCGAGCGAAGGACACGCCGCCGGTAAGAGAAGGAAGACACAGCGAAGCTGAGTTTAGCGGTGAAAGCCAAGTCGCTCTCCCCGCTAAAACATCACCCGAAGCCGGCCAACGGAAGGACCGTGACCGGCAAACGAAGACCGAGACAGGCCTTCCCCGAGGTGAAGACGACTTGCCAGGCCGGCAAGTCAGACCCTTCCCGTCGCCAAGTGAACTGAAGTCCGTCAGACGCATGCCGTGAAGTCGACATCGACCCTCACCTACCCCGTTGCTGACGATTTTGGCCAGCGGTGAAAATCGACAGGCAGCAATATGATCCTGCTATATAATACCAATTACACCTAAACAATAAAATCTGAATAATAAAGTTTTTTTTGTAATTATATTTTATTGTTATAGATCTGCAGTCTTATTATCTTGTCTGTAGCTAATCAATATTTTTATTAATAGTTTAACAATTGCACAAACAATTTTAAAACTTTTGTATTCAAAAATTTATTATTATTATTATTTATATTATTATTAACAATATTTCTAATTACGAAATATTTTTTGTAGGCCAGGACGAAGTCACAAAGGAAGCTTACATAATAATTATAATTAATTAAAACCTTGAAATGAAATAGAAATATAAACAGAAATCCAAGCTAAATACGGCAATTTTTTTTTTCATTACTAGATAATACTCAGATATACATTGGTTAATTTTCTTATTACGAAAAAAAAAGGATACTTGAATAATGAAATTAAATTAATAAAATGAAAATGAGATTAATGTGCAGAAAAATGCTGTAATTTCTGATTAGAGTTCTCTCGTAATTCAGATTAATTTGTTGTTTGGAAAATAACTTCTTTCACTCCCTGCTCATTTTTTTTCCTTCAGCTTCTGAAATTTTCAATGAAAACTATTGTGGTATCATTTCATAATTTACATTTACATCATATCTTTGTTTGTGTCTTATTATTATATCCTAAGAAAGGACAATTCTTTTTTTAATCTCCGTATATAAAAAATAACAATCTTTTAAAAAGATGTACACAAACTTTCAAGCTAACTTATTAAGATACTAATAATAACACTTTCTATGTTTATTTATTTATTACAGCTTCCTTTGTAATTTAGTCTGGCCTTTTGTTAAAATTAAACTATTTTGTAATTAAGACATTAAAAATTATCGGGGATAATAATAATTTCCTTCAACTCATTACTCAAGTATTTAAAAAGATTTATTTAAATACTGAGAAACAGCAAATTTTCGAGAAATGTACATCTTCTCTTTATCAAGCCAGAAAATAATGATTAGAATAAAATTAACAAACAACAAAAAGGGATATGAACATAACAAAATTTAAAAGCAAGAAATGTCATTAAACAATTGTTTTTTACAAAGGCAAGCTAAAACACATACCAATAGTTTTAACAAAAAATTAACTATTGGTATGTGTTTGTGTTAGCTTTCCTTTGTAAAAAACAATTGTTACTTATTTGAGATATCTTTCCTTTGTAAAAAAACAATTGTTTTTCGACATTTCATGCTTTTAAATTTTATGTTTATATCCCTTTTTGTTGTTTGTTAATTTTATTCTAATCATTATTTTCTGGCTTGATAAAGAGAAGATGTACCCTTCTCGAAAATTTGCTGTTTTTCAGTATTTAAATAAATCTTTTTAAATACTTGAGTAATGAGTTGAAGTCTTTATTTTTATATATCAATCTTGAAATGGAAAGGAAGAGGATTACTGAATCATTTCCTTCATTTTTTAATACTTTTCATATTTTAAAAGTTTTAAAATATGATGCAGAACTGTTAAAAATATTAATGAAAAGCTACAGACAAATAAGACTTCAGATTTATAATAATAAGAGAAACATAATTACAAAAAAATATTATTCTGTAGTTGTTTTTTTTGTGCTCAATGAATCATTGTCTCCATCTGATGAGTGTTATCATACCTAAAAATAAATTATTATTTTTGATAAACTATTGCTTTGTTGAAAAGAAAAAAATGTTAAAATAGACAACATAGAATTATAGAATAAAAGCATAGAATTTATTTAATGATGATGATATTTAAGAAATAAAGGTAAAATTGGACTGAGATGTTCGTGTTTTTAACATAGGTTACTAGGGGCAGAATTTGACGATGACTCCGGAGACGGGTGGCTCCCTCTATAAACACGATTTGGGCATCCACCTAAGACATATGCATAATTACGTTAACGAATTTCAATAAAATTTATGAATATTCTTACTTTGTTCGGTGGCAACCTTTCTTTAAAAACGTTACTTTTAATTCGAACATTGACATTTTGATTTGTTTTGATTAAAAGTAGTAACTAAAACAGTCTTACAATATTGATAGAACAACAATATTCTTACATATAATTCCAAAGACAGTTGATTCTCCAATTATTAATTTAATTTATTTTATATTTTTACTTTCACTTTGATAAAAAGTGAATGAAAGGAAAGGAAATATGACTACCACTTGGATGTGTGCCGGGTGACGAAAGGTGCTCACATTGAGGGATTTTGCATAACGTACATCAAACTTGGATAGTTGCACTTCTAATTAAGAGATGACAAGATTGCATGAAATACTACTGTTAAATAGTAGAGTTACTTTTTGATTTTTTTCTTGTTTATTTGTTTGTTTGTGTGTGTTCTGACATATGACAGGTCCAATGGCAAATTTTTGCCGTACATCTTGAAATAAGTAGTGAGGTAATTTTCCATTGCTTGGCGGTTCCAGGAATTGAACCCTGGTTCAGATACATCAGCTGAATGGCATTTGGTCTTTATATTTCCCATATTTAAAATGTATCTACCTCATAGTTTTTCCAATAAGTTTGAGTAGTTGTAGAGAAATAAAAGTTTCCCATCCCTACACTACAAATCATAGTTAAGCTATTCAGTTTATACTTGGAGTGATGCAACTAACAGTCTTAACAGTCAAAACAATAATTTTAAAAAACCTCAAGAATCAATTATTGTTTTAATATTCCTTTCAATAAACTATGTTCTGAAAAAAATAAAGGATTTCTTTTGAGGATTTTGTGTTGACAGTTAACAATAAGTAATACTGTTATCACATATGTAGGTTAAGTAAAGTATCATACATCTATATGGTAAATGTGAAAGTTTAAATATGAATGTTAGCATATCTGATGCAGAAATGAGTCTCCCAGAAGCCAAACTCATTAAATCTGATTAAGACTTCTTTATTTGTTTTTTTATTGTGAATGTATTGTTTATTTTGGAGGTACTGTTTTCTTTTCTATGATCAACTCTACTTTTTGAAAATTTCTTAATTTTAGTTTCAGAGCACATAATCACTGCTTAGCTTTTTATAAACCATGTTGTAAAATAATATCATGGTTTATTCTCTTAATGGTCTTCTTAGTGATCTTTATATATACATATACAGGGTGTTAATGGATTCTCATTATAAACTTTTATAGCTGCTTTACATGCTCTCGAAAACTTGCCATTTTGCAGCTTTGCAAAAATGCCGACACTTTATATATGCGAGCGCAAACTTTATATGTGCGAAGTGACAAACAAGTTGATTTTGCAGCTTAGTTTTGCTATTGAATCTCAGCTCATTTCACAGCAGAGATAAAGAAAAAGGAAAAAAATATCCCGGAGGAAGAGAATGTGGTGAATGAATTAGTAGATTAAGACAACGAACAAAGAATATCCAGATTTCAGTGTGAAGTTAATACTGTTGTAAATTTTAAATAAATTTTTCTCACTTCCAAGAACACTGGTGGTGAGAAACTTGCTTCTAATATTTGTCTGAATTTAGATCTTGTTCTATTTAGGGCAAATGGAAGATTTTTCGAGCAAGTGTTTCAAGCCACTTGCCGGTTTGAGACAAGTTTTCAAGAGCATGGAAAGCAGCTATTAGGTTATGTAAGGTTATAAGTTAATCACTTTTTGCTTATTAACATATGATATGTGGGCTGCTGCAGCTCCTCCTAGTGATGACCTCCAGTTTTGTTGCACACATTGCATCTGTGATTTTAATTTTTGACATTCATTCTTTTCACATACAGGTAAGGGGGTGTCCATTAATTATGTGAGCTCAAAATGGGGGGAAAGGGTCTGGCAAAATCTCACCAAATCTCATTTAAAGGGAGGGGGTGTCAATGAAAATCTCACATCAACTTTTTAATTCAGAGAATATACATATTATAAAAGATTATAATATTTTGTAATAATGTCTTATGCCCGGGATTCCCCGATTTGAAACAAACACTGCGCAAGTATCAGATTTCATTTGGGGAGTTCCCTGCCGCACCAGTTGGAATCACTGCGTATCAGTTATTCGTGATATCCGCAATGCATAAGGTGATGTTATTGTGTTCAACATGAATTTGTACAAAACTTTTACAATGCCTATGTTAAGCGGCATGCCGACAAGGCGAAACAAACGTGCCAGCAAGAAGTTAATCGTTTGTGGAAGGAGGCAAAGCTGAAGTTACAATAGAGGAAGCACATGAATGCCCATGGAGTGAGTGATGAATTAGGGAAGGTGGTGTCGCAGCCTGTTTTTTTACTTTTACTAAATTTAATTAAATTCGTTATAGTGCACCTTAAACATAGTATCATTTCTCTTCTCTTCTTTCACAGAAAAAATATACTTCGTAGAAGACATCAGTAACGCTTTTAGTGGTATGAAGCAAAATACATGAACATATCAAATTAATGTAATTATTTGAAAATAATAGGGGAAATCTCACGTGAGAGAGGGGGTGGTCCATCACATCTTACCAAATCTCACCAATGGGAGGGGGGGGGTACAAATTTTTTAAAAAACACCTCACATAATTAATGGACGCCCCCTAATTGCAATGCATTGTGAATATCCAAAATCTGAACAAATACAATACAACTGATTTACCTATAAGTGTAATTTAAAACCATGTGAGCCTGACACTATAAAGTGAGATCATATAAAATTTGTAATATTTAGTTCCTAAAACAAAAACAAAACAAAAAATCTGATTTGTTGGTCTTATTCTGTAGTCCTCCACACCACCACATTGAACTAGCTGATTTCAGGTTTTGAACATAACATTCATGTCACGATTGACTACTTTTTTATAGAAGAGCATATATAATTTAAGTTCAACTGAAAAAATAAAAAACAGAAATCGAATATACAGGGTGATTCCTGAAGATATGCAGAAACATTGGGAGCTCATTCTTCATGTAAAAGTAAAGAAAAAAAGTTATATAAACATAGGTCCAGAAATGCTTCGGTATCGAGTTACGGCTAGAGAAAGATTTTGCCCATAATGTAGTACAACAATACGCACATGGACTACACCTCAGTTGGTAGCTCTCACAATAAATCAAAATAATGCAATTCACATTATTGTTGAACAGCTGTTATTGTGTTGCCAACTTTTTTGTAGGTTCCATGTGCGTTAAGCTTCAAACCACTGGGAGATACAGTTCTGCGACATCTTTCATTCGATTTTTCAGGTCAACAACCATAAGAAACCACTGATTTCGCCCCTTAATTTACCTTCCCAGACTTCCAGCAAATCTTCATTTCACCCAGGAAACTACATATGGGCGAAATCTTCGCTAGCCGTAACTTGCTACCGAAGCATTTCCGGACCTATGTTTATATAACTTTTTTTTTTCTTTACTTTTACATGTAGAATGAGCTCCCGAAGTTTCTGCATATCTTCATGAATCACCCTGTTTAACAAAGTTGCTATTAGATAATGATTACCCAGTTGAGTTACTTAATAGGGACAAGAAAATTGTTAAAGAAATGATGATTAATGGCATAAACATGAAAGATAATAAGAATGAATCAAGTGGAAAGTGGGCACAGGCCTTTTTTTTGAAAGTATAGACATCGCAGCCAGATGAAGGAGTCAGAAAGAGCTCTTCATTAAAGAATCGCACATCGTAACTACAACCCCCGCTATCAATGATGGACTACCCTACTATGACGTCACCAGGCATCTAGGAAGATAGTGCAGCCGCAACAATTTAAACTGACGAAGGCTAAAAAAAACGCAACATTTTCTGTCACTGTATTAATATTGTTGACGTATTAAAAAATATTAAGTATTTTTTAATTAGTTTACTTATCTGTGTTTGTCTATATTATTACTGAACTTTTTATCACACATGTTTGTGGATTACATATTCTTTCGTTTAAAAACCTATTTTTCTGAGCAGTAAACATTAGGAAGGCAAAATGCAAAACATAAAATCACTTTTAATAACTTTAAAAGTAAATATATACATAAAAATTTGCAGAAAGTGAATCTGTTTCAGAAATTCACATATATATATATAATAGCATATGTACATGACAAATACTATTTACAATAATTATTGTATATAAATATACATCACCTACTTAGATGATAAATATTTACAAATTGCTTAATGCTTCTTTACAAGAAAAACAAAAATATGTACATAAGTACATACGATCATTAAATTAAACTGTTGAATATTAAAAATCCCTACTTTGCAAACTTACTATAAAATGCAAATTTTATTTTTTCTATCTGATGGCAAAGCTTTATTGCTGGACCTAACTTCAAATCAAGATGTTCTTGTACAGTTGGCAACGTCAAAAGTAGTAGTGCTTGGCCATCAATATCCTAAAATTAATTAAAAGGAATTAAATTAGTAATTTAACTTATTTTAAAAACATGGGGCACCCCAAAAGTTTTGACTCCAATTTTCTCTCTCTCACTAATGGTATACAACAATGCTATGAAAGTCACAGGCAAGCAATTCTGAAGTTTCCCTGCTCTAAGGAAGCTGAGAACCTATCAGATATCTGAGAAAATGGTCAGATTTGCAACATGATATTGCCAGGCTGCACACAAGCAATCAAACAAAGGAAGCCATTGCAGGATTTGGGTGGAGTATCGTTCCTCATTAGCTCAGATCTCAACTCTCTCAGATTTTCATCTGTTTGGACTTCTCAAGGACATGGGGACAACACTTTGAAAATGACAATGATCTGAAGACAGCAGTGCGCCGATGGGTGCATTTTCCGAGACCGTCAGTCCTCCGTGATGACATATGGAAAATGGTTCATAGATGACTAAAATAGTGTACAGAGAAATAGTGAAAATGAATTCTAAGTGCCTAAAATTTTTCTCTACATTCTTATGTGTATACTGTAGTTTTTGTGTTCATTCAATAAATAGTTTTTGGAAAAAAAAAAAAAAAAAAATGGAATCAAAACTTTTGGGATGCCCCTAGTACATTTAGAACTACGTCTTTTTAGTTCTAATGACATTTAATTTCAGCCAACTTACTTTTACACTGACATTATTTAAATATCAAAAAAATATTAACTCTTTTTACTGAGTGGGATGGCCTATAGAAATTGTAAGAAACTAAAACATTATGTAAAAGAGTTTTCTCGTAGAATATTATTTCAACAATTACTTATTTGAAATATCCAATTTTGAATGTTTTCTCTCAAAACAAATTTATGTTTTTCTCTCCTTTCTTTCATGCAGTTCATCAGCTGATGGGTTCCAATGACTTCTTCAATCCATAATTAACCCCCATGAAGTGACAAAAATAGTCTTTGCTCAAAAAAAAAAACCTTTAAAAGGCATTAACTGAAAATCATGAAAAAGCAGAAATTCAAGTTACTGAATAATAAGACAATTAAAATTGTATCATGGATTAAGAAGAAAAGAAGAAAATTTCATCAATAAATGTATCTCAGAATTTACTTTCATGCAGCCAAGATAATAAGATAATCAACAAAATAGAAAACCTATTAGTGTTCTTTTATTGGCTGAACTGCTAAACTTACAAACAAAAGGATTTTAAATCTAAATGTAAAATTGGTTGTTGTCACAATGAAAAAAAAAGAAAGAATAAATTTAATAAATAATACATAGATTAAAGGTTTTTTAAGCGGAACTACTTTATAAAAAGTTCGTCTAATTCGAATGTAATGAACTGAAATTTAAAATTAAAAACTTGTATTATAAATAGAATAGGCCAGTTATGAGCTAAACAGAATTAGAACAATTCCTTTCAGTCAAAGAGAAACCTCAACAAGAGTCGAATTAAATTTTCTTTACCTATCCAAAATTATAATATAGCTTCACTGAGTAACTAAAACTCTACTTGCAGTAATGTCAACTGAAATTATTGAAAAGACAAATTCATCAAACAAACCATATTCTCTAACTGCATCAGCATTTACAAAAAAAATTGCTTATGGATGTGAATCGAATAAACACATCTAGTCAAATAAATGAATAAATAACAAACCACTTTCTTTGTCGAAATATATTTCTTTTAAAAACTCATTTCTAATGTTTTGCTCTGTATTAGGGTTTGAAAAAAAAAAAGGAGGTAGGTGGGAAATAAATAATTATAAATACCTGGTCTCTGAAAAGGCGAGCAAACTGAGCACAATCTGTCCCTTTAATAAAATGAATCACTTCATCGACACTCCAATGTAATGGATTCGTTTGTAGTTGAAATTCATTTGAGATTTTTTCCTAAATAAAAAAAAAATGATATCAATCAATTATTAAATTCTTATTACATTGTAGCCGTAACGGGAGGTGTATTTGTTATTAAAAACAAAACTCCTTACTGGTATAAATTAATTCTGTTCTGTAATTAAACATTAAAGCAGCTCAATTTTCACTTAATTTATTGACTAACAAATAAGCAAAACGACATATAAGACTCTCCTTGGTTTTCAGAAGCAAAATATATAATTCTTTTAATTTAGTCCTGCTCCCATTTTAATAATTGTTTTCATAAACACTAGCAGGAGGGATTTGTTGTGGATTTTGTAATATTATCTACATTTGTTCTATATAATAAAAAAAAAAAAATGATGATCTTGCAAGCATATGCATAAGAATATTTTCAAATTGGTAATTATAAAAAACTGTGAATTTATTTATGTGAATTTACTTTAAATATTGTAAATTTCAGAATGCAATGAATTTGTATAAAGTAGATAACAGTGATGGAAAGTTTTGCTTGTTGTTAGATCCTAAGTTGTTAGATTTCAATCATGGGAAAAATGGCCAGTCAATTAGCTGTATCTATCTATACAAAAGAAAAGTTGATAGGGTCAACCCTATCTCCTCCGAAACCATAAGACACAGAAATACAAATAAGGTGGAAAATGTTAGGTATAGTATTGAGATGCTCACATTTTCATTTTTATCTAAGTGGGTGAAACAGACCCTCGGGACATCCTGAGTCTCAGAGACGAACTCCAATATGGATGTCACGGTGACTTACGATCAAACATAAGGTCGCCAAGATACGCTCGCAGGTTGTGAGAAAATGGTTGAGGTCAAGTGTAATGAGAAAATTATCTTAGAATCCAAAATTACGTTAGCCCCGGTTTTAATTTAAATACTTCATTTAAATGTGAAGTATTCTTTATGTTGTCCTAAAACATATCCCCCACACAGCCATCAACCTTAATCCTATACAAAAAGTCCACCTCAAAGACTTCAAAAACAATAAAAACTTACATTTTACACATTCCTTTCTCTTATCATTCATTACAATATACTCATATTAGACCTTTGCACTTTTTTTAATTCTGTGATAAACTGATTTGTAAATCCAGAAAATGTAGAAGTTTTGCATCTTAAATCTTAGTATCTCTTTCTTTACTTCATATATGATATGTACAGTTGCTTCTATTGTCTCCATATTCAAATACATTGCAATCTGTTTTTGAATATTCATTTTTATGATAAAATTAGAACTAATCAATGAAGATAACCCCATTTATAATCAATGGACATCTTTAGTCTTCAGCTACATCACCACTCCTGACTGACTAATGTGCAGATCTAATAACGTAATGTGTCAAGGAAGTCTTCTTTGAGCTAGAAATCAGAAATAATAAATACCATCTTAAAGATCTAAGTGCTTGCAAGTCACTTGTAATCAGAAAGTGAGCTAACATTTGTAGCAAGCTAACTGGCAACAGATAAGGCAAATAAATCTGCAGTAAAGTAGATAGCATACAAAGTATGAGTAGTAAAAACCTTAAAAGCTGAATCAAATTATTCTTTCATCTATTTTTCTGAAATACAAATGTCTATTTTAGTTTTTCTTTTTATTGCATAAGTTAAATATGTTGCTGTGTAGATCATAATCATTTATGCTGCTATTTGCCAATTTACGTTCCACTTGTGTGCAACTTCGCTTGTGATATAGTGAATTATTGAAGACCTGGATTGTGTTACATGTTGATCCACAACAGTTGCCACATCTGCTTAGATAACGGAAAGTGATTTTTGTTGCTGTTCAGATTTTTTTAATGATTCTCACAAGATGCTTTTTGGCCAGTCTACCAGATTCTTCCCAATATATATGAATACCCTCAGACATGGAGCGGCTTCAACATCTTTCGATTAACATATGCTTGGCAAACATTATGTCATAATGTGTCCATATGACTAGCCAGCCATGTTACGACAAAATTCTTTGAAGCTCAAGGTACCATTAAAACAAATTCTTGTCACAATCTGAACAAAACATAATCAAGCAAACTTTCAGTTAATACAACAGACCACCGAATTCTTTTTTTTTTTTTTTTTTATGGTGAAAAGAGCTTTAAATTTTCTTTTAACAACTCATTCAGACTGATAAACTTATTTTAATTTGTTTATCTGGCTATAGTGAACTTCCTACAATCTTTGTGTTAATGGCTATGAGGAATCAATTATATTTGTCATGGATGGATTAGTAAGGGAATGGTCCTGGTTTCTTCCTGGGTTCACATTCAATTTGTCTTATTTCTGCTTACAAAAGTTTTCTTTCCTTTCTTTCAGTCCACTTGACTGTTCGGCTGTTAATACCCATGCTTCCTCTTTTCTTGTGCTTTCTTTAAATTTCCTAGTCCTCTCCCAACTTCTGCTTTTAATTTTCCTTTCCAATCTCTTCTCTTCCAAATGTTTCCTGTGCTTACTGCCCTTTCCATTTCTTTATGTCAGTATTTTTGACATTCATAGAAATATCAAATGGCCTTGACTCCTTTTCAATAAGATGTGAGAAAAGTCTAATTACACTTTCTTCTTACTAATGTAGACAGCGTAATTGTCCAATGCCAGCAGATGGATCTGCCTGCAACTTACAGATGAACACAATCAGCCAGGCAATACCAGTTTCTGCACAATTTGAGGTTGAGGGATAGCTTTCTCAGTGGCGCATCACGGGAGGAGACAACCATGGCTGCATCACATTTAGCCACAAAAAAAAAGGACACACTCATGAGTGTCATTAGGCAGGCTTCTTTGAATGAAAGAAGTTTTTAATGAAAAAGAAATTCAAAGCTTATGCAAAAAAAAGCTGATATGATCATCTTTTGGGATATAGATGGAATTCTTCTCATGGATATCATGACTAGAGGAACCACAATAAATTCAGAAGCATATGTGATGACTTTAGAAAAAAAAAACTTTGTGTATGTCTGTACCACATTCAATCACACAGGAATATGGTGGATAGTCTCCTTCAGTATGACAGCATATGGCCAGATACCAGTCTTCAAACTAGGAAAGTCACTGCCAAATTTGAGTAAACTATGTTGCCACACTCATCCTATAGCTCTGATTTTGACCCTAACTTTTCAGAAAACTCAAAGACAACTTTTGAGGCGTGAAATTCAAAGAGGATTCAAAGAGCAACAAAGAAGTGGTCGAAGAATGAAGAGCCTGTGTTTTAAAACATTGTTTGCAGAAATTTGTTGCAAGATGGAAAGGTTGTAAAGAAGTTGAGAATGATGGGCACTAAGTGAAAAAAATAAATAAATAGAATGTTGTTCTAAAAGAATAAATGTGTGTGTGGCTGTGTGTTCTGTTAAAAAAATGAAAATCATGATATAGAAATTTAAAAAAAAAAGAAATTAGAGACATTACTTTTTTGAGGTGACCCTCCTATTAACACTTTACATAATAAAATACTTCTTTTTTCTTGTGAAACTCTTACTGTATAGTAATACACTGTATATCATGTGTATTCCTTTCTAAAAATAAACCTTATAACTCAGAAAATGCATTTTAAATGCTTAAATTATAAAATGCAACCATGAATTCTAAATTGTAAATTTAGTATGATATAATTTTTTTTTTATCTATTCCTCATTATTGTCTCTGAAAAAAAAAATAATCAAAGATGTAAAGCAAAAAAAAAAAAAGTATTTTAAAAGAAATTTTTTAATTTACCTCTTCTTTTGGAATTAATTGTGGCTCAGGATCTAGTAAAACGGAATCAAATGTTTCTTTAGAGCCATCCTCTGAGCTTGTTCGGCTATTGGAAGATGACGTGCTGACAGGACTACCTGTTACCCGATGCTTCTTATGGCGTCTTCTGTTCATCTCCAAAGCAAAATTGGGAATCTTTGCTCCTCTTGTAACAATGTCAGACTTGGGTGGAATATATTTAACATACTTTCGCTTCTGTTTTAATGCTTGATCGTCTTTGGAATCATCATCTTGTGGTTTACAATCAATTTCCTCTATAAAAAAAATGAAAATTTATTAGTTACACAAATCAGAAGTGTTTAAAAAAAAAAGCTACGAATACCTGCAATTGCAATCATAAAACCTTCAGTATTCTTGCTTCTTCAAGTTATAATTCATGATATGAAGCTATTTAGCAAGTGTAGTGTAAACATTACTAGATATATGCTCAACAATTCATCAACTGAGCATGCAGCATTGTTAACATTAGGCTTTCAAAAAATTACCATCTTCAGTTATCATAAAGCTTTCAAATCAAAACATTTTTTACGCAACAAAATTATCTTGATTGTGATGAGTCAAGTACCTAAAAATTGTGTCTAACATTTTGGTTGTGAATATCCGAGCTGTTAAGAGATTTTGAACATTCTGAATGGCTGTTTCATCAACCAAATCTTGGCTGTAGATGTGGCAGGGTTTCTTGTAGATTATTTTTACATCATGCCTGATTAAATATAATTCTACTATTATTTACATAATCGTTACCACTGATTGACAATAGACTCCAAAAGTAAGAAAAGCATCATTTCCCAAGTCATTTCGACTTTTAATTGCCACAAATGGATTCTCAACTCAAATTTACTTAAATACTCTTGGTAAATCATTATCCAAAATGATGGAGATTTCAAAATTCATATCTAACTGATATCTAATATCAATGAAGTTAAATTGAAACTGACAATTCAATTGAGAAGAAAGAGCTAATTTCACTACAATTCTTTTCTATTTAGTCAAAATGTTTGTTTTGTGAAAAATTAAATATATGATGGCATAGAAACAGCATGTTGGTTGTTATGCTAAAGCCATCAAGCACACATGTTTTACCATCAAATTGAGTTCCGTTACGAGCTTCTCAGAGAACATCATACATTTCTTCATTAGTAATGTAAAATTAAAACTGTGCCAACTTCCTCTTTCAGAACAATAATAGTTACATGCAATATGTAGAATGATTCAAATATTTGTTGTCCTGGGGCTGCTTTCCATTTGTTTTTGTTTTATTTTTCATTATTAACTTCTTTAATTAACTATACTAGTATATTGCCTTTATTTGAAACTTCTTAAGGAATTCTTCACAGGTACCTAAATTAAGTAATGACACACTAATCACATGCATTCTTCAGACCACATGGACAATACAAAATATGTGCTTTAAATGCCTGTAACCTTGTTGATGTTTTCCATTTTTTTTAAAAAATTTTTGGACACTAAACAAATTTTTTTTTTTTTCACTAGATAGTAAAACTTATAATTAGCAATCACTAACATACGAATGTATTTTGCTCATCTGCATTCCAAACCACATTGGCTAAATGAAGACTGCCGAGCATTTGGTCAACCTTTATTTCTATCATACACAATTGACTTTGTAAGACTGCTGATATTCAGTAATATCTGCATGCACCAGTGACTGTAGAAAAATTCAAATTCTTATCTCTGAAATTTTCAGTTTTACAGTCTGCAAATTAGTAAATGCCAACAATCATTGTTTTGTTAAAATTATGCTGTTTTGTCTTCCTGTCATAAGACCAATTGTCGTCAAGTGGGTTTCGATTATTCGATTCTGTAGCCAGTGGACAATAGACCAAAGATTACACAGTTTACTTTCACAGTAACTTACATTTAATCTATATAAGAAAATTGGTTTTTCTATAGCATACACTGTTTGAACTCATACACAAAATGAAATCGATTTTGTTAATTACAATATAGAAATTTTTTTGGAATCATAAATTATCTTATTTTTATAATCTTTACATAAAAGAAAATATTATAAAAATCAATTATTTCTGGAATGCCCAAGATGCACTATCTATCAATGCACATGTTACTTAGCTTGCTATCTTTTCCTTACTTTTAGCTCATACAGCAATTCATTCTGCTAGAAATAGCTTCTGACACCTTCTAGGTATCTATTGCTCAATACTATCCAAGAAAAATTTGTCAATGGAACACTGCTAAAGATTTGTTATTAGCAGAGTATCATTCAAAATTCTAAGAATTAATTATCTGTCCTAATCAACAGCGAAATATAAACCTACAAATTAGTAAAAAATGTAGAATTACAGCTTTAGTTTATAGTATTTAAACAATATCTCAATCTCCAAGAAGCCAAACTTTATTTCTTACTTCCAGAGCACATAATTATTACTTAACTTAACCATGTTGTAAAATTACCTCATGGCTTATTTTCTTAAGTGACATTTTGATATAATCTATATGTGCTCTAATACTAAAATTAAGAAATTTATGAAAAGTGGAGCTGATCAGTTTGGCTTCTGAGAAGTTCGTATCAGCAGTATATGTGGGTGCAAATACTTACAACTTCCAGATGTCAGAGAATACGAGTTGTTAGATATTTCTACATAATTCCACATAAATGCATTGATTATATTATTAAATGCTATTAAACTTATATGGTTTATATATATATACAGAGGCATCACTAGGGTTGGTGTCACCCAGTGCAGTAGCTCATGGTGTCACCCCCTCCCAAAAAAAAGGAAAACCTTGTAAAAATTATCTGTTCAACCAAAAAAAAAGGAAAACCTTGTAAAAGCATTTTGGTGTCACCCCTTGCGATGGTGTCACCCGGTGCGGTCCACACGGTCCCCTAGTGACGCCACTGTATATATATATATATATATATATATATTCATATAAATAAGTTTCTTCCATATTGTTATTGAAAAATTGTTATTAAAAAATGAATGAATTTCTTCCATAGTATTAATTATTATTATTGAAAAATTGTTATTTAAAAATGATTGAATTTCTTCCAAAGTATCAATTATTATTGTTGTTTAATTATGTTAGGTCATGTTCGTTGACAATGAAAACAACAATGTATTGATATCTACTTGTTATTTAATGTATAAAAAAAAAAAAAAAAAGGCTTGATAAAGCAGAATGATAAATTCTGAGAAATATCGTCTAGGCAATAATGATGATTTATGATGAAGTAAAGGAGTTTTGTATTGAATTAATATGAAAAATATGAAGACATGTAAATATAATAGGAAAAAATCTTAAATATTCAAATGTAAAATATTAGTTAATTGTATTTCAATTGAATATTTTGATATGAGTGGATTGAAATAGATATCTATTTCTAAATAATAAATGAATATTGATTATTAAATCTTATTTTAATAATAATTAGTTTAAAAAATCAAGTCAAAATTCCAACCGATTAAACTGGAAAAAAAAATTACATAAAAACCATAATTTGATAATATTATCTTTTTAGACAAAAATAATTATTACCTGTGACAACTGCTTTCTCTTCTTCAGTTTCAACTTTATTATCTTTATTATTTGTATTTGAAACAGTCCCTCCTCCATTTTCTTTTCCTTCCTGGTCAATTATTTTTCGTTTTCTTCCTCTTTTATTTCCTATTTTATTTACAGTTTCAGTTTCTGCTTCTACAATGGGCGGCCTTCCTATTTTTTTCTTCCTTTTACCATAATAAGCTAGAAATAGCAACGAGAGGGTATTAATGAAAAAAAATTAGAATAACTCAGAAAATTTATTTAAAGAATATTATCATATTTTACATCTAGAAAAAATTTTATACATTTGTTTTTATTTGCCTTAAAATTTAAAATTTAATTCATAATAAGTAAAAATGTCCTATAATCTCAATACAAAAGTAGTTATATAAATACAATCACCATAAACAAACCGGCAACCAATCAACTATACGCTCCCAAAATAAAATTTCTTAAAATACCAATTCAAAATTTTAAGATAAGATAGGTTCAAAATCAAAGAATAGATAGGAAAGTGATGTAAGAGTTACTTTTGGATTTTCTTGACAAAATGTGATTGCAATGTTAATAAAACACCTGTTGATCAAAAGTTCCTAAAGTGACTGAAGCTATAATTTTCGTATGATCAGACTAAAAAGTTACTGATAGTAGAAGAGTTGAGAGATTTCTCAAAAACCCTGAAGTTTTTACAGCTTTGTAAGCACTGCGTTTGAATCCTAATTCTGGTGAAAATCTTAACATACTTTACAGAGATTTCTTAGAACTGTTCAACAGAGATGAAATCTGACTCGAGAAGTTATTCCATAATAATAAGTTAGAATTCTTGGAGCTTTATAGAAGTAAAACTATTTAAAGCATTTTTTTAAATATAGGGAAAGAAATGTTTTCCTATTTGTTTTGATAGAGGGAAAGAAATGAACAAGTAAAATTAGTGAAATTAACAGGTAAGAAAAGAAGTAAAGGTGTACCACTGCAGGCCACGCAGGTCCTTGGATGAGTGAGAGGTTTAGGTCGGATGGTCAGCCCAATGCCCACTCACCTTTAACCCCGAGTAAGAAACCTGGTACCTATTTGACAGAGGGCTGGTTGAACCCCTAGGATCCATACAGAGGAGAAATAACCATGGAAAAATCCCCAACCGCTGCTGGGAATTGAACCCGGGCTCCTCCAATCTGCAGTCCAGCTCTAAACCATTGGGCCACCAGACCCACACTAGTGAAGTTAAACTTTGAAAGACTGAGAAAGAAGTATTCTGCATCGATCTGAAATTGAGGAAGAGCATAAGTTTCCCTTTTCCTTAGAGGGATAAGCAATTTCTTCAAGATGTGAATGAGTCTAAAATGAAGGACGTCAAAGTAAAATACAAAATCCTACAATATTAAACTGAACTTTGAGAAGTGTTGTTATATTATTTTGAGCAATAAACTAGGTCAAATAGTCTATAGTGATGATTGAAAGATGATATACGAATGAGGCAAGTAGTGCAGGGAAACAAATTGAGAATTTGGTGTTGATATGTTGATATGCCTTTCTTTTTATGAAAATTTCATTTCTGAAAATTACCATGTTTACTCATAAACCCTTTAAATAATTACTTAAATACATAATTTAAATATTAAAGTTAAATGAGGCTTACTGTATTTTGTTTTGGTTAGTTTAGAGCACTGATCAGGACAGTTATCTCCAACATATTCTGGACCAAATAGATAAGGACAACACTCCAACTTAACACAGATACTCCTGCAAAATTCAGCAACCTTTTCACTGTTTCTGACAACTTCAACCATAGCTCGGTGGCACTTTCCTTTGTATCTAAAAAAATTACAGAAAAATAAAAGAATAATTATCTTTTATACTTGCACTGCTAACTTGCACTGCTAATAATATGCATCAGGAAATTATGCAAGGAAAGTTTTTTTATCTACGACATGTTTAAAGTTTTGTCTTTGTTTTTGCTTCCCTTTCTCATATCAAAATAAAATAAAATAAAATAAAATAAAATAAAATAAAATAAAATAAAAATCCCCACCCAACTCTATAATATGAATGATTACTAAATCATATATTTAGAATACACTATTTGAAATAAGAAGAAAAAAAACTGTAATATAGTTTGTTTATATACAGTATAAAGAATAAATTTTGCAATTAAATGTATTCTAAAATAAGGAGTATAAGTGGTAGAAAATCAGAAACCTTACAGCAAAATGTTTTATGATTATAATTACAATGGTTTATTTTAAAACAGGAAAATAATAAGTAATATGAATCATAACTTCAGATATCCACAACACTAAACAAATCAAGTCATAAAGGTTTTGGGGGAAACAAGTGAGACTTTTATCAAATATGTTATCAAATAATTACATTAATTAGCTTACTTGGCTTTCAAAACACACTGATGCATGCTGGGATTTGGCTTTGTTTGTAGCTGTAACTCTCTTAATACACGACTAGATTTATAAGCTACATTTATTAACATTGATAGCACCTCCCTCAAAACAAGGGTTACTGGACCAGGACCAACATCTCGAGGTAACTCAGCTATCCGACCTTTGCTTAGATAAGGACCAGAAAAACAACGATGATTGAAGAAAATTTTTGGACACCAAGCTTTGGCTTAAAGAAAAGAAAAATAAATAAGTAAATAAATAAGATGATTTCAATTAGCCACTGATATTAAGATATCAATAAGTATACTGTAGGAGAATTTAACAAAAAAGAAAAGAAATGAATGAAAAATGAAAAGAAAGAAAGAGAGAAATAAACAAAAACGTAATATAGTAGCAATTCTGAGAGCAAAAATATAATTTGTTTTTGCGTATTTTATTTCAAAAGCAAGCTGAATAAAGTAACTAAAGTTCACTATTCATTAACATTAATCATAACAAAAATTATATAGTTGATTTTACTTAATTTCTCTGGATGGAAATCTATTAAGTAATTTCCCAGTTCGCTCATTCAGAAGAAAGTAGTCCTTTAATAAATTCATTGTCTATTTTAAAAAAAGAAAAGATTGACTTTATTTAAAATGTTTTTTTCTTCCTAGGTCCTATTATCTTCTGTCAGGAAAAATATTTTTTTTTTTTTAACTTTTTTTAAATAGCACAGCACAGAGCAAGCAGACCGAAATTTCCGTTTAATGTTCCACAATATAATGAATACCTGATATTTATTATTTTAAAAAAATTTATTTCCTGAATATCACCTAGATATTTTTTTTTGTTTTTGTTTAAAAGACATAAATAAACATAAATTTATTAGTTAAAACAAATTAAATACCTTTAAAAATGAATAATAAAATCAAAATCTTACAAAATCAGTAGACGAAATCTCTAATAGATTGTTAGATAATAGAAGAGAAATACTTAAAATGAAAATGTAGTAGATTTCCATTGTGCAGGTTGATATGAAATCAATTGTTCATAAATACTTCAAAACAAAAATGGTATTCTATGATTCTAATATTTACATTTAGATATTACGTTAAATATATAAACTTACCATCAGAACCTGATTTTTCTACTTTCTCAGGTTTCTTCTTTCTGAAATAAAAAAATAAAAAATAAACAAAATTAAAAAATAAACTCTGATTACAACCATTATCCACTTTTCTTTTTCCCAACTAACCATTCCACTAAAATCAGGACTATCATGGAAGAATCTCTTCATATTACAGAAGTTGTGTGCTAAGCAATAACAAACCGCATATTTGCAAATGTTGGATTGTTTTGGTTATTTAGTCTTTAGAGGAACAACCTCAACCACAGATAATTGAGGAAAAGTTTTAGCTTACTAGGTGAAGCAATTTTTGTATTATTAATCAAGATCACTTGCTATCATTTAGAATTTATGAAATTAATATAGAATGATTTAGTTTGGGTGTAAACATGTACTCCACTGAAAAATCTGAAAGAAATGGTTCTTACGTATTTATTGGTTGAAGCCTTTTAATTCTTGATTAAATTTCTAATTAATCCCACACACACACATGCAATCATTTTATATACAGTATAATCGTTTTACATATGAGTTCAATGTAATATTACATTATTTTATAAAATAAATTAATCAAAAAAACACAAATTTAAGTCTGCTTGTTCTCTTAAACCAAATTAAAATTTATGATTATTATTTTTTTATTACAAAACATTTATTTTCATTCATTTACTAGTAAATATTAATTCAGTCTAATACTCTTTGTTTTATAAAAATACATGTAATGATATTGGAATTACTCCAAATGGTACATCAATAAAAATATATAACTCAATAAAATTTTCAAAGTAACCTTGTTTAATAAATTTTCATAAATTAGTAATTGTTAAAACTATACCTATGCCTGTTATGTAGGGATATCTGGGGAATTTCCTTATTGCTTTGATAAGGATACCAAGTTAAGACAAGATAATTCTGATTTTGGGATGGAATAATTAGAGGAACAAAAATATTATCAGTCTTAGTTAATAAACAAAATAGCCGCACATATAATTCCAACAAACCTATACTTTTCCATACTTATACCCATATATTTAATTAACTTCAACTGATTCCTACAACTGTTTACTATAAATTCTTCATATTAATTTTCTTACATAGAAAGCATGGTTGTTATGTAATAAAGGCAGTAGATGGATAACTAATTTCATGATTTCTGTTTTGAAGAGAACTAACTGTAAACCAAATATTTCTAAGTGGAATTTTTAAATACTTATAAATTGTCTATTTATTTCTATTAAATGGAGATCTATCCTCATATTCTATAAGCAGCTTAACTTGCAATTTCTTTGGGCAGTTATTTTATATTCTGTAAATTTTCCATATTTCATCTTCCATTCAGCTTCTTTTAATTTTTAAACTCTAATATATTGTATTACAATTTTTTAATTTTTTAAAATAAAAGGATTGACATTAACATCTTTTGCTATGCTTCCGAAATGTCTTTACCAATGCATTTTCAATAATGAAAAAAAAAAAAAAAAAACAGCAATCTAATAAATTGTAGCACTAAGACTAAATAGACAACCTCGTAGAAATATAAAGCTTTCATATAAAAAAAAAGGAGATAAATAAATATACTTACTTGTCCATGTACTGTTTTTCTGGAATTACAATAGCTACTTTTTTCATAAGACAAGCTTTCCTTTGTTGGCAGTTCAATGGAGGTTTAAGAGGGTAGCCGTTACTTTCACACCATCCAACTGGGAAGATATCATGAGAATTAACAGGTACTATGTGGTTTGGATGAAAGCTAAAAGAAAAAAGGGATAAATAACTAAATTACATTCAAAACAACAATATGTTTAGTATAAACTAATACAAAAACTTAATATATTTCAATTCAAAGAAAAATAGTTCTAGAATAAGCCATCCAATTATTAGGTAATAATTCACAACCAACCTTATGGTTTAATGTCAACATAAAGATGACATAAACAAAGATGACTACTATATGATTACTAAATCTAATTGTAAAACTAAATCATAAAACTAAAGTAAATTAATCAAAATAACTGATGAAATACACTATAATTTTTGGAAATTCTATTAGATTTTTGCTTAACTCAGTCAATACAAATAAATGTATATGGGTTTTCAGCTGGAATGCACTGGAATGCTCTTTTGGTATAGTATTAAAATTTTTCCTTTAAAAAATCTGTGACCAGAATGGCACTCCACAATCTTTTTGATTAGTCTTAACGTAGATTAAAAACAAATGGGAGAAATAACTTCTATGTTATCCATTTTTCTTTTAAAAAATAGCCCCTTACACAAATCAATGGTTCTGAAACTGTGGGACAGGAAGATATCCCTATTTTGTTTTTGTTTTTTCCTTTCACACTGGTTGATGAGAACCAACTTTCAAGTGTGTTACAAATAAGTCATAAAAAAAATTACATGTTTCACTGAAATATGCCTTGGAATTTGGAAGAAGGATTATGATGGTCTTAGCTGCTCAATAAAAAGTTGTGTCCATTTTTTCTGGATTCGGGGAGTGGAGGGGAATTACAAACAAAATGATGGCTTTCCAGTCAAATAAAAAGGTCTAAAATGCTAGATATCTTTCATTTTCAGATGCAATGGAGAGGGGGGGGGGGTATAACGACCAACGACACCCCACCACAGTAAGCTAATCCACTTTTCTCAATCTTAGGACTGTAATGAAAAGGGAATAAAAAATGCAATATCAACACTTCTATCCATCTTTCTAGTTAATTTAAGGCTCTTTCATTTTATTTATTACAATGATTGACTAGTCCAGCGGTTAATGTACAGAATAGCAACAATAGCAGCAGCAAATTGTTATGTCTGCAAAACCAGTCCTCTGAATAAAGTCCTTTTTGAACTAAGTTTTATTTTACAGAAAAAAAATATAGTAGTAATGTCTAAATAAAAATTCCATGCTCCTTTATTTCATTTATTTCACATTGTACAGTGTCTTAATTGCATCTGTAGATAAGCCAGCAATATTAGATATTTTAAGAAAGGCAGCTAAATTGGATGATCTTTAAAGATCTAAAGTTCAAAGCAAAAACTCATGATTGCTTTGCAACAATGCAATGATAGATAGATAGATAGATAGATAGATAGATAGATAGATAGATAGATAGATAGATAGATAGATAGATAGATAGATAGATAGATAGATAATACTTTCATCATTGAAGAAAGAACATACAAGTTTTTGAAACATAAAATAAATCTTAATATAGAATTTTTTTGTAGTATATAATAGCAAAACAAAAGTATGATAACAAATAAGCATAATGCTGACCTGTCTATGCTATCTAGCTGAATCCACAATAGATGATGAACAATTTTTGTGATAGTAGCAGCACATAATTGATGAGGTTGGAATGGATTAACAGCTTCTAATTTCATCCCTTTCTCAAAGCCATGTTCATACTTATCCTTTAAAAATTGTAATAATAGTTATGTAAGAACGAAAGATATTAATATTTCATAATTTCAAAATACATCAAACTAGAAAAAGAAAAATTTAAGTAATAATAATTTAATAAAAAAGAAAAAAAAAAAAAACCTTGAAAAGAGAGATTTACTGGGCTTAAAATAAAAATTGGTTTGTAATTCTGAAGTATCATTAAAACTGAATGATAAGTTGTTTTTTTTTTAATAACTAATGGATTCATTATAAACATGAAAAAAAAAAAAGAAAACTTCATGTCGTTCTTCAACAAAAATAGACCACTACCACACACAGCATAAATAGCATATTAATTAAAAACTATGACATGTTTCAAGAAGCCCTTTACTGATGGTTCTCTTCATCGGAATAAATGAAAAAAAAAACATTCAAAGGAATAAATTCAAACAATATCATCACGTATCAGATCAGCAAAAAGCACTTTTAATGGATTTTAAAAAAAAAAATGTTCGAGTTTATTCCTTTGAATGTTTTTTTTTTTTAATTCATTCCAAAGAAGAGGGCTGATTTGTTTCTTTGGTGCATGATTAGGGGAGATTCCCCTATTTCATAACAACATCTTCTGCACATTAAGCTTATTTTCTCTTATATTTAATTATATTTCTGTGGCTTTTTGTTTATAATTTAATCACTTCTGCCTGAAGGCTGAGGGTTAATTTCTTAAATCCTGTTAAGTAACAAGTATTTTTCTTTTGTTGTTTGTTTCTGTCGGAACTCACAGCTAGGAGCGGATGTCGGTTCCACTTATGTTCATGCCATCAAAGTGTTAAGTTTAGCTGAAAATTCATAAAACGATTCAAGCTCCACTTCATTGACAAGCTTTAGGCATAAATTTGTTTTGTTTCTTTGGTGCATGATGGGAGATTTCCCTAATTCTTAAAATTTCATTTAGTT
Organism: Thereuonema tuberculata; assembly: GCA_023159025.1. NCBI lineage: Eukaryota > Metazoa > Arthropoda > Chilopoda > Scutigeromorpha > Scutigeridae > Thereuonema > Thereuonema tuberculata. The sequence goes on along the minus strand of JAFIDM010003189.1, from coordinate 37,302,485 downwards.
CTTCTTCGTTGGAATTGAGAAAATGAAATTATCTGAGTGAAAAATCTAAGCTTATGAATATAGTTCAGGATTGACCAATGGTCTCCAGAAGTAATCAATACTGTATTTGAAGAAGTAAGCAGATTCTTATAAAATGTCAGGATGAAAATAAATATTTTGGGGAAAATGAGATTTGTTACAGCCTGTTTTATTGAAGTGTGCATTAAAACTGTCACATTATTGCCCTTAATTTAAAATAATTCAAACTGTTGCAAATCACATAATCAGGTTGGAAGGGGGGGATCTGTATGAATTTTGTTAAACTGCCGTTGCAGTTCCCTTTGGAAATACTCAGGATTTAGTGATAGAGTGTAGTCTCTTCAAAGCTTTTGGATCTGTAAGTTGAGGACAGTTTGTAAATAAACTGAAGCTTCTGAAATCTTGTGAGAAACAACAAATTAAAGTTGTTGTTTTATTTTTTTAAACAAAATGAAAAAAGATTTTCAAGTTGCTAAACAAACACAACATTTACAATTGATATAAAATAAAATAATACTATAAAGTTTTACCAAGTTTAGCAAATGAGAAGGGGCTGCCTCTGCTTTACAGTATGTTAAATAATCAGACCATTCAAATTCCTGCCGATAATTTAGCCAACCTGAAAAATAAGTTTCAAATACATTAATAAACGGCACTATAACAATATACAAACAATTCAATTGAATAACGTTATTCTTGTGGTCAATCTCTTTGCATAGATATTATTCATTTTACCAGGTGTCTTTGATTAGCTTCAGATCTTTTGTTCTGACAAATAAAAAACAAAAAATCGTCTTAACTTTTCAACTATGAAAAAGGTGCTAAGTTATTCCAAATCTCACAACAAGTAAAAGAAACTATATGTATCACAATGAATTATACAGAGAGATTGAAAAATGCACTCTCAATGGTATCAATGTTTCTTCAAGATAATGGTAAAAGAAGAGGACTAGAGGAGCCCCAGTTCAATTTCTGCGGTGGTTATTTCTCCTCCAGATGGGGGCCCTAGGGTTCCCCCAGCCCTCTATGAAATGGGCACCGGTTTCTTACTCAGGGGTTAAGTGACACTGAGCATCAGGCTGACCATCCGACCTCAAGCAGTTCCAGTCAGACCTCTCGCACACCCCAAGACCTGCGTGGCCTGTTGTGTTAATGGTAAAATACAATCATTTCCTTCCTTGTGACGTAACAAGAGGATTACAGCAACTGTAATAGTGATCTGGACCAAGGGTCAAGTTGGGCATAGCTCAATCTGAAGTGACTTTAGTAATATATATGCCTATAAATTTTGCAGTAGTCTTGTTAGTGCCATATGTTCTTGTGTTAGTGACACAACATTCTGATTTTGAATTTTAAATGATTTCAGTTAATTTTTTAATTAAATTTTAATTTACTCTTAATATTTTCAAGAAAGGGTAAATAAGGGTGTCTTTTTTATTAAAAAAAATATTAATGAATATTGATAATGAATACTGTTTATATCAAAATAACATCATTTCTGTAATCAAATAAAATAACTTGGATCTGAAAGAATACTGTCAGAAAAGAAGTTTGAGGATTTAATAAATAAATAAATGGGTTAATTATTATTTTAATAAATGAAAATGAATTTAATAAATAAACAAACCTTTAGGATGCATAATCTTTAATCCATTAGCTTTTGCCCAGCCTACAGGAAATATGAAAGGGGATTTAGCGTGACAACACATAACTAAGGGTTGGTGATCTACAACACTATGATCGTCTATTTGAACCAGGAAAAAAACATCATCAATCACTTTTGATACAGTTGCAGGACAGAACTGCATTAAAGTACTTGGATTCACTGCTTCTAATTTCATTCCTTCTTTAAACTGATGATTTTCTAATTTCTCTTGATTCTGTAAAACAAAGATTTAACAAACAACAGTTAAATATTAGCAACAGCAATATCATTGTAAGGTACTGAGCAGCAAAGGATATTATAAATGGAGAGTTAGTATTTTCATTTTAATATTAAGATTAATATGACTACAAGTCAAAGACAATCCTTTATAGAATTTATACAGAAAAGGTTACTGCAATTAAAAGGTTCGTTTACTCATGGAAAAAAATATTTCTCAATGATTTAATATGTTTTTGTTTCTCAAAAATTATAAAATTCTTGTAAAAATTATTCTTTCATCCATTTAGACCAGCATCCTTTTCTTAAAACAAGGCTGTACAAAATAGCCTTTATTCATTGGAGTATTGACTGGGAAAGGAGTTGGTAAGGGTTATAAACACCTCCCCTATTCCAACCTAAAATGGAAGAAATGGTAGTATTTTGGATCTCCGTTTTTGGTTTTAAATATTATTTTTAATATGAAATATTTAATAACTTTTGTTTGTAATCCTCCCCCAATCCAAAAAAAGTTTTATTATTATTATTATTATTATTATTATTATTATTAGAAATTTGAATGGCAGACCAACATAATCCCTCTCATTCCAGATTCCTGGGTGTGTCACTACCATTATTTCAATTTTTATTTATTTATTAATTTTTTAATTTCCTATCTGTGGTTCATTCAATAATAAGTTTTGCTTTATCTTTGAAATGTAAAATAAAGAAAAAGGATCATATTTACACACCTTTACTATAGAAATTTGAACTTTTGAAGAAATAGATAGGCCGAAGACTGATATTAAATTAAAATATGCATAATTAGTCATTCTTTATAGAGACCACAGAAGAAAAAAAAAGAATTGGAATAAGTAAGTACCATGCATAAACACTATTCCTTTTACAATTAGATTGTTGAGCATTTATAATCATAAACTAAGGAGAGAGAGAGAAAGAGAGATAAATTGCTTGGTGAATAAGGCAAAGGCATCATGATAAATGGAAATTTAAATTTAAGTGCTGCCAGAGCAATATTTGGTGTGAAATATCAAAAAACAAAATTTATTCATCTATTTTGGAAATGCTTTTCCAATCAATTAAATTTAGGCAGCAGCAAAGTCTCTCATAAATTTTTATGGAGAAATAACATTAAAAGACAGAACAGACATTCAGAATAACGTAGATGTAGACTGGAAGCTTGTATTTTTAAAATAACATTTCCTTCCACTCTAGGCAATTAAAAGGTACCGGTATACATGTAAAGGTATTTACACCAATAGTTTTTAAAAAAAGTAAATATGTCGTATTTTGGAGTTCCTTAACAGAATGTCAAAATCTAATTGCAGATGATATTCATGAAAAGATGATATCGTAAATTGAAAATAAATGTAAATATTAAAACAATGCATGTATACTCATGCCTAGAATTTTGATGAAGTTACAATCCTGATTTATGATTTTTTTTTTTTTTTTTTACATTCCACAAATGACATTCACTTAAATTATAACAATTTTGATCTGTTTTTATGGTGCATATATCAAATTTCTTTATTCGATGACAGAAATGCTGTATTTAGAGAATAGGATCAGAGAATGAGTACTACGAAGAAACCTAGCAGACCTTTACTGATTTCAAATAATTAAATGGTATTACATTTGCCGATAAAGAAATCTTTTGCTATTAATTAATAAACCATTTACGAAAACCATTGTGAGGATTTTTGAAGTAACTTATTATATCAATCGAGGTTTTATGGTAGGAACAAATAAAATGTAACTGTAAACCTTCCCAAAATAAGAAAACATTTTGAACTAGTTAAGAGTTAGAATATTAAGTTCCAGCTCATTAAAAAAATAAAGCTTGTCATAAGAGAATCTTTATCATTTTCTACACTGAATCTACAACAGACATAGTATCATCAAACGAATCAGCATATGGAAATCTAATTACAGTAGAATGCCGATTATCCGGACAGCAATTAACCAGATGGATCAAGGACCATACATTTTTATTTCCCCGCCTTCTCCAATTTTTTTTTTTTTTTTTGCACGAAAATCCGTCTTTATCTTTAGATTCTCTGAAGGGGGTCGAAAAATTGCTTCTTTTGTCCCTTTTTGTCCTTGGAAAGAGGTACTCCCCCTCTCCGCTCGCAGATTAGGATTCTTCTTTTTTCAAGAATTAGAGCTAAAATATGCACTACTAAAATTGCCAGTCCTAAGCCTGGAAAAAGTGTGAAGCGAAGTTATCCAAAAAAGCTTTGCCATAGCCGTTTTCTGAAGTTGTCCAATTATCTGGATTTTTCGTTAACCGGATCGGCCTCGGTCCCGACCAGTCCGGATAATCGGCGCTGTACAGTATTACAAAAGTGAAATAATGTTTTTTTAGTTACCTTAAATATATCATGAGGAATTGGAAACTTAGATGCCTCTTCCATAGCTTGTCTGAGAATTTCAGCCCATTTGTCTTGACTATGAAGTAATGTCATTCCTATGATGATTTTTTTTAAACAAAAATAAAATTTTAATTAATAAGATGAAATTTATTATTCAGGTTAACAAGATGAAATGCTCATAACATTTAGTTCGTGATAATATTTTTCTTTAGCATAATGATGCAGATAACCATCATACATATTATTATAAATTTTTTTAAAATTTTTTAACACCAAAAAAAAATATTAGACCAAAAATTTACATTTATACTTAAATTCATGTATTAAGTTAAAGTTTTATGAAAATTAAATGTCTAGTGTAGTTTTAGAGACGAGAAGGTTAAAATATATATATATATAATTAATTAATAAAAGAAGCTCTTTTTTGAAGATGGGACAAGATTTCAACAGATATGCACAGGGAAAGATTAGATGACAAAGAAATACAAAAGTTCACACCAAGAAAAATTGTTAAGGGTTCATGTTGTGGATAATTTATCAAATACATGAAACTCATAGATTTTTGCAATCAATGTTGTACAAGTGGGGACTGGACTGAAGATATATTTACTGAAATAATTCATTGTAGAATATATCAATGTTCTTTCATCCTTCGATCTAATTGTACTTTTTATATGAAAATACAAAAATTTATGTTCTAATAAATCTCTACAACATTGAATATCACGTAACAACATTCCTCTTACTGAAGGATAAGCTTACAGAAAAACCTAAAAAGCATAGATTAGAAGGCTGATTAAGATCATGAATTGAAGCAGATAGAGAAAGTGGAAAATCAGAAACTGCAGGAAGGTAATCCTTAATATCCTTGAAAATCTTTGCTGCTTCCAAAGGGAAATTAGAGGAAAGGAAATGGGAAAAAAAATAGAGCATTCCACAGGCAATGACTAAAAGAAGGATCTACCTATTCCACTGATTCTAACTGGTTGCAATCTTGGCTTCGTGCCATTTAATGAAACTACAACCTTATTAATCTACAACATTAAATTACTACTACTGCTTTATAATTATCTATCTGCAAACATAATTTATCTGTATATTAAATCATTACAGCCTACAGCAGGAACTTAAGTGCAAGAAATTTGTTAATATATAATTATTGTTATACTAACAACATATTTGAGAAAAAAATGTTATTTTTCTCTTTCTCCTTTTTTTTTTTTTTAAGTACTTTAAGAAATAAAAAAATAATGAGTTTTTGACTACATTGTTTTTAATTTTTATATAAACCTTATTTTAAATCACTTCAGAATTTCGTTAAAAAAGCTCTAAAATTTTAAATTAATGAGATGAGATAATGATATAATATTAGTTTCAAAAAGCAAGAATTAAAAAAAAAATGAATCCACTAAAATATAAATGAATATTAATTAATTTTTTCTACTCAAAAATAAACAAAGGGTCTTACCATCTGGAGGTTTGTATTTACACTGATTTTGTGTTGCCCATCCAACAGGATGTAGTCGATATGATAAATAAAATAACCAAAAGTCATCTGTGGATCCAGAACCTTCATATCGTAATAAAAGTCTTCCACCAACATTTTCCAAAATCTATATTGAAATTAATTGAAGCTTTTTAACGTGCAGAAGTAAAAGTAATAAAACAACCAGACTTCACTGTGAATAAAAAGATTTTCTAAAAATACCAAAAAAAAAAGTGACAGTTTCGAAGGCTGATAGACAGGCTTTTGAAATTGTAAGGTGACCAACTGTCCTCCTTTATGAAGCTCTGTCCTCCCTTGAGAAGTGTCCTCCTAAATGTCCTCCTTTTGCAAATTCTGTCCTCCTTTTTGATGTTTGAAGAGTAATATGTCCTCCTTTTTGATATGTGAAGTTTAAAACTTTTTTTTTTTTTTTTTGGTTGAACAGATAGGTTTATACCCCTGAAACCCCTGATTTAACATTTTTTTTCTTCCAATTATTTGCATCCTCCTTTTCATTTTAGAAAAAATGGTCACCTTAGAAGTTGTCACTTTTTATTTATTTATTTTTTTTTTGGTATTTTTATAAAATCCTTTTATTCACAGTGCAGTCTACATTGAAATTTTTAAGAAAAAAAAAATTCAATTTTATTTTTATACTATTTTTTTAAACAACGGTTTAACTTTCAATTAATAACTTGTATAATTGCGTATTTAATTAATGAATAAAGTTTTTATTTAGTGATGATAATCCACACTAATCTACCCAAATCTGACAAATATAAATAAGTATTTTAAAGCCTAATATTCCTTTTATTTTTATTTGCTATGATGTCTTACTGTTTTTAATGGAATGATCTCTAAAAATCATTCATGATATCTCTTAGATTTTTAGAGATGAAAAATTTAGAAATCAATTTATTTGAGCCTCAAGCCTGACAAAAATAGTGAATATTCGATGTTCTAGAAAAAAAAGTAATTCATATTCTCCCTTGTACAATAATTTAATGTGCGTTTTTTTATATTACATTGGTTCTTCAAAGTCAACACACATAAAAAGTTAAAAATAAAGTTATTTACAATAAAAAAAAATAAAAAAAAACACTTTTTTTTTTTTAATGGTTTCTCGAGCTCATAATTTCATAATCTCGAGCTTTTTATTTGTAAATAACTTTATTTTTAACTTTTTTTATATGTGTGTTGGCTTTGAAGAATCAATGTATTGTTATCCCTTTCGCAGGCAACTGCAAGATTAAGTAGGATGCAAAGCAATGCTACCGCTATTCATCTCAATTAAATAAAGTCACAGTCAATATAAAAAGTCATAACTACCCTGCTGTTGCCTCACCAAAAAAAAAAATCATCCTCTTTTTTACAAACTTTGGAAAAAGTTGTGTGTGTTTTTCTTTCATTTCTAATTTCTACAATGAAAATAAGCTATCAACAAGACAAAAGTTGTACAATAGAAAAACACAGTATGTAAATTACTTACTGTAGCAAGCCAAACACAAGAAGGATTTAATTTTTCTTGCACTTCAATTTTCATGCCTTGTTTTATCAAATCAGCTGGAGTTGTGCCATTCTATTAAAATAAAAGGAAAAAAACAAATTATTTTATTTAATAGTTACAATTCTTAAAAGTATTGAAGTAAGCAATATTAAATGTTGAAACATTATTTTCTGGGTAAAGACGTAATGTTGATAAAAACAAAGAGATGTAAGCTTTACAAAGATGTTGACATTATGCAAATTTGATAAAATATCAGGATAGTCAAAAACATTGATGAAACTGAATAAACTAGTTTACAAAAAAAAAAAAACTATGGTATGATAATATTTTACTTACTGCTTCTAACAGGTAAGAAGGAACTGTATTTGCCCCTGTAAGAGCTTGAACCAAGGCTAAAGACCAATCAACATGTTTGTCTTCTAATTCTAAGATTCATTAAAAGAAATGTAAATAGACAATATATATAATTGATTATTATAAAAAATTTTTTTTTTTTTTTTTTTTACAGTCTGACGATGAATTTTTGAAACATGTCACTGTTATTATGTCTTGATTTATAAATTATATCTTTCTTATTTGTGTGGATGGTCTTATAATAATTAATTATATTATTACACACACTATGAATAATTTATAATTGATATCTGACAAATGCAATAATGGAAAATAACTTTACTTTCAATTATCATTACAACTGAATAAAAAGAGACTGTTTTATTAGAATAATTCAGGCATCAAATCAGAACTGAACTAAAAGCTTAGAACAGGAATTAAATAAGTAATTGAAATTATTTGTTTGTTTGTTTTATTGTCAAAGCACAACTGAAAACATGCTTGGAAAAAAAGTTTTTAGGTAAAAATAATAATAATAATAAACTGTGATAAATTAATTTTTTTTCCTTTCAATTTTTTTCCGTATTCTTTTTTAACTTTCTCCAAAAACCAAACATTAACATCTACTAAGCATTTCAAGGTCATGATGTTGCACTTTGGTTTATACATAAGAGCGTATAAAATTCTCATATTTATAATAATTGTCAAAATACAGAAGAATGAAAGATTGATGCTTAAGCAAATTGTTTCTACTTGAATGAAAGAACATGAATTGTAAAAAAATAGTTTAGATATATTACATTCTATGAAAGAATTCTTCATTATTAAGCTTTCATCCACAACAGATCAAAATATGAACTTTTTTATTTCTTAGGGTGAAACTAAAATCTTGCCTTTCCGAGTCTTTTATCGGGGAGGCGGGATTGGGCTGATGAG
>JAFIDM010003189.1:37271837-37288948 GCA_023159025.1 Thereuonema tuberculata | reverse complement strand
TTTAAGACTTTTAAAAACTTTTATCGTTTACATTATTAATTATAGTTAAGGTATTTACATTACCCAAAATTGCCTAAAGAACAACAAAAAATATTGAAAGATAAAATTTCACAAAAAATTCAATACAAATTCTTTTGAGCTATCATAAACTAGATCATTGCAAAGTTAATGAATTTCTGTACATGAAACTAATTTGTTTTGTCCTGACAACAAACTAGATCAAAATATAGTAGTAAAAAGAAAGGAACATTTTTGAGGATAATTTTATGTTACAATGTTTACTTTCATTAATACTTTTAAGTGCTTTATGGCATCAGTATGGCAAAAATTCACATCCCTGTTAGATTGCTTTTTACTAAAAAAAACATGTTCATTTAACAAAAAACATTCAAATAACAAAATCAATTTATTGTTAGTATAGAAGATTTTTTTCCTACAATTTTATGTTCGACAATAAAAAGTATCCTTAGTTTTCTACAAAGAACATGGTAATAATTCATGAATGGCATAAAACTGCAAAGCAAGAAGACCATGAGACTTAATTTAAATAAAAACTAAATAGGCTTAACGTGCGTGGAATGAAATAAAAATGGAAATGAATAAAATGAACTTACTTATAAAAAGTTGAATATAAAGTTGTAAATGGAATTAATCCGACAGTTTCGGAATACAGTATTCAGAAACTGTCGGATCATTTCCATTTTTATTAATTTAAATAAATGTCAATACTTTATATAAAGTCAACTTTCCAACAGTAAAAATACATACCTTGATTTTTTGAAAATTAAGACAAAGAGATTAAAAGTTAAAAAGAGGAATCACTGTTAGGACCTTACAATATAAAATTACGAGTAAGTCTTTTTCTTTTAAGAATCCCCTTATCTCAAAAATAAATAAATTACTTTTTAAACATTTGTTAAACTTCAAACAAAATTTGTGTTAAAACATATTAATTTTACATTTCAGTCAAAAAGTATAATTCTGTTTTAAAATTGAATGTTTCTCTGGATGAAATGAACAAAAAAAAAAAATCTGATTTTAATAGATCCAATTAGTATTATTATTATTAATTTTTCAAGGCATTTTAATTTTTTTTTTTATTTTTTGTAAAACAGATTATAACTGTAGCCATGTCCTTTTTTTTTTTTCTAGGGAGGAAGAAATTCGTTTTCAGCAATAACAGTATAATATGCATTGTTTACAAATCTGTCATTATTTCGTTATTTTTAATTAATTAAAAATAATTCACATATTTCTGCTTCTGTATTCTGTTTGAAAATTTCAATAACTGGTCATTTATTAATAAAATACAAAGCACTTGTATTACTATAAATTTGCTATTCTTCAGTTAATCTCAGATTTACCCATAAATGAAAAAAAAAAAATAATAGTTAAAATCTATAAATCTAAAATTGATAATAAAATCGACTTAGAAAACAAATTTAACAAAACAGAATTAAAAATAAATAAGAATAAGAAAAATAAAAAAATTCAGAAAAATGAATTCAAACTAACTAATAAATTCTTTTAATTTAATTATAGTTAAGTAAAAAAATAGATTTAGTTTTTAATATATTTAAAAAAAAACTATAACATTTTTTTATTAAATTCATCTAATGTATGAAACACATTTTGCTTACATGAATAAATGCTGTAGGTGGAGCAGCAACGGAATTGCTTTCCTCTAGATATTCTTCCCAAACAAATTCTGCTTCTTCATCTACTAAAAAAAATAATGGATTTCAAAATAAACATTAATTTTACGCATTTTTGTATATATACAACTTCAATTCTAATTTGGTTTAACTTTTTAAGTTTAGTTTAATTAAAAATCTAGTAAACAACTTAAATATTTTTAATTTATTATCGAGAATTAAATTAGTAAGTTTTGCTGAAAAGGGATTGATCCAAGATTATCTCATTGAAAAAACTATGTTTTGTTTCTGAAAATTAAAGGCAAATATAAAAAAAAAGAAAACATGAAAAATAATAAGTAAAAATAAATGTGGAGGAAAGCAAAATCTGATTCCTAAGTTTCAAATAAGTAAATAAAAAATAAGTAAATCACCTTCATTATTGGGTTTTTCTATGGGCCCATTAGCAGCATCTTCGTGCTCTTTAACGTCGTCCTGTAATGGCGCTAAAGAAATAATTAAAACAATCTAAAGTTATTAAAAGAAGATATAAGTTATATAAAAAAATTATATATATCCTAATTTTGATTTTTAAAAACTGATATTTTACAATTCTCTTTTAATTCGTAAACAATAATTAACGTAAATTCTTAAGTTTTTTTTTGTTTTTCCTAATTAATTCACTTGAATTTAGTTTGTCTTCAATCCATTTAAAAAGAAAGCCGTTTACTTCCTAAATTTTAACAAAAAATCAAAGGCAATGTTTTAAGAAATAACACTAAATTTATTGATAACATTTTAATACAACTGAAAAAAATCATTTTAAGAAAAAATTCTTGTCGTACCTTCGTGGCCGGTTGATTCAGTCGCCATAATACACAACAATAGGTTTTCCTGCTAAAAGAAAAATATATTTCGTTAAATTTCTACTTCTAACTTTACCATCGTTTAATAAGACAACAAACACTTGATTTACCCTTTATTTTTCTTCAAAGTTAAAGTCCTCAAAGAAAAGAAAAAAAATCGCCAAATATTTTTATATAAATGAAACCACCCAACTGAGAACCAATCAACGTAATAACAAGGGGAAAAAAAAAACAACAACTCACGCACACCGGTATTCGAAATTAAAAATATATTTTTTATAAAACGATAATTAATAAAGTATCTTAATTATTATTTTTTTTACGAAAACATACGTTTAAATACCCTAAATAAAAAAACGAAATCGCGATGTTTCTGAATTTAAATAAATAGGTTAACGTTTACGTACAATGTAGTGATAACAGATCTAAAAATAAATACAATGCGTCAATTCAGGAAAACCCAAGAAATAGTGCGAAAGAAAAGGATACAAAATGTCTAAAAAGAAATAAAGGATCTAAAGCGGAGAATTTAATTTGAAAATAGAGTGCGTGATAAAAGAGAAAACTGTTAAATGTTCCTACAATGAATGGGCGAAGTTTAACTAAAGTAAGAGGAAGGTTGACTGTGAATTAAATAAGTCAGATTGACAAATGGGATCACAGTTTCTTCCACTTTTTCATCTTCACCGACAACTTCCAACCGATTCGAGAAATCCCTCCGATCGAGAGTCCGAGGGAAACGAAACAAATAATATTCTCACTTAGCGAAACCGATGTAAAAGAGAAAGTTTTACCTTCGAAAAAAAAAAGTGCACGTTTTCCGTTAATTTTTCCCGGTTCGAATCGCTAAAAACTTCTTTTAGAAATTGTTTTCCCTGTTCAGTGCCTGATCTATCACCATATCGACATTAGGGGTAGAAAACAACTCGTATCAACCAGAGCTACTCGAATGAAGGGAATAACAGGAGCTTCCTCACCCCATTGCGCTTGCGTCAAAGAGAAGGAGATCGCTACAAACTTCTTTAAGAAATTACTTAAAAATCATATTTCGATAGCCCTAATTCGACATTCAAAATTAATATTTCTTATAATTGTGTTCCCTAATTCAATTAGTGATAATTTCTGCAGTTCCCACCTACACGGGAACAAATTCCCTACCCTACGTATCTTTAAAGCAATTGAAGCACTATCTTTTCCTGAATTTTAAAAATGAATAAAATTAAATAAATAAACAATTGAAACAATAATAAACACATTAATACCAACTAAGGAACCGTATCACTAAGGAAGGCCTGTTATTTATTTCGAATACAGTTAACTTTAAGAAATCCAAACGTGAATTCAAGGATCGAAATTCTGGCTTTGTTGCTTCGCAACTGCATAGAATCAAGGTTAATCCACTACAGTAATCCCCATTAACAGTCAATAGGAAATGTTGAGGAACTCCGTTTCAAAATTATAAAAGTGTATAATTAAATTATCAATTCTAGCTGATTAGATTACATTTAAAGAACTGAAGTACTTTAAATCAACAATTTAATTTTTATTAAATGCTATTTTGTTTGGTTTTATTTTGTTTTAATTTTTTTTTTTTTTATTGAAAATAAAAACTATTTTTTTTCATTTTTTGAGAATATTACGAAATTATATTAGTTTTTAATCAGTTGTAATTAATTTTAATTATTAATATACTTTTAATAGAATGAATTCGTAAGAACTGATAATGGAATCTGAAAAACGACAAAATTAATGTAGGACATCGGAATAGTTACCATTATATTTTCGTTCATCTTAAGTAAAACAAACGATTTAAAGTGTAGTATTCTCTTCTAAATTTCGATTTGAATCAAAATAATATATTTACATTGTTATATTTGTTGTAATATTGATTTCAAATAAAAAAAGAAACAATAAGATCACGGTGACTGACTTACTAAAAATAAGCCATTATTCTTTCCTTTGTTAACTGTTCGTTTTTTAAGTTTCGTATCTGCATTTAATCAATTTTATCTTCATACACAAACTAACAAAATATGTAATTACAAATTTCTAAGTAATTTGTTGTTATTTTGTTAGTAACCTTTTCAATTAGTAATGTTAATCATTTAATGGAAAGAAAAAGAAAATAAACTACGCAGTATAACAGATCCTCACATTTACTCGTAAAATCGTAAAACTTATGGATGTTCAGCGAAAATCTCTATGTAATACAATAGTTATTAAATTTCGAAAAGTTTAATAAAAAACTATTTATTTATTTACTTATTGCTGCTTTTGTTGTTTTATTTAAAATATACATCGCAAGTAAATATTTTTTTTTACATTTTATAAACTGTAATAATTGTAAATTCAAAAAGTTATTGTTTTGGGTTTTAGTTAGATAGTATTAACTATTAAATATATAAACTTTAATTATATAATATATAAAATACAAAATGAGCTCTCTTATGCATTCTTTCTAATTTAAATGTTAATTAAAAAATTTTCAGAAAAAAAAAATTACCTTAACTGAAAGGTATTTTTTTTTTGTTGCAAAATTTACTTATGATCATTCTGACGAAATTTCATGATCGTATTTTTCGTATTGTTGAAGATTTCAATTTCAAACTGGATATATTGTTAATAGAAGTTTTTGATATTTCTTTGAACATAAGATAATCTTAGATAACACTACGAGCAAAGAAAAAGAATAATTTCAATTCAGATATAGTTAAGGAAATAAATTAAAACCAGAGTTTTTGTAAATTAAAATGGCTTAAAGAGACAGAAATAATACAATTATCAAAACTAGGCTTCTTGCATTACAATCCCGTTATCCTATTTATTTATTTATTTATTTTCCCAACAGAAAGACGGACAGTTAGCATTTTTTACTTGAAGAGATTTTTTTTTTTTTTTATAACCGGAGTCAAATGACAAACTGATCGGGATTCAGGGACCTTCAGACTAAAAAAGATGGTTAATATGAACGTATTTACATTCATATTTAAAATGAATGATAATACATACAATTCAGATTGATTTCACTCATTACAAAGCTTTAATTCGATAAAATTGAAATGTTAATATTAATTCAATTAGTTTTACTTGATACATGGGTAATAAACAGATTTTTGTTATTCAACTTAAATATTCCCAGAAAACGGATCAGCGGTTTTAAATGGCTTAGTTAGAATTTCCTTCAAGTATTATTAAAATTTATAATCTCTTTTTTTTTCCCCCTAAAACCGAAGATTTAACATAAATAATCCTTTATAAGCATTTTGGTAATTTCAATTTACTAAAATTTTACAAAATTAATAATCCTGATTAAGACACCTTCAAAGAGATCAAAAAGAAAAAGAAAGTTTATAAAGAAAAAATATAATATTGTAATGATGAAATAAAAGTCATTTTACAAGATATCGCACAGAAAAAAAAAAACTAGAGAGAGAGAAGAATAAATTAAAGTTGTTACAGAAACAAAAATATTTTAATTAACTTTTATAATATAATTAAAATTTATTTCCGGTAAGAAAATGTTAAAGTGAACAAGAAGTGAAAATAAAGCAGCAGGGCCTGAATAGAATTGCCTATTCTGATTCAATTATGGGGAGGATTTGGGAACGGCCGTTTCACCCTGCAACGGGATCATCAGTCCAAACCCGCCTCCCTTGATAAAAGAACCAGAAAGGCGCAATCCTATGTGAAGTTCACCGACTAATCTGGCAGTGACCTCCCAAAGGACAAAAGACAACAAAAGAAATTGATGTGTCGAGAGACATCATCACAAACCTTTACCTTCGACTCGTAGGGCAAAAAGGCATTAAAGAAACCAAAAATTCCAAAAGCTAAATATAAGCAAAATAGTAAATTTAACGTGCTGTGAAAATCAGTAGGAAATGAAAATAAAGCTTTATTTTCATTTCCTACTGATTTTCACAGCAAGTTAAATTTACTATTTTGAACAAGAAGTTCTTGAACAAACATGAAGCCTACTTCTCGGTATATTTAAATTGTATTGTGATTGCTAACATCGTTTTTCTCGTTAATAGTTCACAATGAAATGAATGTACCTTTCTTAAAAGCTTTGCTTTGATTTTATAAGTAATCTTAAAAAGAATTCCACGACAAGTGGATTTTTTTTTTCTTATCACTAATATCTCGAGCCTGCTTCCATTGTTAATCTTAGTTCCTTGTTTTCATAAATTTAAAAGCATATTTAAGAATTTCGAGAGGCCGTCATTCTTGCAATTTATCTTAAGGATTAAATAATTTATGTTTTCATTGGCAAAATAATTGTAAGCATTTATGTTTAAAATATCCCAAAGATGCGTTCATTTGTTTTAATTGTCATTTGGGATAGGGGAGAGAAATTTAGTGAATGCACAAAGAGAAATCAATTTGTATCGACTGTCATGCATCGATAAATCCTTTCCTTTAAAATCAGGAAAATATTAAACACAAGTTGATCAAATGTTACAGTTTAAAATCAAATTGCAAGAAAATGCTACTTGTTTCGTCTGCATTGGCAGACAGTAGTAAAACATTAAACACTGGTTTTTACAAGGGAAGCCGAAAGAAGTAGCAGACGAAACACGTAGCATTTCCTTTTAATTTTAATTTTAAACTGTTACATTTCATCAACTTGTGTGTAATATTTTCCTGATTTTAATTTTAATGAACACATGTTAAAACGCCATTTGTCCTTTCCTTTAAGTTTTAATTTTTTTAAGACCGTTTCAGAAAAAAGTTTAATAACACAGTACTTATATTTGGAGATTATTTCACTGACTCACTTACGTACGTATATACGTGATTCTTCAGAAAATGGCATAAAAAAAAAATCTAAATTTTAACTGTCAGTTAAAATACGAAATTTTTTTGTACTTTTTTAAAAAAGTTTCGAAAAAAAATCATTTTTTAATGTAGCGCACTTTCTGAACAGCGATATATATATATATATTTTTTTTTTCGATATTGATTTAGAATATAGTTCCTAATTGGCAGTCATTTCTATGCATCGTTATTTCTTATATTAAAAGTAAACAATAAAATAAAGAAACAGTAAACAATTTGTAGCAGAAAAAAAATTAATCATGTAAAATTTAAATCACTTTATGTAAGCATTAAGCAAATTTTAGTACAACATGTGAGAGAAAATATTAACTAAAAAAATTGTAATGATTTATTTTTAAAAAAAAATATGTATTAGAAAATTAAAAATATAAACCAAGGGCTGCACAATGAATAAACAAAAATGCCTTTCTGGTCTTATTATCAGCGGTAATCGGGAACGGCCGTTTCTTCCTGCTTGGGGCACATCAGCCCGATCCGCCCGCCCCGATAACAAATCTCCGTACCCGATAGTGACCCCCGAAACCAAAAAACAGCAATAATAAATACAGTGCTGTAGTACACTCAAAAAACCCTTTTTCCTAATAAACGTATAGGATTAAAGGCTTTAAATTATAAAGGAACCAAACATCTAAAAGGTAAATTAACCCAAATAAAGAAATTTAACGTGCAGGAAAATTAAAAAAAAATATATATATATTTTAATTCTTTGATATTTATAATTTTTGGTATTGTAAAATAAATAAAAGTACATTAAGTAATGCACATGTTTAAGGAAATATTAAAATCTAGTACTTAATAAGAACAACGAAAAGAAAAATATTAGTAATCATTTCACAAAATTTAATCAGTTGTTAAATAAAATTGAAGATTAGAGCAACTTCAAAAAAATTGATTAATAAGAAAGAATTCAAATTTTTACAAGCGTTATTTTTTTCGAAAATTTTTAATAATATATAACGGATTTATTTCAATCTTTAAGAATGGCATCTTGTGCTTTTTTCTACTTATATCTTTATTTTGAAAAAGTGAATTTAAACTACTTTGAAAAAGCAAATTTCTTTTATGCAAAAAAAAAAATTATTTACTGAATAACAGAAAACATTTATAACAACAATATCATTAATTAAAAATTGCTTAAGCATCATCACAGTATTTTAAAACAAAACATTTTTATCCGTAGTTATAAAGTACCTGCGCCAAATAAAGCCCATCTAATATTGAAAGATTTTTTTTTAATAATAGAGGGTGAGACCAAGTTGTTTACTAAATGACATCATAGCACAGCTGTTTCATGCTAATATGGCGATCATCAGCTAGGAGCAGTCATCAGTAAACAACCAGGTGCAATTCCAGGTGGTTGTTTACTGATAACTGCTCCTAGTTGATGATCGCCTTATTAGCGTGAAACAGCTGTACGAGGATGTCATTTAGTAAATAACTTGGTCTCACCCTTTATTATTATTTACTTCCGCAATCTGATTTTTTTATGCGCTAAAAAATTCATAGCGGCCGCGTGTAGCGTGCACATGAATTTTTCGTCAGTTATCCTTTTGGCGAGTTTTTTATTGTTT
Organism: Thereuonema tuberculata; assembly: GCA_023159025.1. Lineage (NCBI taxonomy): Eukaryota > Metazoa > Arthropoda > Chilopoda > Scutigeromorpha > Scutigeridae > Thereuonema > Thereuonema tuberculata. Next base: position 37,280,038 of record JAFIDM010003189.1, on the reverse strand, counting down.
ATTTTAGCTTTTCAGGCTCCACATTGATTCTGACGATATTTTTTTTTTATTTTTACTCCAGCAAGAAAAATTCTGAAAATTGTAACCTTTTTAGAGCTTAAGGTGCGCTCTTACGATAATGAGAATTTAGAATTTGCGGAATTGGACAATTTTTCTGTAATAATGCAATTTTCAAAATTTAAGTAATAGGCCTTATTAGGAGTATTACGTATTTTATTTATATGTATATAAATAAAAATTAAGGAAAAAAAAGTAAAAACCAATTACCTTATGAGAATTGTATAAACCAAATAAAAATGCAATAATTATATTCAAAACTAAGGAGCCGAAAAATGGATATTTCCTCCTTAGCCTTAAGTCCAACGCACTCTTCATGAACGCATTTTGAGACACTTGCAATTCAATCTCCTTTGCATATTAGTAACAGAACCAGCTTTCTTTTCTCAGTGTTCGTGAACCACTCGGTCAAGCTTCAACATGATCTTTCACGGAAGGCTGAGGTCGTTTTATGAGCTTTCTGTACGCCCAAACCTTCACGAGTAGTGTCACCTTTCTTGTTGTTGTCACTCTTCTCTCTATGTTCTTTTGCAGCTTTAACTGATTTAGTCTTCTGGCTGTCTTGAAATAATGCGCTTGGTATTAATAATTATGGAATTTTGTTTGCTTCTTTGATTTTGTTTCTAGACTTCAGGGGTGTGAAGAATGTCTTTAAATGAAGTTTCTAATCTCTCTATCAATTACTAGATTCAAGAGAAAAGCCACTAGATTCGCCATGAAGAGAGAAATTATCACTTGTTGTGGATCTTGAATCACCTGAATCCCTTTTGAAACACTTTTCGAGTTAATGCCTTAATTTGAATTGACTGCTGTGAGAGCAATGAGGTGCAGGCTGGGGTTTTAAAGGATTTTGTTCAGCTGTACTCTCATGGACATCATTAGGGTTCGAAAGAATAAATCCCAGTAATGCTAAATCCACCTGAAACATTAGCGGGAGTAGCAACCCTTGACCAAACCTTACTAAATATGTTCCCAAACATCCTTTTGTTTATTATTATGCGGCTTTTGATAGCGTTCTGCTTTGCAAATACAGTAAAACTTCATCGTTCCAGAATGCTTCGTAAGGACCAAACACGGGCTTATCGAAATATGTGTCGTATTCCTTGGTAAGAGCGTCATTTCATACGAATCAGCTGCCTGCGTCTAAACATGATGATGCCGCTTCAAAGCAGCACATTACCTTGAAGGGTTTTCGACATTATTTTGATCACTGAGGGACGAATTACTTTGTCAGTTATTGCACGCCTATCTCTGCTGACTAAAAATCTTGCTGCAGAGATTCTTTTCTTGAGTCAAATATCATGATCTTCCTAATGTTCTTGTAATTTTTCCTTTACTTTGGTGGTCGTATTACAGACCAAAAAAAGAAAAAAATGTTATATCTTTTAATAACTAAACTTGATTAATTGTTATGCTACAAATTAATTAAGTTAGCAATGATGAATTTAAAACTGGCTTTGATGATTACTTTAATATTTTTTTTTCTCATTATAAATAAATTACTTTGGTACGGAATGTGCTTAAGAGGCTTGTAATATTATTTTCTTATTACGAGAAAAAAACACGTAAAGTAATTGATGTTCTAAATAAGGTCCTTGGGCCTTGTTTGGTTCATAGTAGAGTGCTTTAATTGGAGCTCCCTGTTAACCCACGCTTTCATTCATTATTTTAGTAAAAGGTCAATAAATGCACGTTTACTGGAGAACATCAAATACATTATCTTATTCTACGTATGCATCACTTACTTTAAAATGGCATACAACATGTTCATGTACGTTAGGTTGCTAAAAAATGCAGAAGGTTTATCAAATTACCTTGAAATAGTTACGACAACAACATCGTTCACTATTCAACTCAAATATGGCGGAAACGTAACTAATCTAGTGAAATTCTTAGCGTTCTCTTAATAAAATGAAGGACGGGCCTTACTTAACATTAACATAGAAACAAATAATGACAAGAAACTTAAATATGAAAATCAAGATAAGTAACCGTCCCGATATGGCCGGGAAAGTCCCGGTTTAGAAATGCATGTCCCGCATTCCGATTTTGGAATGAATTGTCCCGCAACGTAATTTTGTGATTTTTGAGGTTTTCTTTTTGTTGGTTGTGTTGACCAGAAGAAAGTTGCTTATTCTTTGTACGGTTGTTTCTACAGTTTGTAGAAATATGGCCACCCTGATGAAAATATGAAATCGGGAAAGAATAGAAATAATCCAAATACGTAAAATTATTTTATCCACCGATTACAAATAATGTATTTTCAAAATTGTTCATCTGTTGAAACTTGAGTAAATCCACAAATAATACATGTATTTAAAGAAAATTTAAGATAATTAATTGTAACTGAGAGAAACAAAGGAATCATCAATTTAAAATGGATTAAAAAATAATTTTGATACATTGTTAGAAGATAATAGAAATTTATAATTTGATTTGTTCTTTAAAATTCTTACATGACACTGAAGCTAATTGTTTGGTACAATAACTGTTACAAAATAATAAAAATACACTTCAAAAAAGTAACTCTACAGTTACTTTTCAATTATTCTCTTTTGTCAGGCTTCCCGCAAAACGGCACGCGCGATACTCAATTTTAACTGGTAACACGATATCAACTCTGCGCATGCGCAATATGGATGGACTTCAAATAGCCGAAAAGTACCAAACATTTTCCTAAACTTTTAAACTACTTCCATTTTTAATATATTTTTCTTCCTTAAGTTTTTAATTCATATGTACAATTTACACACTAAATCCATTAAAAAAAATTTTTACAATTAAAATTAAAATCAAAATTAATTTTAAAAATTAAAAATTTAAAAACAACATTAAAAACAGTTCCTGTACAGTGTCGGGGATATCATGATCCCCATCATCAGCAAGATCGTTTTTATCCTTAAGTTTTTTATCATACTTTTATTGATCTTCATATACAAGTTTTAATTGCTTCTTGCTCTTTGTAATGCTTAGCAATTTTACTATTGTAATTGAGATATTAGGTTTTGGAAAATTATTTAATAGAGAACAATTTGAATATTAATTTGTAGATCTGTTTTTTAGAAATTTTTTTAAAATTTTTTCTTGTCATTATGTTTTCTATAGTATATTTACAAGTTAATGGTTACAATGTCATGAAGGCGAAAAAACATGCCACGGCATGTTGCGGCTATGTTTGCTTCGAGTTTAATATCTTCCACAAATTTCGATACAAATGACTAATATAATTGTAAAATCTTCTTCCCCGATGATGTAATAATGAATGAAATAAAGCCACAGAGATCAGCGACGTACAATAGGAGAATACGGACAATAATTACCTGTGAGACTTCAGTGTATTATTGGTTAACGTTGTTATGCGTAGTGTTTACTTGACGCCATTTTGCCACCTTTTCGCCAGTGACTTGCATACCTTGTTTCTGATAAATATTTCGTTTCCTTTTTTAATTATAAATTTGGTTAAAACAATGCAAAAATTCAATTTAATACCAGCAAATATTAGAAACTAGACTATGCAAACTAAGAATTAAGCAATTAAAAACCCACCTACAAGAGCCTGTGACTTTAAACTCCTGCCGACAATTAGAAGTAATGAATTTCTGAAATTAAATGCTACAGGACTGGGCCTCGGAAGATTCAATCTTCAAAGCTATTCTCTATTCTGACATAGTTTCTTTCGTTTTGATTTTTAGTAAAATGGCGTTTTCTTTTCCTTCTGCATCTATCAATTATTTATAAAGAAACTAATGTTTCTAACAACTACTTACGCAATATTTGAACAGAGATGGCCTCGTCTGCTTTTTAGGCGACATTACGAATCTGAACATCAAACGTTTAGTACAAAGATTTAGTGCTGTTATAAAACTCTGTTTCTAACAAAGAAGGTATTCAACTAATAACAATTGCAATACATATCATATTATTCCAATTATTAAACTATAATAATTACTTAATCACTGTTTTATTGGTGACTATTTTTAGCTGATGAACGCTAAAGAGCGAGGAATAGCTATCTGGATCTCGCCTAGTAAAATACTAGGTCTCAACCTTTTAATATGATATCATATTATTGAGAACTTATTATTAATGAAATCTTATAATTTCTCCGCAATATTTTTTGAAGTTTTCCACTATAATTTAGACACTTTTAAATCTTTCTGTTTATTAATACATTCGAAATTATTTATTACACAAGCCTCCAATATGAATCTGGAAGAATAAATAAGAATGTCTTGTGTAATAGACAATTTCAAATGTATTAATAAACAGAAAGACCGTGTTCAACAATGGATATCTTGTTCAGGGTTTTGTGCAAGAACGTTTTATTCACGATTTCCTTAGAGGTCACATTACACTTGAGTTTCCATTATAACTAAACAGAAGTATTTGTTTCTTTATACAATAGTAAAGTTGGGAGAGATGACACATGTAATGTAACTTCAAGAAGGGTTTGCAGCGCATCACATGACCAAAACCTGAGGCCAGTCTGAGCTTCAGTGTGTGTAGAGTGTTTGTGCTGAATTGATATATGAGATTTAATTGAGTTTTTCTTCCAATGATATAGCCAGGTTTGTGCTCGAATTTTCGTTGACTTTGCTAATTCCTTTAGTTAACAGCCTTTTTTTAAGGCATCTTTCACTATTATTCACTGTGTAAACATGTAAATAGAGTAAGCAAGGTTATGTACCTGTCACTAGTGTCTTGGGTCCCACGTGGTGGAAATGGCGGTGTATGTCATCTGTCCCATCACTTCTGAGAGATGACACATGTAATCTCTCCCCTTTTTTATTCTTTTTCTTTTATTTTTGTCTTTCTTTTATTTTATATTCATCACAATGCAATTACAATTTGCATAATTAAAAAAAAATAATTACCACTAAGTTTCATATAGACTTAAAAAAATAAAATCTGAAGTATTTTGCAAATCTGATAACTGTAAGTGGTTTATTTTTTATTAAACATTTTTTTCCAAAACGTTTCAAAAATATCATTATTCAACTTAATTTTAATGTTTCATTTCATATGTTTTTATAAAAATAAAGTAGTAGCTTGATTTATGCATGTCTCTTATTCATATTCCATGTGGCCATCTCTCCCATAAGTATGGGAGAGATACTTATCTCAACATTTTTTTTAAATTCTAAAAATAAGAAACAGCATTAAAAACATAAAAAAAAAAAATAACGTAAATATGAAAGCAAAGGATAAATGAACAGTTTAAAGCTTTCAAACATTTAAAAAATAAGGTTTTCAATATTTTACGTGAAAAATTCGAATTGTGTGTCATCTCTCCGAACTTTACCTTATGCCATTTTTATAATTGAAGGCATTTAAATTTTTAAATAAATTAAAGAAATTGTAAGAAAAAAGTAATAAATACGATTAATTTAAGATTGTAATCAGCTTATGGTTCCCAGAATCAATTTAGAAAACTTTTGACCTTGTTGGTGTTAAATTTACGTACTCTAAAAATAATGCTAATAACCGCGTGGCATGTTTAAAAGGGAGAAATCTTGTAGTAATTTCTCGATATTTTTGGCAAAAAATCTTTGATTTTGACCATAATGTGTGAGGGCCCGTAACTGCATTTGGTACCTGCGCTTTGAATTTGATGTGAGGGGGCCAGCATATCCCCACGTAACCTGGAGGCAAGATTTGACGATCAGAGAGCGCCATTAAATATCTATCAGAAAGAACTAAAGTGTGACCTACGCGTTAATTTAATCTGTTAGAGATGGATTACCGAGGAATAAAATTAAAAACAAAATTGACTCAGACTGAATAAAGAATAATTCTGAAATCGATTATAGTAAAACTAACAAAGAAGTAAAACTTAAACTTATTATTGTTATTTTAATTTGCGAAATTCAGAACTTGAAAAAGTAGAACGATAGTTTCTGTGAAATATCGTTTGTAGTTGTATGAAATTTGAAAATGACTTTAAAGAAGAAATATATTTAATATATGACAAAAAAGCTTTTTTATAGTATTTTATAAGAAGGAAGTTATGGGATTGTGGCAAAGTTACAATTCAAATGACTGAATTCTTTGACTAATCAGAATAATTGAAAAAAAATCAAAAATCTGTAACGATATAAGTCTCCATCTGCTTACGGGCCTAAATCACCATACTTCACTTACAAAAAATTGAAATAGCTGAGAGTGATTTTCCACTATACAATGAAATCTCTGTGGAGTTTAGAAGCTCCAACAAAAGCCAATTCGCTGGCCACGATTTTCTTACCTTCGCCTTCTTCGATCACCGGGCTGAGTGAGATTTCAAAAAAAATTTCCAGCACACATGCCCAAAAAATTCCCGCCAAAGCTCAACTAGTAGACCTCCCCTGATTGGTTAAAGGGGTCACTGGCTATCCAATGGAAAAACAAAGGAAAAGTGAAAAAAAAAATTTTTTTTTTTTTTTTTTTTTTTGAAAAGCCCTTAAAAATTATACAAGTTTATAATTAAAGCGCCCTTAAACCAAAAACTTATATATTACCCCCCCCCCCAACCCAAAAAAAAAAAAAAAAAAAAAATAGAAAAAAAAAAAACAGAAGAAGACCTTTATTTTTGTATCTTAGACATGTTAATCTTTATGTCTGTATCTTATTCTTTTGGAAAGAGATCTTTGAAGCAATTTATTTTTAAATAGGCGTACATCTGAATGGACTTTTTACAACATCCTTAGGGCCCCGCCCCCCATCTTTATCCTGAGTGCGCCACTGTGTATATAGATATATCCTGTAGGCTTCGCACTGCCGCTAGTACATAGACTACACTCACACATAGATGGTTAGCATCTAACCATCAAGTTAAGACCGCTTTACACTATACCACTTCACAGGCCATAACGCAGGCAATATCAGGGTAGATTGCCAGTGCATTGGAAGCATTTAGTGTACCGTCTTACACGTACCATATCGCCTTCCATCACACGGAAAATTTACACTTCTCAATTGTCATCATGCCTACGTTTTATTTATGAAAAAAAATGCATTGATTTATATAAAAATCATTTATTCAATGCATCGAATAGGCGAAAGAATGTTTTTAACTAATTAAAATAGGAAATATTCATGTTTTTTTTTTCATCGTTTTGTATTTCTTTGTTTTCAGTTTCGATAAATAATTCAGTCTCGTTAAATCTCGATCAACGATGATATGTTTTCGAGATTCCGATCGCTCCTCGATTCAAATTTTCAAGCCGAAATTCTGAAATGATTTTGATTAATAATGTAAAATTTTATGAAAGCATCCACGAAAACATAAGGAAAAGATGACCTCCGATCATGAAAATCATTTTTGTAATAAGTAATTTCGAATAAATAGATACAAATCGATTGGACGTCAAGTTCTACAATTCGTCACCAGGAGCGCTAGCGTCAGATGGCGAGCCATCTCTTTGAATTTCGTTCCAAGTGGGGCAATGTGGTCGCCATCTGGCATGGTATGCTGATGGCGACCTAAATGGTGAGCTTATGGCCTTTGAAATGGTACATGTAAACAGTAGCGTACCAAGAGGAGGGGGACGGTCCGCCCCGGGCTCCCACCTGGGAAGGGCCCCCATCAGCCAGCCTAGGGGGCCCCACCAAGTAGCTTATTTTCTTTTTTTTTTTTTTTTTGGGTTCTAAAAGCAAGACTAGGGGGCCCCCCTCCACACAAGATTTCCTTTTTTTGGGGGGGTTGTAAAAGCAAGTCTAGGGGGCCCCATCTACAATTCCCGCCCCGGGCCCCCAAAGGCGTTGGTACACCACTGCATGTAAAACGGCCTTTACCGAGTCAAAGCTACCAAGCCATTGTCTCTCTCGCACAATCATATACTCCTAGCTGATACACGAGTTTTCGGCTACCTCCACTATAGGGAATCTCGACATTTTTTTCATCCATGTCTACCTCGGACAGTCACATCCACGCAGCAGCTAGCGACGCGACGGTCAACATCTCGACGATACTGCGGCCACAGCCATCCGGAACCAACTTGTTTCTTCTGACAGCCCCTCACTACCTCTCACGGCAAATAGTCGTTTCTCCTCCGATCTACCATGCAGGGCCGGATTTCCGCCTAGGCCTAGAAGGCCCGGGTCTAGGGGCCCCGCCGTATTGGATTTTTTTTTTTTTTGTTTTTTTTTTTGGTTGTTGAATTGGG
>JAFIDM010003189.1:37260450-37271737 GCA_023159025.1 Thereuonema tuberculata | reverse complement strand
GGGGGGGGGAGTTATAGATTTTCGGGATAGGGAGGGGGGGGGGGACTGCAAATATCCAGTTCCTAGGGGCCCTGGGCGTTTAAATCCGGCCCTGCTACCATGAGGTTCATTTCGCACCTCTGTTTATACTAATCGGAGGTTTTCGAGAAATTTTTAGGCCTTTCTTTGTTCCTTAGATTGGGAAAACCCATATTAACATCGCTCTGTTAATTCCCGAAGGTATTACCGGCTATAAACATTTTCCCCACGTTAGCAAGATAAAGGGTTTATATTCACACTCCCGAACAAAAAATAAAATAAAATACAAAGCTGTGGGGGAAAGAAATAGAAGTTACCTTTTCTTATAAAAAAATAAAAAAAAATCTTAAAAAACAAATAAACCATTACAGACTCTGTTGATTTTGACTGTCCTCTTGATTATCTGCAAAACTCGTGTCTATTTCCATTATTGGCAAAGTCATTGTTATCAGTTTCATTTAAGATGTGTGCAGAAGTATCTGAATGTTTTTAAATTTTTATTATTATCCCCTTTGAGTTCTGACTGCTTAGCCGTATAGTACCATAAACGTAGTTATAATCCGTGTTATTGTTAGCCATCCTATTTTCATTAATATCTGTTTGAACTTGATCAAAATAACGTTTTACTCTGACTTTGTTAATGTGTAAAGGAATCTAGATTTTCAATAAGAAAGTTTTCACTATTATAGATTTCGACTATATGGTATGGCCTTTAAATTTCTTTTTCTAAATTTCTTTGACCCTTAAGATCATTTTTTGCGCAAAACTACCATAAAAAGTTTATGACATTCTAGAGTTTTTTTGAGTTTTATTAATTAAGACATTTCTAAATCTTCTATTTTCCTCTGAAAACTTTTGTACCCAGTTTCTTGAAGTAACAAATTTCCTTCCTAAACCCATGAAGTAACTAGAAAGGATTATTACGAATAGTATCATGATAAGATGTTTTGTAAGAGAAAGTGACAAATTTTATAATATCATCCCAATCATTAAATCCCGAATTTACAAGATGGGCTTTAATAATTCTGTTAAATTTTTTCCACTCAACAATTTGACATAGTGTGGAAACTCACAGTATTCAGTTTTTTATCTTTAATAGTCTACATGATTCTTTGTAATGTCGGACATAAAACTAGTGCTTCAGACTGTGGCAGCTTCCATAAATTAAAAAATATATTGTCAATAACTGCCTTGGCTACCGTCTGAGCCTTCTGATCTCTTAAAGCAATAGTTCAACATATCTTGTAAGATTGTCAATAATAGTTAATATGACATTGTTTCTCTGTTTTGATTTAGTAAAGGGGCCGATAATATCCATTGACAATCTTTCTAAACGCCTATAAACGGAAAAACGACGAGAATGCAATTTTGTATTACATGTGGTTCGGCTTGTCCTTTATACATTTGGCATGAAATTGACAGTTACGAGGATGTAATATGAGATTCCCTTCCAATACTGATATTTCTAAAACACTTTCCCCACACATTATGCCCTGTAATACCACCGCCACGAAATTTGTTGAAGAAAAAATTCCTATATGATGGATTACAATTCTGTTCCCTTTTGAGGTAACTTTCCTCAGCAAGCCATCAGTGCCCAATATAAAATCTTCACTATCCCCTGTTTGTGCTTTTTGGTTCTTTATAATTTCACCTAACTGTAATGAGGTTTTGTTATAATTATTTATGTTTATTTATTTAAATAATTATGCTTGTTTACAATCTCTTAAATTATGAATGTTTTGTAATTTGTGAAGTAAAATATGCAAATTAGGCTGGTGGAGAACTCCGATATTAAGGACTGCTACAAGTCGAGAGGAGGGGAGTTCGACAGGAGACACGAGAGAGAACGGAGCGGTTGGAAAGGAAGCGTTAGGGGTCGCCGATGAACAAATGAAGAACACGTTTGTCGTGAGAAGCCACCGTAGTTCTACTCTGTTCGTGTGTCGTCGAAGAAAGAAGATCCTGCCAGCAAACCAAGCAAGAAGAAAGAAAACTGCGCAAGAGTCAACCGAACCAAAGAATAAGTGAGATAAATTTGATTTTAATAATACTTTGTGTAAGGACAGAACTTTAAGTATCAAGCCGATACTCTGTGTAAATTTAGCAACATAAACTGTGCATTAATTTAAAATAGAACTTATTAAAGAATATTTAATTTAAGCCACCCAGATCCATCCATTTTATTACACCTAACTCATTATCTCTTTCTTGCGCTTCTTTAATAGAATTAGGTTCCAAGTTAACTCCCAATGTTTTATTAATATGGCGAACTCTGGTCAGCCATAACACTATGTTCACCTTTAATATAATGAGGGTATACGTCCTAGGTTTTGCAATTTCAGACTCCATTTTAGAAGTCTTCTGTTCTCTTCACCTTAAGAATGTATGAATTTTAATGGTTTGTGATCAGGAAAAAGAATGATATTCCTTCTGTGTATTATGAAAAGGCATTTTCTTAAACAATAAGCAACAGTCCGAGCTTCTTTTTCTATTGTAGAATAGCTAAAAGCTTCTTAGACAAAATTACTGTTCTAAAACTCCCCCGACACAATTTTGAGAAGCACCACAGGATAAATAGAAAGGTTTCGAATAATCAGGATGAACTAAACAAGTGTGATTTATTAGGGATTCCTTAGTTTCATAAATGAGGACTGATGTTTATCTTGCCATTTGAATTTTGGTTTAGCAGCGATAGTCCTGCTATATTATTACAATGAGATATGAATCTATAATACTAAATTCTTTTATTTCTCTGTCTGTCTGTCTGTCCGGCGCAATTTTCTGTGCGAATGGAAAATAGAAATAATTTTTACAATGAAATTTCCGCGACGGGAATTGAACCTGCAACCTTCTGATCCGAAGTCGGATGTGTTATCCATTAGGCCATAGGGACTACAACTCTTTTCATATTGTTTTTTGACTTATATCTCCGCAATTGTTGTGTTGTTGTTGTGCCCCAATGTTAGTGCAACAATGGAAAACGGTTTTTCATTTTTTATTGTCACGAGGAAGTCGACAAATTCAAAATGAGCATTATTGAACTTCAAAATGTTGCGTTAACTGCTTTCTTTGGAATCGAGTTTTGTTAGATTATCTTAAATTTTATTTTCTTATTATTCTTACTTTTAATAATTGAATTGTACCTTATTAATATATTTTTGTAAAAACAACTAAACTTATTGATTCACGTGTTTTTGAAATTTGTTTAAGCTTCCAACTATTTTGTTTTGTTGTACTTATTCCAATTTTATTATGCTTGAAAAAGAGATGGCTTGAAAACAGTCTTCAAAACTTCAAAATGTTGCTTTAACCCCTTTTATTGCAATCGGTTATTCTTGGATTATCTCATATAAACCATCGTTTCATCATCGATAATCAATTAGTATCGAAGTGGACAACGAGAGAAAGGATGAGATCGTTTCAAAGAACTGTTAATAATGTCGTAATCTCGGCCTCTTGACTACAGGTAAAATTTGTCTGAAGTCTCCGCCAAAGAGGAAAATTTGTCTAGATTCACAAGTCATCAGAATTTGGTTATCTTCACTCGAAAGAATAGTCACAATCAATTCGTCGCCAGGAGTATCGTATATAAGCTATGATCTTCATTTAACATCTATATCAACCAACGTCCATCTAAATAAATCTCTTCTTCAAATATCTATAACGAACAATTTGTACACGGGAGATGGCCTAGTTTTCTATAGAAATTTACCATTCTTATGATCCTCCTAACCTATTTGATATTTTTGGGTTGGATACGTCGCTAATAGCTAATAGCTTTTCCTTGTTAGACTGAACTCTATTCATGGATACAGTATGGCCTAAGTAGTTAACATTAATCCTGAAAAGTGGAACTTACTCGACTTATGGCTAAATTTGCCGCCCGTAATCTACGACAGAAATCCATTGTATCCTTCCTTTTTTCTTATTTAACTTATTATTAAATGAAAACGTATTTCTTTAAGAACTTCTTCACCAAATTTTTTCAATAAGAGTTGGCCCAGTTGATTTGTAGTTATTTCTCTATCACCTGACTAGAGCATAAAAGTGCTTTTCCTCATAGTTTATTAAGTCATAATATTACTTTATTTCGATGACTAAGTTTGCTTTCCTCCATTAACTCCATCGTAGTTTGTATCTGCTGTCTCTATCACAACGCGTTCTTCATTCCCACAATTGTCGGTATGGATTTGCCTGTCATTTTCTCAGCGTCACTTCCTCTCGATGTCCGACTGAAGTATCTGTTGATTCAAACATTTTAATGTTGGGCGCCAACAGTGAAGAATAAAATTAAAATGAATTTGACTTGGATTGGATAAAGGAGATCGTAATTCTGCGAGATCGAAAATTAAAACTAAGTCAAACAGATTAACACAGAAAATAACATTAACAATTTGGTTTATTGTATGGATAAAGATAGTAATGTCTACTCCACAACGACAAATTATAATTAACATCAATTGTCTGATGAAACAGGTACCTAGATAATAGATTTCTCAAATTCAGGCAAAGTAATAATTCAAATGGCCGAATTCTTTGACTAATTATAATAATTGAAATAAATCAAAAATCCATTACGATATAAGTCTCCATCTGCTTACGCGCCTAAATGATCATACTTCACTTACAAAAAAATTGAAATACCTGAGAGTGATTTTCCACTATACAATGGTATCTTCGGGGAGTTCACAAACTCCAACATCAGCCAATTCGCTGACACGATTTTCTTACCTTCGCCTTTTTCGATCACGGGCCGAGAGATTTCACTAAAATTTCCAGCACCACCGCCTCATAAAATCCCGCGAAAGCTCAACTAGCAGACCTCCTCTGATTGGTTAAAGGAGCCACTGGCTATCCAATGGGAAAACATTCAAGACATAAAGGGAAAGTGAAACAAAAAATCTTTTTTTTCGTTTGAAAAACCCTTAAAATTATACAAGTTTACAATTGCCCCCTTAAAACAAATAAACAAAACAAAACAATAGGCTATTTTTTTTTTTTTTTGAAATTAGATCACTTTCAAAATCCCGCCGAAGCTCAATGTTTGGTTAAAGTCCTCCATGTTTGGTTATCCAATTGAAACAGACAAAAAACAAAGAAAAAGTGAAAATTTTTTTTTTTTTTTTTAAAAAAAAAAACAACCTTAAAAATTACAATGTTCACAAAAGATAAGATGATCATATCAGTCTCACACTTAATAAAGTAAATCTGAAAGTATCTTCTATGGAAGATTCTATTTAAAAAATTGCAGACTATATAGTAACTGTTAATTCGGTAATACGGTTCCGATCAACAGTTTTTCTGTTACTGACATTAGGTGGTCTTCAAGCAATGACCACACACTCTTTAGGCTAGGGTACGAGGCGACAAGCAGTGGCGATAGTCATGTTGTGACATGTGGCTTTAATCCGTAGTGGCTAGGAAAGCAGCAGAAGCGGTCCACGACAGCCAGGTGTCAAGTTGCGACGGACATCTATATGTCTAACACAATATTATAAATAATCAATGGATTATATATTTTATTGTTATTATTTAACTGCATCTTTCTTACAATAGATAAAAGTTGAAGAATCAAATGAAAATAAAATTGAAGATGCATATGCTGTAAATTACTGTTTCTCTGTTACAGTCTAAAGATAATAATATATAATAATAAAATAATGAAAAAGATTTTTAGTAACTATTGGTTAGTATTAGTAAATTTATTACTTTTTTTATTATTTAATACAAATTTAAGATTTCTTATTTAAACTGAAATTGTGTCTCAGTAATTCAAGAATTTCTTTAAACGTAACCAGGTTTGTAGATATTTATATTCTTTATAAATTATGTTTAAGAAATGGACCAGTCATGTTTTATTATAATCTTAAGTTCATCGTAGTTATAGTATTAATTAAGGATAAATTATAATTTCTGAATGATTTAATTTCTTCTCAGTATTTTTTTTCCTTTACCAATGTTTTTCATAATAATATAGTCTAAATATATATATTTTAGTTTGTATTGACTTTCAAATAAACAATAGTTGTTGGATCCATTTTGTTGTCGTGTTCCCTTGTCAGAGTCACACTCTATGATGGGGAATTTTTTTAAGATTAGAAACAGAACGAATTTATATGACAAAGCCATGTCATTAGTCTATTATTTTTTGTAATATTTATTGTTTTTTATTTGTTTATTCAATACGTAGTTTAATACAGTAAATAAATGCTTTTCTAACTTAAAAGAAAACGCTTCGCTTAGCCACTTCTTATTGAATTAAAGAAGCATAACTGACACAAGAACGTCTCTCGAGCAGCAGTATTGGTAAGCCGCCATTGCGAATCGCCTCGTTTAGCGCCAGCCTTATTCTCTTTCATTCCCCTCTTTTTTTAAGAACATTCTTCCTTTCAGTTTCTGTTGACTTAGAAATTTTGATAACACAGTAAATTTTGATACTAATCAGATTAATTCTAATTAATTTTATTAACTTCAAAATTGAAAATGTGGAAAAGCAGGTATTTTCAGTAAGATTCACTAAGTTATTGTTTCTTAAGAAGTTCTACTATACATTGTCCATGATAGATTAAAATTAATAACATTGCATTCCTGAATATAAACCGAATAAAGGAACTTTCGAAAGAGGAAACAAGAAAGTAAATATTTTTACAATTCAAATGAATCTGTAAACTATTGCTGGTCATAAGAATTCTTTTCCTCGTTGTATTTCACAATCCTGTTTGTAAAAGAACTACAAACAACTTTTTTTTTTCAGTTTCCGTAACTCGGTTTTGTTCTTAAAGAATATAACGCATTGCCTAATATAGATACAACCTCATTTCATTTATAAAAAATGGCAGTTACACTGGCGCAAAAATAAATTACGTATATTTTATTGGAATTCACGTTGCAAATATCCACTCTATCTATGTATATAAAAATGAATGTATCTTTCTTTCTTTGTCCTTTATACACTCCTAGGCCCTTTGACCTATCTGGACCAAACTTTGCATAATTACTCTTTAGGACCCTGCGGAAAAGATAGGCTACCTTAGAACCTGGACCCCCCCCCCCAAGGGGTTGAAAAGAGGTAAAATCCCTGAACTACCCAATATTCACCTGGTGGTGAAAATGAGAACTACACAAATATTGTGTAAAGTGAAAAATTCGCTCTCCTATGGGGGACAGGGATACCACACTTGGGTGGGGGGATGGCGACACAAGGGCCTAAGTGTCCCACCCCCGATCAACACCGGACCTTATATTTAGGGCCCCTTCTCAGGCTTTACAAGTCAATTGCAAAAAGGGAAAAATTTGCTCTCCTATGGGGGGGCAGGGACACCACACTTGGATGGGAGGAAGGCAACACAAAGGTTGAAGTGTCCCACCCCCGATCAACACCGGACCTTATATTTAGGGCCCTTCTCGGGCCCTCCAAGTCAATTGCAAAAAGGGAAAAATTCGCTCTCCTATGGGGGCAGGGACACCACACTTGGGTGGGAGGGATGGCGACACAAGGGCCTAAGTGTCAATCCCCGATCGACACCGGGACCTTACATTTACGGCTTCTTCTCACCGAGCCCTTTCTTTCTTTGAGTGGCATTGCAACGCATGCCGGTACAGCTAGTATATATATAAAAATGAATGTTTCTTTCTTTCTTTGTCCTTTGTACACTCCTAGCACCTTTGACCTATCTGGACCAAACTTTGCAGAATTACTATTTAGGTCCCTGCAAAAAAGATAGGCTACCTTTGAACCTGGACCCCCCCCCCCTCCAAGGGGCTGAAAAGGAGTAAAATCCCTGAAATAGCCAAATCTCCGCCTGGTGGTGGCAATGAGAACTACAGAAATATTATGTAAAGTGAAAAATTCACTCTCCTCAGGGGGGGGGGGGACTCCACACTTGGGTGGGTAGAAGGCGACACGGCTACGTAAGTGTCCCATCACCGACCGACATCGGGCCCTTATATTTAGGGCACCTTCTCGGGGCCCCCCAAGTCAATTGCAATAAGTTAAAAATTCGCTTTCCTATGGGGGGAGGGGGGCAGGGACACCACATTTGGGTGGGGGGAAGGCGACACAAGGCCTAAGTGTCCCACCATCGACCGACACAGGGCCCTTATATTTAGGCACCTTCTCGGGCCCTCCAAGTCAATTGCAAAAAGAGAAAAATTTGCTCTCCTATGGGGGGAGGGGGGGGGCAGGGACACCACACTTGGGTGGGTGGAAGGAGACACGGCTACCTAAGTGTCCCACCACCGACCAACACCGGGCCTTTTCTTTCTTTGACTGGCATTGCAACGCGTGCCGGGTTCAGCTAGTTATATAATATTTACAGGAAACTAAACATCATCAGACTAAAATTTTGAAACTCGCCATCACAATATTGCGAGATCAATAAAAACCTCTCTCTCTTAATAAAAACCAATCTCTTATTCTATGAATCTGTCTTAGAGCTTTTGTCCCGATTATAAGTAACTCCTTTATTTTCTTTAAATACTCGTTTAAATAATCTATTCCGTATCATTAACAACATTATCTCTATAGGCAGTGGCAGCTCTTGAAGACAGCATTGGAACTGTTAGCGACCGCTCCAATGAAAGTGAATGTAAGGGATGAAATATAATTTTGAATATTCATCGTAACATTTGTAAACATCTGCCTATACAACAATGTTAAGTTTTTCCTTGCTAAAGTACTTTATCACAACTTAGTAAATAAACAAAATTAACTTTGAATTTAATTTCAACTTTATTAATGTATGAATTTCAAGATTTAATCAGCAAGCAATTAAGAATTTTTTTTCTATGTGTGTCTATGTGATTTTATTTTATTTATTTATTTATTTACTAGCCGGATGTAATATAATATAAAATATAATTTAATATAGCAATATAATACATTAATAATATAATATATATCATATAACTACAACTGGTTAAACGTCACATATCCTGTGTGCTGAAGCTACTGCCGAGGCATGTTGCAGAGCGATGTACAAATTGCCGAAAATTATACGAGCACTATATTTTCCGGCGATAAATGAAAATTTGCTGCGTATTTGGACGAGGCATATGTGTATCTAAGTAACTGTAACAAACCCAGAGCAATATATTACAGGTCAAGGGGTGAAAAATATTATCAAAAATGATATCGAGAATGTAGTGAAAGTGTTCAGAGAGGTTTCATGATACTGCTATAAAAGAAAACAGATTCGTAAGGTGTCAAGCAATGTCAAAATTAACTGCCTCTGCTATCAGGGAAACATACTAGATCCATTATACGGCAAAGAAATTCCTCCTAGAAATAGATTAGACGTAAATCAAGTTTGGATTCACTAAAATAAAGCTTCCAGCCACACCTCTAAGTCAACTGTGGAATACCTAAAAACCCTTAAACAAGAAACGACAATACTCCCAATTCCTTTTTCTGATATCCCGGTCAAATCCCCGATGGACTTTTGCGGGTTTTAGTTATTAAACCGCGTCCTTCGAAGTAGGCGACCACGTTCGTTGGACTGTTTGTGGAAAGCCTGTAGAGAGGAATGGGAGGCGATTGATACGAATACTTTGAGATAGTGGAGGCAGTAGGTGAAGTGGCACTTCACCAATTATTTATAATACAACAATTATTATTTATATATTATATTTATTATTAAAAATATTATTTCCTTATCATGTATGTTGGTTTTAATAGAAACGTATTTTTGTATTTTGTAAGTCCCGCGCCGTTGCGTTGGTGCGGGACTGCCACCGAGCCAAGTGAAGTAGTCATTTATACGAAGTTTCTCTACCCCAGGAGCGGGGCTTAGTTGCATAACCGAAGCGATGGTTGCTATGACAACCATGACGTCACCCGCTGTGGAGGTGAAGTTAAAACTGAGAAATATGCTCTCTTCTTCCATAGTGTAAGAAGGAAGGTGTGTGCATCGCGGAGCGTAGTGAAATTATGAAACTTCGTACAATTAATCATTATGTAACATCAAAGGCAACAGCGCATTTGAAATATTATTAAAACAATGCGAATCCCATGAAAAAAGTAGTCCAACTAGAATGTTAGTTTAAATAAAATAAGAATAAACAACATGTTGTATCATGGATTAAAATTTCTTTTCTTTAAAAAAAATTACTTTAGTGAAAACCCAATAGTTGCTATTTACATGTTTATGGATTAATTAAGCTAAATTTGACAGCTTTTCATAAGTTTTAATTTAAATATTGCATTTATTTTTTTATTTTTTTTTTGAGTTAAACCACACAGAATTATTTGCAGCTACCAAACTCTAAAGCTGGACTAAACAATGGTTTGTAATAAAAAAAAAATATATATATATATTTGAATATAGTAATATGATGATACAATGATGTGAAAATAATAGAAATTATAAATCAAAAGTTTAAATGACATTGTCAAATGGAGAAAATATATATTTAATGCTTTCTTTTAATGTTTAATATAAAAAACTGTACAGATTTTTACAAAGTGATTGTTCTAGTTCAAAATTTTCTTCATTTTCTTCAGGGCGCTTCGTTTTTGATCTTGCGATCTCAATGTAATGTTTAGTTGTCTTATTCTAGTACGAATCCAGCACATTAAAACTGGCTTAGGATATTGTTTGTCATTTACAGTAACACTATCTTTCAATTGGTTGTACTGTTGTCTCTGTTTTGTTATGGTGCGGAGTGTGGGCGTGAGGGCTGAGAGTGGCACTCTACGTCGCGCTGAGGCGGTGGGGTGGGGGAAACCTGCGCATGCACACACCTTCCTTCTTACACCATGCTCTTCTTCCACTGTGAAATGCTTTCGGAGCGCGCTTGTTTCGCATTGCTTGTTTAAAATATTGTTTTAAATATGAATCCTGTTTATGATATAGTGTGTGTTTTATTAGAAACATCATTTTCACGTTGGAAAGACGAAGATAAGAAGGAAGTTTTAAATTGTGGGCGCCCTACTGAATCTCTGCAAATATGTGGTACAAAAGAAGTGAAACATTCAGGTAAATGCTATAATCTTAGTTTCAAACGTCATGGTTTACGGAATTTCCGTGGTTATGCTCCTCTCCAACTCTACAGAAATTGTTTTGTTGGCCTTGCTTGCTTTTTAGCAATAAAAGCAACTTTTGGAATAGAGAAGGATTTGCTTCTTTGTTGAATATAACACGATCGTTACACAAACACTCAGATTCGGCAGAGCATATCAAGTGCCAGGTAAATTTGCAAACTTTCGAAAGAAATCGAAGCACAATTTTAGATGCACTGAAGGAAAATGCTAGACTGTATACTATGC
>JAFIDM010003189.1:37216085-37228274 GCA_023159025.1 Thereuonema tuberculata | reverse complement strand
TTATTTTTTTATAAAAACTGTGAATATTCTGGTCATCTTAAAATTTATTATATAATTTAATTTAATTTAATGTTAGAAAAAACTTATAAATACTTAGTTACTTTTTTTATACTTAGAAAAAAAGATATACAGTAGAATCCCTCTAATCCGTCATCTTTGGGACTGGGGGTATGGTCGGAACGCAAAAAAGGTCGGATTATCAGAAAATACAGAAAAATACGGATTTACAGTAAAATATACGGATTTACTGCGTTGTCAAGCAGTTTAAGTTTAGGCTTTTTCAATGTTTTGCGATTCTTAAGAGCGTTTTCACCATCTACCGTCACTGTATATGCAAATAAACAACACAATGGCGCGACGGGTGGTGAGTCACCGACGAGTCGGGGACAAGTTCGGCCGGCTCGAGCACGGTCGGATCAACCGGAGTGGCGGACCAGCCGAGGGCGGACGAAGGGGTTCTACTGTACTATAAATTTAATTTAAAAACGTATCTACTGTTGTCTGTCGTGTGTTTGCATATAATAGCTCAAGAATAAATTGTTCATACTCTTAAAGCCTTTCGAAATTTGTTGCTGTATGTTGCATACCGTGGTGAAATATCCGTAGCGCTTCTCGAATCTCGGCATTTTAAATGTACAGCCGCACTACGCTGGCTCATTTTAGGCAACTTATCGTAGCACTACAGAATTCTTGGCTCTTCTTGCAAAGACAAATCTTTACGCTTCTTACTTGTTTCTGACATAATGCTAAGGGTTGTTTTAACGAAAAAATAATGTCAAAATCATTCACTGAAAGAGAGCACGAAAGTAAACTCGATAAATCACAATTCAACTTTATTTTTTCCCATCAGGATTTGCTTAATCTTGAAATGCAAAAGATTTAGGGAAGAATAAGATTAAAAGAAGATTAACACAAAAGTCATATTTCGACAAATTTTATCGTGATTGGCCCAGCCCTTAAAGTTCTTAACCTTGAAATGTAAAAGGCTAAACATTCGAGGATTTTGATAATAACAGCAGGATCTTTTGATTACAATCGACGGACTATTTTTAATACATTTTAAATAGTGTATTTTGGAACCGACTGATTTTCATAACAATAGCCCACTTACAAAATTATCTGCGATCTTAATAAGTCGATTCTGCTGTAGCCTATATGGCAAAAGTTTGAAGATTTAACTTTTAGAAATCATAAAAACGACATTCGTAAGAAACAAATTGACAAATTTAAGCCTTAATTTCAGCTCCTCAGGCTGCAGATGGACAAAATTTTATAATGACATGAAATGTAGTCCACCAGAGCCGGCGCTAGGAGGTGCGGGGCCTCGGGTAAGATGAATTTTAACAATAAAAAAAAAAAGGTCCTATTCCTTATAACCAGGCGCAGGGCCTGGGGCGGTCGCCCCGTTCGCCACCCCCTAACACCGACTCTGAGTCCACTTTAAGAGCAGTAAAAATGTTTTTGTTATAAATCTCTATCCCTTTAGTTGCAAAGATATATCAGTTTCTGTGAACATCGAAATTCACCAAGTTTAGCGTCTATAATATTGGAAAAATGGCTCTACCGGGAAAACAAATTACAAACTACTGAAATATGAAGAAACATGTGTGCCAAAAGTAAACATTTTAAAATTGGTCATGCAATCACCACTTGGTGAATTCACATGGATTGACCCAACGAAAATATAGAAATGAATTTCGTATTATGTGTACTCAGTAGTTTCTTTTTAAAACTCATGTATATAATATGTCCGTCTCTGTTTTAGGCTATGATTTGTACTGAAATGAATTTGAAATAAACATGTAATAAGCATATAGTATTTTTAAACATGTAATAAAACTTTCAGCATCGCAAGATAATTAGTTAATAAACAAAATATTTTTTTTTCAAATTCCATCAATTTTAAATTCCTACAAAGATATTTCGCGGAAGCTATCATTCCGCTTTGTCAAGTTTTCACAAATAAAATAACAATAATATATGCTAATAATAATGTCAACAATATATACGCATTGAAGTTATTTTAATGGCTTAAAAACAAATAATAATTCATTTATTTTAACAAATAATTTTTGATGTCCATTATTTAAATTTCTCTTCTTCATGTCGAGTGTACATGTCGAGTGTACAACAATATATACGCATTGAAGTTATTTTAATGGCTTAAAAACAAATAATAATTCATTTATTTTAACAAATAATTTTTGATGTCCATTATTTAAATCTCTTCTTCATGTCGAGTGTACATTGTTGGCATTATTATTAGTATATATTATTGTTATTTTATTTGCGAAAACTTGACTAAGCGGAACGATAGCTTCCGCGAAATATCGTCGTAGGAATTTGAAATTGATGGAATTTGAAGAAATATATTTTGTTTATTAATATATAACGAAGAATTTTCTTACGATAATTAGTTGTTAATTTACTGTGAAATGTACTTTTATTGCAAACTATGTAACCGTGGTTGCCAATTAAGTTCAAGTAACTGGAAGACCGACTTTGCTCGATAAAGGGGAGGGAGGGGCTGAATGATAAAGTTACGTGCTATGTTATTTCCAAAGATTGTGATACTAATTTTTAATACTAATAATACTTACTAATTTGTAAGTCAAAAATCATAGAAGAACACTGTACACAATCACTTGGTTATTTAATTCCATTTCGGGGAAATGGACAGCTCCGCAGTGAATACATGCGACGTTCAAATGGAAAAGCTTAAAAAAAATTTTATTAAGTAAAATTATTATTTTTAAAAACGCAGAGAACACGAATTAAGAATAAAATAAAACGAAAATAAAGTAAGAACACTGTAGAGAATCACCTGGTTATTAGATCCCCTAAATGAGTTTTTCCAAAGTTGAGACATAGCTAAATCGCTTTGTCGCACCCGAAAACGATAGATTCACCCCATTTCATCAAATCCTTAGGCCCGTTTTCAAGATTGCAAGAATTTGTCGCTTTATAGTATTTGATTTGTACAAAAAAAAAGAAAGAAAAAAGAGGGCTACTTAATACTAGTGTTTTTTTTAGTTACTGTAAGTTTTAAAGGAATGTATGTTGTAATGATGCCTTCTGGACCCTAGTACCATTCTAATCTTTTCTAAAATAAATAGAAATATTACATTTAAAAGTTCAAACCCATGAACAAAGTTTTTGTTTCTATAAAAAATAATTTTTAAATTATCCTGATGAGATAATTTGAATAGATTTATTTAATTCAATTTAAAATTGTATTCTAAAACTTTTTGTTCTGATTTTTTTTTTTGCATATTAAATGATGTTTCAAAAACTATACCAAACTTACCATGCTTTTGGTAACTCATCATATTGTAACAGTTTGTATATAAAGGTTTAAAGAAATCATTTATTTATTTATATTTATGTAGAAATTATTTATCTGTATTCATTTTTATCCATAACCATTATTTATTCCTTTGCATCTCCCAATTACTGATGTTCTGTTTATTTTTAAATTCTTCTCCGTTGCAGCCGTTGAATCAGTTAATTAATTTAAGTTCATTATGTTTTTATACAATCATTATGTATATTATTATTTATTTAGCCAATCAAATCAAGCTTTGAAAATACTATAAAAAAATCCATGTTTTTCATTTAATAAGTTAATTCAGTCCAGTTCCAGAACTTGACGCGTTGTCTTTAGATCTCAAAGACTCTCCTACGAACACCATTACAATATTGACCATAGATAGTCTGAAACTGAATATAGTATATCACTATTATGTGCCCTAACAGATTTTTGCCTGAGATTCCTTAGACTGACATAACTTTCTGGACGTAGACGTACCTAGGATTTTGGAATTAAAAGCGTTACACTGTAAAAAATTACCGTTATTACAATCCGGCAATCACTGCTTTTTTAACATTCTCCTAGACTTTTTAATCACAACCAATACAATGCTATTAATTTATAATCTTTGTGAATGAACCCTTCCAACAAAAGCGCAGAGACAATATTTGAACAGAAATAATACATAACAGAAATGTATGAAAGTAATAGTAAGGGGACGTCCATTATTTTCGTGAGGTCAAAAGGGGGAGGGGGGGTCCGGCAAAATCTCACCAAATCTCACCAAGGGGGAGGGGGGGGGGCAACGAAAATCTCACGTCAACTTTTTCATTGAGAGAAAATATATATCATAGCAAGATTTCCGGTTTTTTTTGGTTGTTAAAGCAAGATTTGCGTTTTTTTTGGGTTGTTAAAATTTTTGAAATCTCACCAAGGGGGAGGGGGGGGGTCCAAATTTTTTAAAAAACACCTCACGTAATTAATAGACGTCCCCTAAGGAAACATCTGTTGAAACAGATAGTAAGGCTGGGGCCAGACCAAGTTCCAACGCAAACGAACGCCAACTCTGCCGAATGTGTTTGGTATGGTTAGGGTTGGAAACGATTGGAAAGGATTGTGATGTTGTCGTCCACATCGGATTTAGTTATGAATTGGAAACCGTTGGTTGTGGTTCGGTCATTTTACGCGGCAAGGTATTGAAGTAATCGTCTCAACACCAACACCAACCATAGAATACTTGCCAACGACTGAACACGTTTTAACTCGTCCACACAGACCGAACTCAGGCCAACGCCAACAATCGTCTTGGTAACCGTTGGAATGCATTGACGTGGGTTCGCCACCGTTTGTACATATCAATTCCAACGCATCCCAATATCTCTCCACATGTGCCTTGGTATGCGTTGGAGCTTCGGTCTGGCCCCAGCCTTAGACGAAATATTATACAGAAAACTTGATAAACTTGAATCATAATTCTCCTTTTTATGTCACACCAGCTGTGATGTTTTTGCATTGATAAATACTTATCTATAATTAGTCCATCATATGTTAAAAAAGACATGGAGATAGAAGCATCAAAATCCAAAAATGTTTATTATCAATATTAATTACAAAAATAACGTAAATCTGTGCATATACACAAAATTAATATATCTGCTTTGGAGGTTAAAAGATATATATTTTTTAACCTAATGCAGAAGTATCAATGAATTTTTTCATTTTTTTAACCTAAGTTACAAATATTTTTATTTTCATTTCTTTAATTTATAATGCTGTTTTTTGTTTCCCATTTCTCCATTTTTTTTTCCTATGCCAATTCCTTTCCTTCTCAACATAATTTTGCACATAATCTAATGGTTTTTTTTTTTTTTTTCCCACGCCGTGTTTTCAATTTACTAGTATTTCCTGTTTATAAGACACCACTTCCGATGGCGGTCAATATGACAGTTTGTCTCTCTTTTTTTATTTAGTAAAAAGAAAGAGAAAGAAATAGTGGTATAGCAACGGATCTTTCTGAATTTAATGATTCAGATAAGAGTTTCAATTTTTCTTCATGGGTAAGTGGCGTCATCTCCAGGTCAAATTTGAACTAAGAAATGTTGTGTATACTATATATATAAAAGCAGATTATATTAAAGCGTGGTTTCTTAACCCTATAACCTTTGGTGAACAGAGGAACCTATCCTTAGTCGTTTATCAGAGTGCTTAATCGTCACCTGTCTGTCAAAGACTGCTGGGCGTAAAAAAATTAAAACTTTTTCTTGCTTCTTCTATTTAATCCTGGATATACTCTGATATTATACACCTTAATACTTAGCCTAATGAGTCGATTTCTCAAAACGGAGTATCTAAGTTGCTTTGATGGAATTTACCTAAATCCATTGTACCTTAACTTTACAAGTAAATAAATACATATAGACTTGATACCAAAAGAATAACAATTTATTTACGTGACGAAGTGATTCGTTTACATCTAAATTCTTCTTCTGAAGTTCTTGTCCTTTTATTATATCAACACTTGTATGATACTAACTTAAACATTAACTTAACAGTCTTTACGTTAATATTTATTTATTCAGAGTTCATTTGCATATCGTTTTCCTTTAATGCAAAACCTTTACTTTAAACATTCTTTATTAACTTCTTTTAAGACTTGGGTTGAATAACTAGCATTGGCTTTAAACTTCAAAATGTCTCTTTAACTTTAATTCAAAACCTTTGAAAAGAATTGACTTAATTCTTTGAAGAGCTTTTACTTTGAATCAATAACCTTTTTATTCTTCTTTAATAATTATCCTTTTTCATCGTTAAACGAAGTTCTTAACTTCCCGATTAAGTCTTGATTAATTATAATCTTTATCTCTTGATAATTCTTTTGAGCCTTACAGAATTTAAATCTTTGATAAATCTTTAGCCTCTAGCTGTAGCAACTTGAATAATCTTTAATCAACTTTAATTACTTGTACTTGATTAATCTTTAATCAACTTTAATTACTTGTACTTAATTAATCTTTAATCAACTTTAAACTTTGGACTTAACTTTAATGCCATTTAAACGCCTTCACGAATATAGCCTTTTAGGATTCTTGCTAAATGTTGTTCCGTGGTATTAATATGAAAATAAATTAACTTACTTTATTTTCATCCTCGAAAAACCTTCATGATTGGAACGTCCTATGATATGCCTAATCTATTTATGCCGCCTTACCTAGCGACCGATGAATATCTCCTGGAAAATATTGCAAAGATAGATTAGTACATTTAGCCTTCTAAAAGTAGAAATTCCTATTTCATATTTCAATAAATCTCTCGTAACAAACTCGATGTGAAAATCCTTTTTCCTTCATCGAATGAAATGTGATATTTCCATCGTTGATCTCATAACTTAAGTGAGAATAAGCGGTCATCCTAAAGCGTCTGTTCGTGGCAAAATCCGAACGTCGTCTGATTATGGCAGCGTCCATAACAATCACTTGAGATTCGTCTGAGTCTGATACTTCGATTGTTGCTTCCAACAATTCGCTCGTGAATAAGATGCATCGCCTTCTGCTTTTGGCTTTTCAATTGTTGTTCAAACTGGATTTCTTTCGATGTGAGTATTCCTTTGGTAATTGCACTTTATAAATTATATTTTCACAACAAGAAACAAATTCACAAAATTATTATTATTATTATTATTATATCGAAAAAGTTTCAAACCATGGGATTCCCCAGCTAAGACAATATGGCGGGTCAAGGACCAAAGCACATATTGCCAAGTGTATTAAAAAAAAAATTTGGAAGAATAGTTAGGGATGTGTGCTTGTGTCCATAAATTTCCGAACTATGCGTGTTGTGTTGAGTACCACAGCCTTCTGGAGTTGTGCATAAGTGTTTTTATGAAGTCCTAGTGTGCTGAGGCTGTGATGCAATGTGTGAGGCACCAGACCAGTAGCGGACAGGACGATGGGTACAACACGTACTCGGTCCTGCCTCCACTGCTTCTGGAGCTCGTGTGCTAGGTCTGTGTATTTACTTATCTTGTCCGCGTGAGTTTTCTGCATGTTCTTGCTGATGGGAACTGCAATATCAATGAGATAGGTTTGTTTGTTGACCTTATCAACAAGTGTAATGTCAGGTCTGTTGTGATGTATAGTTTTGTCTGTGTGAATGGGACGGTCCCAGTACAGCTTATGTGAGGGTGACTCTAGTACGCTTTGTGGTGGGTACTTGTAGTATGGGACCGTGTTCTTAATAAGTGAGTGTTTGTGTGCTAGCTGTTGATGAACGATCGATGCTACCTGATTGTGTCGGTGGAGGTAGTCTGTTTGGGACAGAAGGGGACAGCCAGATATTATGTGGTCGATCGTCTCATGTGTAGTGTGGCATTTCCTGCATCTGTCGTCGTGTGTGTTTGCGTCGTGTAGAATGTGTTTCTTGTAGTTGAGTGTGGGAATGACTTGGTCCTGTATCGCGATCATGAACCCTTCGGTCTCCCCAAACAGCTCACCACTCATCAGCCATCTGTTCGACGCTTCCATGTCGACATGAGGTTGGCTGAGTTCGTGGCGATGTCTGCCATGGAGTTCCTTACGAGCCCATGATTCACGCAGCTGCTGTGTGTGGGTGTCGGGAGTGGTGAGTGTTAGAGAAGGGTTTGCGAGGTCCAGGGGTGTGAAGTGTGTGTCAGCCTTGGCAATGGCTGAGTGGAGTGAGGAGTGTTGTGCTCTTTGGTGGAAGTGTTCCCTAAGTGTGTGTACTTGTTTTTCGTGTAGGGTGATGAGATTGATGAGTCCTCGGCCTCCCTCCTTGCGGGGAAGAGTCATTCTTTCCGTAGCGGACTTGGGGTGGTGCATGTTGTGTTTCGTGAATGTAGTGCGTGTTTTGTGTTGTAGTGCTTCGAGTTCAGTGTTTGTCCATGAAATTATGCCGAACGAATATGTTAGTGTGGGGACGGCAAAAGTGTTAATGGCTTTAATTTTATTTCTGGCATTGAGTTGTGTTTTGAGGATGTTGTGAACGCGAGCACAGTATGTTTTCTTGAGTGCGTTTCTGATGTTTGCGTTGTCAATGACGCGCGCTTGCTTGAAGTTCAAAACCCTCCAAATTCGTAGTCTTCCAGCGTGTTATATGTAGCTTGCGGCATTTGTCGATTCCAAATTCCATCCCAATGTCTTTGGTGAACTGTGTTGTGACTTGTAGTAAATTAGTAAGTTGTGCACTGTTTGTGGCGTAGAGTTTAATATCATCCATGTAGAGTAAGTGTGTGATTTTGTATGGTGTCAGAGTGCCTGAGGTAAGCTTATAACCGTGTTTTGTGTTGTCTAGCATGTGGCTTAATGGATTCAAGGCGAGGCAGAACCAAAGAGGACTCAAGGAATCTCCCTGGAAAATACCTCTCCTTATGGGAATGGGGACTGTAGTGATGGAGGTGTTGGAGGTGCGTAGGTGTAGTGTTGTGTTCCAACTCTTCATCGTGGCATCCAAGAATGCCGTGATCTTGGGGTGTACTTTGTAGAGTTGAAGAGTGTGCAAAAGCCAGGAATGGGGGACTGTGTCAAAAGCCTTCTTGTAGTCGATGTACGCGATGTGTAGGTTCCTATTCTTCGCGCGCGCCTGGCGCAGGATTACAGAGTCAATAAGGAGTTGCTCCTTACAACCCTGGGAATTCCTGCGACAGCCCTTCTGCTGTTCGGAAAGAATGTTATATTTCTCGATGTGTGTGTAAATTTTGTCTGTAAGGCAGGAGGTGAGGAGTTTGTAAAGTGTGGGGAGGCAAGTGATTGGACGGTAATTTGCAGGGTGTGCTGTTTCAGTGTTCTTGCTCTGTAGGTAAGTGATACCCTGTGTGAGGAAAAGAGGCATATGTTCTGGGTGTTGGATTACGTCAGTGAGTGCAACAGCTAGCTTCCCATGCAGGGACGTGAACCTCTTGATCCAGAAGTTCTGAACGCCGTCTGCACCAGGAGCCTTCCAGTTGTGTGCATGTTTTAGTGCTGTCTGTATATCTGCGAGAGTAATATCATGGAAGGGCATGAAGGGTAAGTGTTCAGCGAGTTGTTCTTCATCTGTGATCCATGGTGCTTTGTCATTGTGGGGGATGGGGTTGGACCTCAGAGACGACCAGTATTCATGTAATGCCACGCTGGTCGGTGTGTTTGTGTTGGGTGCAGTGGAGGGAGATGAAAGGGATCTGTAGAATTTTTTCTCATTGTATTGGAAAGTATTGTTCTGTTGTTTGCGTAGAGTGCACTGTTTGTATCTTTGTAATCTTTTTGCAAGTGCACTGAGTTTTTGTTTTAGTGTGTCGAGATGTTCCTGAACCTGGTTATGATGGTTTGAGTGTGAAGGGCGAGTGTTTATGTGCTTGAATATCTTCCTGACCTGGGACATAAGTTTCTTTGTTTTGTTTCCTGCACAGTATTGTGTGAGCCTGGCTATGTCTCCTCTAAGGTCGCTGATGCGGCCTTCAAGGCGACGTCTCCAAGGGGGGATGTATTCTTGTGACCGTGCAGTGGTAGGTATGTGGTGTTGTTTGATTCCAAGTGCCCGAATGGTTTCCTGTGCCGCGCAGTAGAGTGTTGTATGTATGTCTTCTAATGTTTGGATATTGTCAAGGTGTTGTGGTATAGTGTGTGTGTTGAGATGGTATATGACTGTGGCGAGTTGTTTTGATGTGTGTACTTTGGGGAGTGCAGGTCTGAGTGTGGGGTCTGTGCCTGTATATTGTGCTAGTGCGGTGTAGAAATTATCATGTGCTGCTTGTTGTATGTCATTAGTTGTATTGTTGGGGAATGTGGACTGAGGGGTAGAGGCTTCTGAGGCTTCTGTGTTTGCCATAAAGGTAATGTCTTCTGGTGGGGTGGGGTGTGGTGTCCTGTGGTTGGATTCAGCAACCTCTTCCCTAATTTGTGCCAGTATGCATGGGAGAATAAGATTGTTTACTACTATAGAACGTCGCTGATCCGCTACCCGCTGTTCGCTAAGCCCTAACGATGGATAACGTGTGGTGAATGCATGGTGTAGTGCCTGTCTGTATCCTGTGAGTTGAGTCTCTAACTGTGTAACAGTGTAGAAGTCGCGCATAAGATCCTGGTTCATCTGTGATGACCATCGGATGCGCTGGCGTGGTTTCCCAGTCTTGGTGGTCGCCTGCTCTGACACAGACGAAACACTTCCGACTGTTCGGGCTGGATGGTGTTGCCCGGGTATTGTGGTAGCCATACTACAGGATGGGGTGCCACTTTCTCCACCACCACCTGCGGGAGACTGTAGTATATTTTTCGAACGGAGACCTCTGCCTAACCCCCGAACGCGGGTGACTTTATCCTGCGCCACACCCGATGCAGCATGATCTATATTAGAACGAGTTCTCATCATGGATGGTTGGACCCTTTAGCCTACCCTAAAGCTAGTGTAGTTCGCGCCCCCACCGCGAGGAGGTAGGGTCCATGGGGGGCTTATTATTATTATTATTATTATTATTATTATTATTATTATTATTATTATTATTATATCAACATTTGACACAGTACAAAGGCAAAAAAGAACACATCTTTGACTGGAGTTATTGAGTAACTCAAGTCTCACCCAGAGGCCTAAGAATTGTCCAAGTATCTTCGTAAAATATAAGTTGTGCCTAGTAATGATGTTTTTTGCAGGTCTGTTATTGAAATATTGTAAAGTTCCAAACTATTAAAGAATTTTGCAAATTCCATTGATATGGCACCAAGGGCACCAATGACAATAGGTATCACAGTGGTACGTTTGTTCCACAATCGAGAAATTTCAATTGTCAGATTGTGATCTTTTCCTATTCTTTCTCAACAATATTATTATTATTATTATTATTATTTTATTTATTTATTTATTTTTTAGTGTGTGACTATTTTTTTTATTCATTGCAATAATATTTACTTTTATTCATTATCCATAGTGTATGTTATAAAATTAAACCAGGACCATACATACCATAATACAATTAAAATAAACTTTATAAAACCATAATATATGTGACATGTTTCGAAGAATAATCTTCGTCTTCAGACAATAAAAATATGATTGAAAAAGGGGATTTAAAGTATCTGACTGCGATTCATCATAAAGACATCAGCCACATAGATAACGAACCAATTATCTATGGACAACAAAAAGATGATTATCTACGTAAGTTTTTTGAATCTGTTATTATTAGAACGAGGCATTGTTATAATAATGAGGTATCAATTATGAATGTTTTGGATTATGACTTGCGTTAATTGGTATGAATTATTATGTGATATTGTAGGTTATTATTAGAACGAGACATTGTTTTAATTTTTATTGTTTTAAACTATTACCCGTATTAATATGTGTTGATTATTATGTAATTTGATTGTTTATATGCGATGTTCTTAATATTCTCAGGACCGTTATAAGGCCCGTATTTTTATTGTCTGAAGACGAAGATTATTCTTCGAAACATGTCACATATATTATGGTTTTTATAAAGTTTATTTTAATTGTTTAAAGGTGTGTATGGTCCTGGTTTAATTTACTATTATAGTCAATAACACCACTTCTTTTAAATTTTATAGATCGAACAGAATGACTCAAAGAAATATCTATCCAAATGATCTGCTAAAATTATCATGAAATTTTTCTTAAAATATTTTTAAAAAATTGTTAAAAAAAAAGGACAAGGTTCATTCCGATTCTAGACTATTGCCCTCTTATTTACTCTACAAAAGAGTCCACTTTAAATTTGTGGATGTTATCTTTTTATCCCATGTCTAAGTTTTACCTAAATTTTTAACTCCAAATGGAGCCATTTTTCCATATAGAAATAAAAATGTTAATTTGAAAGCGATATAAAAAAATAAAAATAAAATCAACCCTCAAAAATGTAATAGTAATAATAT